>MU827840.1:15140-294108 GCA_029204205.1 Desmophyllum pertusum | reverse complement strand
ACGCGATAGTTTATGTGTTTGTTTGGTAGTGGCGGCTTAGAAATCTGGATCGCGCCGATTAAGTCTAACTTATTTTCTCTGGATTTTTTATTGATCTTTTATTGTCTACAACAGTTTGAAGCCTGAAAAAGTTACGGATTATTGGTCAAGAACTTTCAACCTCTCCAGGTTTCTCGTCAGGACATGTACGAATATAGTTACTTGATTAAAATGCTGGAAAAAATAAAAAATAAACTATGAACATTGATTCCCTAAGGTGCTGTCTTAGTTAGTTGTTTTTGAGGATTTCTGTTTTCGTTGCCATAGCCATATCGATTTCATTGAAAAGTATATCATTTCAACTTCAACCAATGCTAATATTGGCGGTAGTTTCACATCGATCCGATTGAGGAAAGTTATTGAAACACTAGGTAGGTTCGCCGGAAAACTACTCGAAACACCTTATTATCACACCATAAGCGTATATAAGCAGGCTTGTACTGTACAACATTTGAGTCACCTTCCGCCACCTACCAGTGCTAGATGTAAACTACGAGGTGTAATCACGAACAATTAAAGCAAGACGAGAGATTCCAGATCTTTGTGAGTCCTCACTGACTGTAGACTGCTGTCCCAACTGACAAGAAACACGGTTCCAGTAGCCCGGCACAGTAACGAGTTCCGCGCAGCGGGCCTGTGCTCTGCCAGCTCCCCGTCCAAGTCCGTTTATCAGTCCGTCCAACCGCGCCCTCTGGCTGATTCGTCCCATAGTCGCGCAGTGCCAGCAAAACGTTTCGTTACTTTATTCTATCATAAACTGTTTCATGTCTATTGACCGTTAACTAAGGAAGCTTGTAATCATTTAAAAAAGTGAATCACAAAAAGGAAGTACAGGTTATGAATTGAATTACCTGCTGAAAAGCCACTTGGGGAGAGTAATAAATATTGTATTGTATTGTATGAATACGTGGGCATCAAAATGGAGAAAAATCCTGTCGGAACCACTCTATACAAGCCCTCTGGGGGCAGAATTAACTACATTAAAATACAGTCGAGCCACTCATATACAAAGGCCACTCTGGGCAGACATTAACTACAGTAAAATACAGTCGAGCCACCTATACAAGGCCACTCTGGGGGCAGAATTAAACTACAGTAAAATACAGTCGAACACCTCTATACAAAGGCCTCTCTGGGGCAAATTTAACTACAGTAAAATACAGTCGAGCCACTCCTATACAAAGGCCACTCTGGGGCAGAATTAACTACAGTAAAATACAGTCGAGCCACCTCTATACAAGTCGTGACTCCTTGCTCTTTCTGAAAAATACTTCGCGAATGGACATTTCTGAAGCTTCAAGGCGTAAACCATGTATTACCAAACTCCTGAAAAGTGAAGGCTGAAATATTTGGGATTATCAAGAAGATCCTTCGTCTCTGACGATGAACTGAGGAAATGCCATTGGAGAAGGAACTGTGGTAAAAGTGGCTTTGTGGGATACCGAAAGATGCGTGGACAGGGCTTAGAAAGAAGGGGATTATTGTCAAAAGAATAAGGGTCACGTCTTTGCTAAGGGAACTCGATCCTAATGATGGAGAAAGCAGGTGAAAAGAGAGGTTAAAACCACACCAAAGGGCCAAATTTCGGCTTCACTAATACGCAACAGACAGTAAATACATACCATAAGGTTTATTTTTGCAGGTTTCGGCCGAGCACCGGACTATGTACAACAGCTATAAATTGCACTCAATATACAGTATACGATAACAACGTTATCCAATAATTAATCGCCATAACGGTGAAACACATGAACAGAGCTGGGCAACCACTGACAATAACATTGTGGTTAGACGGAGGCCAGAAAAAACCTACGAAAAAACCCCTTGGCAGGAAATCTGAGTAGGAGCCAAAGGCCCAAGCTCCAAGCAGTAAGCAGCCCATCCTACGAGGCTATACAATTCAAAAATTAACAGAGCTAAATAAAGGTGGTGTCGGCCTAGAATGTACTTCCCACGTGCTATACAAAGCTTATACACACCCACAGTATTACCCATGATGCACCGTCATCCAACAAGGCCCAGGCCCTGTCGCTCTCCGTGACGCAGAAATATTACATTTCAGGCTAATTCGTAGCCACTCAATCGCCAGAAATTCCATATTTCATTTCGCATACTGATTGGCCACGATAAATTAAAGCGTGCATGGCTGTATCGACGGGTTTTCGAGAAGGCTTATTTGGTTGATTTGGTTTGGGCAGAGAACTTGAACGTTGCATTTCCTCTCGCACAGTTTACCTGATGATCGCATCCATTGCCACAAAATGGCCTACAAACAACATGCACGTGAACAGGGCACGAATAGAGAGAGAACTGGTAACTACTCGAAAAAAAAAAAACTGGGGAGTAAAAAATAAAACTGCAGAGTGTTCAAAAAATAAAACTGGACTGTGAAAAAATAAAACTGGACTGTGAAAAATTAAAACTGGACTGTGAAAAATTAAAACTGTACTGTGAAAAATAAAAACTGGACTGTTGAGCCTCCTGGGGCCATCGTACTATAGGCTTGTCAGAAAGCACTTATTTATATAGTCGATAAAACCAATCCATGTAGACTGGAAAATATGATTCGTAAATTACTTTTTTAAACAAATAGTTCGAAATGAAAATGAGATGAAAATTGGTCTACTTTAGAAAACTTTGCTGGAAATAAAATTAACAAAATTGGTGACCATAGCCATAGAAAATTTAAGTCCGAAACTGTAGTCGCTGTCTTTCTAAATTAAAGTTGAAGATAATAGTTCTATTGTAATGGAAATACACTTATTTATTTATTTATTTATTTATTTATTCCTTACAAGTTTCCTTCCTTCATTTATTTATTTATAGCGCATATCTTGGACTAAACTGTTTAGACACTTGCATCAGTAATTTGTCACTCACTCGATCATTGCGCGCCGTATTGGCAGACTTTTCCTTTTCAACCCCTTCCCCTTTCAAGTTTTTATGTAGTCCGGGGGGGTTGGAGCGAGGAGGCGGCTAGACACTTCAGACTACTTTTTATGTTGTTTTGTACTTAAAAGGATGCCAAATGACTTTGGCGTGTAGTCAAACAACATTGAACAGGGGGAGAGGAAAACAAATGACTGTGTACAATCTAAGCTTGTTGGTCGGTCGTCTGAACTAGTTACTAGTTCTGTCCAAGATTATTGGTCTAAAATATTTGAACTGAATAATTTCATCGTACGAAAATATATTTTATGTAAACAATAACGACTACGCTTGACATAACTAAGACGTGCCACTAAACTGGTTCATCAAGTTATCGATAATCAATTCCATATTTGGCCTTAACCCCGGCTCTGATTGCTGACATCTCCGTATGAGGGCTCGAAGCAGGCGGTTTGTCACCATAGCAACTTGATGATTACGCCTTTCAGGATTTGGCAATTCCCGGATGCATATTTCGCAGAGAAGAACACCAAAACTGTAAACATCGACCTGAACACAACAGCAAATAAAAATAATTACAATACTGCACTTTCCACCTGTTGGTTTCCGCAAATCGGCTAATGAAAGCACACTGGGTATCCCAATCTCATTGTGTGAGCATCGTAATGATGTTGCGAAATAGCGTAAATATAAGGGTTTGTATGGGACTAGAACGAAACAAAGAAAATAATAAAAACGGTTCTTGATTCTTCACCCGACTTCACGGCTCGCACGCCATTTTCTTTGTACCCCATCCCCGCGGAGCCTATTCATAGGCTAGTTCTTGATGTGTATTCCGGGTGTCTGTATGGTGTTTTAGGCCATCGAGAGCGATTCCAGCGAGTTTTCAGGAGGAAAATAATGAATCTAAAAGTCGCTAGAACTCTATCTAAAACGGCTAAAGCGTCCGTTTAAGTTTGATAAAGTTTGTTTCTTATTCAGGACGACTATGTTGAAGTCAATTCCCTGCATAGACAGCCTTAAATATTTTTCTTAATTTTGTTTCTTCAGTTTGTTTTTGTTTTTGTTTAGTTAGTTTTCCTTTTTCTTTTCTACGTTATACAGAAACAAAACTACCACTTTAATTTCTTTGTTCTACGCCATTATATACGAAAATTATCTTATTGTTATTACTTACTAAAACCAGTACTGTTAGCTACCCTTATTATAATTGTTTTTTCTTCACCCCCCGCCTCGAATAGCCCTGCTAATTTGCGGGAGGTGAAAATCTATGTATTTTAATCTAAGACTTATTAAAGCTTGTTGTTGTTGTTGTTGTTGTTGTTGTTGTTGTTTTTCATTCATGCATGTTCGTCTCTTTTTTAGTTAAGTTTATATTTTAAGCCATCATCCTGAACAATAGGCGTGAAAGAAATACAGTGGAACCCCGTTAATCCAACCAACAACGGGCCACCAAAGTGTGGTCGTATTAACGGGGTGGTCGTACTAAAGGGGTACTTAAATAAGGAAATGACTGACAGAACTTTTGTTAGGGACAAAAGAAAGTGGTCGTATTAGAGAGATGGTAGTAAGGCGGGGTTCCACTGTAGTTTACTAGGCAATGAAATGAGTAGCTAACCTTACAGCTGATATTTTGATCTTGGGCTTCACTGTGGGCCTCCGGTGCGCAGTAAATCACAGCTCCAGGATCATCTCTCGTGCATTGACGTACAAAATTAGCAGTACCATAATCCGATACTTTGCCTCTCCATTGGTCACCTTGTCGCCATAGCAACACATTAACACTACTGATGTCTCGGTGGATGATGGGATCGGGTTTGTTTTGGTGCAGATAGTTTAGTGCTTGAGCTACATCCAGCGAGATAATGGAAACTTCTCTTTCAGAGAGAGGTCGCTCTTTATATAATGATCTTAAACTGCGGTCCATGAGCTCCGTTACTAACAATAGGCCTTCGTTATCGTTGGTTGCTCCAATAAACAGTAACAAGCAAGGATGGCGGCATCGTGAAGCAATGCCCACTTCTTGCTCAAAAGACGCCCTCGTGTTATGAGCGGACAGAAGGACTGCGTATATTTGTTTTACTGCAACATTACAACGGCGAAATGTCCCCCGAACAACTCTTCCCCATGCTCCTTTCCCAAGCAGTTCATCTGTCATTTGAATTTCATTCCGATTTATTACCCAATCACGTGGAATTTCATGTCGATTCTCATTAGAGTGAGTTCGGTCTTGTCCAGTTACACGATCTCTCATCATGAAAACTTGTCCTTGCAGGTCAGTAACTTGTTCGTTTCTCGCTGTCAGTTGTCCTTGCGTGTCATTAACTAGTTGGTCTCTCGCTGTCACTTGTCTATGCAGATCAGTAACTTGTCGGACTCTCGTTGTCAATCGTTTTTGCAGGGCAGTAACTTCTCGGTCCCTCGCTGTCAGTTGTCCTTCCAGGTCAGTAACTCGTTCGTTTCTCGCTGTCAGTTGTCCTTGCAGATCAGTAACCTGGTGGTCCCTCTCTGTCACTTGTCCTTGCAGGTCCTGAGTAACCTGTTGGTAGCTCGCTGTCACTTGTCTTTGTATATTAGCAACTTGTTGGTCCTTCGCTCGTGATTTTCGCTCTTCTGTTCTTAACTGACTTTCAAGCTCAGTATTTCTCTGTTGTTTCATTCTTAATTGTTCCTGTGAAGTCGCTATGTCTTCTTGAAATTGTCCTTGCAAGGTAGTCAATCGCTGTTTCATCTCTTCCAACTCTCTCTGTAAATTGTTATTCTCTTCCTCTTTTTCCCCAAGCTTTTCTTGTAATTTCGCCAACACTTGTTCTTTTTGCTCCATCTGTCTTCGGGAATCATCTGCCTTTTTATCATTTTCTAATTTCAATTCGTTTCGTAAGCGTCTCTCTCTTACTCGCATTTGTTCTTGCAAGTTTGGTGGTAGTTCTAAACTGATTTCTTTCCGTTTTCTCAGTGTTCGAGCATCCTTTATAAACTGCTGATTTCGTTTTCTCATTTGACTCAAATCTTTCTTCACAGAGTTTAACTCTTTTTCTTTTTCTATTTGTAACTCTTTCGAATCTTCTTTATGCCTTTTTAACCTCTCTTGCAATTTTTTGATCCCTTTCTCTTTCTCTTCCAACGTCACACCTAAATCCTTGTTTTTACTTCGAAACTCTTTGTTCGTATCAATCGTGCTATCAAACCTGCATTTCATATCCTTTAATTTTCTGTCCTTGTCTTTTACTTTGTTCTTTTCCTCCTCCAATTGTCTCCCTAGAGCTGCCTCGCTTTCTTTTTTTTCTTTTAAATACCGTAGCAAGTCCCTGTTCACTTTTAGTTGCCTTCCTTTCTGTGTGTGACAAATTGTTAACTCAGGGGTTTCTTTTTCATTGTCTTTGTCTTTCTTTATTAATTGAACACTCGAGCAGACTTGGTCTTCGTCTCCATCTATTGTTGAGTATCGAGTCGGAAAGCAAAATACGATTAGAGCGGTTTTCAATAAGCCATTTCCAAGTTTCGTTTTTCCTCTGTTTCTAAACGAGTCCTGGAGTTTGATTTGCAAGACAATATACGTGCAGGTAAAACTCATTTCCAAATGAAAGGTTGTGCACCAGGACTTGTTTTGAAACGGAGGCAAAACGCAACTCGGAAAGACTTAAAATAGATGACAGGGCTGAATAACGTCTGCGCATGCCCCAAGTTCTTGCCAGGAAACCATAGCAACAACATAGGTGAAATGGCGGGATTTTCAAAAATACGAAACACTGCAATGGTTTTCGCCTAGAATAAGAGTTTGCCTGTAAACGTAAGCTTTAAAATCTTGCAGTGGATCCGCCTGTTACTGAGTGAAAACATATCTTTTGAACACTAGGGTTTCTTTTCTGAACACTCGCTGAAAAATAGCCACGAAGCGCCCCACATAGCCAGAGTCCGCGAAAATGCAGAAACGAAGCAGTAATGTTATACTCAAGTTTTCTCGTATTCCACGGCATTTCATGGCGAAAAATCTTCGATGTAAACTTTGAAGTGTTCAAATTATTACTTGCGAAAGTAAGAAAATGAAATATTCCGGTTTTGGTGCGGAAATAAAAGACATTTATCTCTCCTTGCCGTCGTGTTTCAAAACCACACACCAACACGTTCGCGTCAAAAATTTGCTATTGCTGTCATGACATCCCGCACATGCGCAGACGTTATTCAGCCCTGTCAAAATAGACAACTTTTAATATTATATACCACCATATTCTTAAACGGTTACCCTTTGCTTGTGTAGTTTAATTGTGCAGTGTAATTTACATCAAACGCTACAAGTACAATAATTTTGGGAAGGATCTGCAGAACAGAGGTGCTGCGAAGCCAGTGAAGCAAATTTGAGTTTGGAAAATCTGGAACATGAACATACTTCATATCTCTGAACGGTACAAGATTTTTTGTTGTCAATATGACTAATCACCAAGATGAGAAATGTACTGGAAAAAAAGAAATGCACTAGAACTTTTTTAAATGAAGGAAGGTTAAGGGTGTGTCGGTTTAAGGAAAAAGAAACGAAAACGTTAGAAAAATGTTAAATAACTTTAAATAGATGTTTGTGAGGTTTAATAGCCATATATAGCGGCATGGATCCTGATTGTTATACTGTGACTAAGTTCGACAGGAACATTCTTTCACAGACACAATACTGTGAATACACTTCCATCGCATGTTTATGTTGAAGGTACAACAAGAATTGCAGCTGATAGTCTGTGGCTGATGATTTTTACTTCCGGGCTACAATTTTCTACAGTAATATTTCTCATTAAGTCTTCAACTGTTACCTTGTCTTGATTGAAGGCTCACGTAGTGTTTCTCATGAATGTGTCCCAACACAAGTGGGTTGGTGTTGGCAACAAGATGATCTGGACTGATGATGACCTCACAGTCAAGACTGCTGATAACACGAATGCGAGTTTTGTAGCAGTTTGCTGCAGCATGGAGAATCAAATGATCGCCCCAAGTGCCATCTTTCTCCATCCCTCGTAAGTAATCAGCCCAAGATGGATATCCATGGACAAAGTTGAACAGGTCTATTCCATCGGCCTTTGAGAAAAGAAATGTTAATCAAAGTTAATTGAATGTACTACAGCTAGCTTACGGTATATGTTTATTGCGCTGTAGTTTAATTTGGCTAATACCATAGCGATAGTGCAGCTCAATCTGAGTTTGCAAGTTCACTTTAGAGCGATTTTCAATTGAGTATCGAAAGTAATCCGAAATTGGTTTTGCTTTACTACGTTCTGTGATTGGTTTAAAAAACTCGTGCCACCTACTCAACCAATCAGATGTTAAACCAAAACCAAAACCACTCTGTGATTCTCTAGTGATCCTCTATTGATGCTGACCTACTGTACAATGCACTGTACATGTCATGTAGTTCTGTTATAAATGTACGATTGAAATACTATCAGTTTACCAGGTCTATGAGTGGTTTCGCTATTTTTGGAAAACAATCACTGCATGCTAAAGACTACCTGATCATTAACTTACCAAGTCAGGGGAATCCATGAGAAATTGCACTAAGGTTTTCCGCAGTTCTCTGTGTGATGTTTCGATTCCTTTCACGCTTTTCAGTTGCTCTGACAATGCGTAGAACATACAGTTTCCTGCTGCTTCATTGTCACAAATGATGAATCCTTTGTCTGAAGCAATCTTTTGCAGATCCACTGATGGGTTAGTTTTCCTGTTGATCTTGTCTGTATCACACTGCATTTGCTGCAGATCATGAATAATGTTCCTTGCTGGAAGCAGACGAAAGAAAAAACGTATATTGGAAGAACTCGTGAAATCGAACAATGCTTGCAGCGGTACAAATCTACTGGAATAGGCCATTCAGTCCGAGTTGCCTTTTGCCTCTGTTTCAAAACGAGTCCTGGTGCACAACCTTTCATATGGAAATGAGTTTGATTTGAAAAGCAATGAACGTGCAAGTAAAACTCATTTCCATTGGAATGGGGCGGAGGCTACCCAATTTTTCTTGCATATTTTTGTTATCGCGCGCCAACAAGACCTCCAGCTACGCAAGCTATTATCTGCCCTCCGTCTTTTATTCATGAATATGTTGTTGTTACTTCCTGGCAAGGTTGAGTAATTTCAGTCTTTCAATGACAATCTTTCCTTCTTACTTCGGCGAAATTTCGTAATTTTTATAACTGATATAGGCATGAAAACTAGACACAAGTAAGAGTGCGGTACGGTACCTGCATGGTGTTCGCCCGTTCTGAATTCCATTTTCTGAGTAGCCTGGGTAGTAGATGGAGGTGGCGATCCGTCATTTCTTTGTGTTGAGCTCTGACAATCTACTGAAGAATCTGTCAAAAGAACACGACAATCATACATATTTTTGTGTGTTTCATTTTTGACCTCGAAGTATAAAACCAATTTAGATCTACATTATCTGTCAAATCAATTTAAGCAGTTAATTTTTAAATCGGTTTAATTTTTAATCTAAAAAATAAAGAAAGACAGACATGGACTAAAGTGCTTCGGTATGTTACAGTTATGTCAGTTAAAAATTGGCCAATCTTTAAAGTTCTTCAAAAACATCGATACAAATGTTTTTCAATTTCTAATAATTGGCTTATTCAATGTGTATAATTTAACATTATGCTCGCTTTTACCGAGAATGAATGTCTTAGTTACCAGATAACATAAAAACATCCATTATAATAAACATTTTATTGAACTAACAAGCAATTTGTCGGCCCGTATTATGAAAAATTAGTGTCATCCTTTATTTTTAAATGTATGAATCTCTCCTTCTAGTTTTAAAGTTGTAATTGTCTGTGTTACTTTGTTCTGCAAACACTTACCTCCTGTATGCCTTTCTTTCCTGGCACGTTCAGCGTTTTCTTGTATTTCGGGATCGTCACGACTTTCTTTTCCAAGCTTTCTATGCTGCAAGTTAAAAATAATATAATTATTTCCTCATGAAACTGCCAAACCCCCTCGTCCCTTCGTGTAAGAAATTTGCTTTCCCTAGTATGGGCCTATTTTCTTTCATGGAACAACTGTGCTCTGTTCTGAACCACGCAGGAACCGAAGCACGAAAGAAGTTTACGGGGGGAAACACGAGCCGGCGATAGGCGAGTGTTTCTCTACTCATTTTCAGTGCTCTCGCCCCTTCCTGAGTGCTTTATTACAGAACAGAGCTCAAGCAGTTGCGGATTTTTTATTTGTTTTATGACATCAAATCTATGGTTTTCCTCACAAATTCGCCATTATTTTCAAAACAAACACGGCGGTTGTACTCCATTCTCGTCCCCAGAGCTACGCAGTTTTTTTAAATGCTGTTCGTTCGCCGACAACGTGACCAAAAGAACGGAGAATCTGGGAACGAGAATGGTTGTACTCTCATAAAGTACGCGTGCGCACGCTGTTTAAACCAATCAGAGCACGTGTTACACTGGCACTTTGTTATAAAATGCTTACAAATATATCTATTTCAATTAACGTTGTCGGATAGAAGTGTTTTAAAAAGCCCGCAAGACAAGACCGAAAGGTAGCAAGGGTAAAAGTAGAAAACTGCTGCACGCACCGAAGATTCCGCACCGAATACTAATGAGAAGTAACATGTAAAACATTATTTTTAACGTTTCCTTTTTGTTTTAAACCTGTAGAAGTAAGCTATACTTTTAGCCAAACTAAATTTTAGCAGAGTCAGCTAGTGAAAAAACATGGAAAAACAAATTATCTAATTCGGGGCAAACCAAATACATCACGTGCGAAATAACTTGTAGATTTATTTTCCACCGATATGCAAATTCTAATGAATACCCAGACTACAATTCGGTCTTGTCTTGTAGGTTTTACGCTTCTATCCGACAACGTTAATTGAAATAGGTGTATTCAGACGTTAAACTCCAGTGATCTCTTTCAATTTGTAAAGGAGATCAAAGCAAAACATAATATATTCCTCTTTCGCTCGTTGTGAAGTGGGAGGAAGCAGACTTTTCGCTTCACTTCCTAATTGCCATTGTGAAAGCGAAACTGTTCAGGCTTCCTCGCTCCAGTCCCTGAGAGTCAGATCAGACTCAAATTAATGGAGTGTATACTGTGCTTTCAGAAATACAAGAAGATAATCGAGCTTACCTCAATGCTACAATAACAGATCGATCATTGATTTTATTGACTATTGACAGTTTCTCGCTTTCAATTTACTTCCTGGTTTGACATTTGAGTCATGAATTTTCAACAGCACCGCCACAGTAGCCTGGCCTAATTTCGTGACAAAATTTTATGAGAAATAGCCACATGCTGGCTGTCAGCTTCACGTTTTAAATACATCAATTAATGCTACTGTCCAAAAGTAAGACAAGAATAACTTAGTTAACTCTCCAATACTAAATGCGAACCATCAGCAGAGGTAAAATCAATTCACCTCTCTTTCTGTTTGATGTTGTTTTTCGGAGCGTTGACGACGACCTTGGCAAAATGATTGATATCTTTCCTCTGGTGAAGAAATCTTCAAAAGCCGTTCGGCTTCTCCGTCCGCCGTTAGTTTCGTTAAGTTATGCGCCGAACGACGTACGCTGCAGTCGAAGTACACGTCTTTACTATCAGCCCGACGATCAGCTACAACAAACGTTTTTGTTTGTAAATCATCACTCGGTTGTTCTTCCAGTATCGTGCCTCGCTGCAATTCTTGATCCTTCCGTGACTTTTTGGAAGCATTAAAAACATGTGGTACAAGGATGTATCCCTTGGCTGTCGCGAGAAGCATAAAGTATTTATCTCTGGTCATGGATTCATCCATTTTGTGGGGTTAGACAACGCAGATACTGCGATCCCTTTTGTAATACGTTCTTTAATTTGTACTTTCTCTCGTGTTCATTGGCATGGAACATGAAGTAACGCAACGTAAAATTACTACGCCAGTGTCATTGACGTCACTCACCGACCGGACGTTTATATGTCAAGGAGGCAGACCCTCATCAACGTGTCTATTTGAAAGCTTCTATGGGATTTCACGTCGGAAAATTCATACTATTTTACAGTACCTACGAATCTACTGTCAAGATGTGTTACCTCGGGATTAAATCCCTATAGCTAGTTTATGTTTCAAAATAATTTTCTCTGTGAATTGAACGGTGTACAGTTTCGTATTTTCTCCCATAATGTCTGCGAGGTTTCATGTCGTGAATCTAAAACATGCCATCATAGGTAATTGAGTTGACATTTTGAAGAATTTTTGGATAATTGTTTTAGTATATACCAAACCAGTGAAATAGCTAGCTCCAAAATTATAGATTTATTTTACCGCGAAAAATCGGAAAAATCCTTTGAAAGTGGAACCCTACGCGCGACCAAGGACAGCGCGGGAAAAGTCACATGACAATAACATCAGGCGATCAACATGTCTCGTATGTTGGACTTTGACGATTTCAAGGGGAAAATTATTATTTTTTTCCGTTTTTACTGATGGACCAAAAGCGACGAGTTCTATTTTCTCGTATTTTACAAGTTCTGTCAGTTACTATTGCCTGAGAAACTGATCTTGAAGCTGCAAGTGCCGTTATAAACTGAACAAGATGGTCAAGATGCTGCCTAACCGAAGACGTTTTCGTAATTCCAGTTCAATTATTTCTCACACTGATGTGACTGCATCCACCGTCTGATGTTACTGCTTTTAATTTACCGGAGGGGAGAAGCAATAAAGTTTGGAGAAGCCACAGCATTTGGGCAGTTCTTGATCATGATACGGCAACAGGAATATTTTCTAGCGTAGTGAGACCGAGATTAGTCGATCCAAATACAAAACTAAATCGTTGACAGCAGGGACTTCTTGCTTTTTGAAAGACACTGCTGTATTCAGGATTTCAGGTAGGAATTGCATTTTAAAGTTAGTTGGACTGGACAGCGTTTGGAACCACTTCAAAGACTTTTAAAAGTGTTCGAAATTATTTACAAGTTACAACTGAGCGTTGTCACGTTCTTACTCTAGCTATTTGCTCGATAGTAAACAAAACATTTTGTACGACATTTCTGGCGATTTTATTTAGTGACACGACTAAACTTGCTACAAATGATCACCTCTAAATATCGTCAGGTATTTTTGATAACACAGTGACGTGTAGCGGCCTCGTTTATGGAAGTAATTTCTGCTTTGATCAAAGAAGCAAAACGCACGGCCATTTTGTTTTGCTCGGAGGTGAATAGCAAAGACTATTCACCTCCGAGCTAGCCAATCAGAACGCGCGAAAAGCACTATTCACTGGTTTGGTATATACTAAGGTTATTCCTTAGTATTGCATTGCGCATCCTTACTGCGCATGATTTCACACGTAATAGCCCTTTTCACGGTTAACTTGCGATATTTGCATAACAATACAGTTAAACATAGAAGCGAGGCAATTTCGGGCACAAGCTGTAAAACATCGTGATTTTCTTGAGCTCCTTAAACTATGTTAGCATAAAAATAGTTTTAAAACGGAGAAGACCTAAATATGCAACTATTTTAGTTAACGTTTGCCGTAAAGATCGTAATCCGATTTCCCTGTTGCTTATGCGAGTCTACTCTTTATTAATGGAGAAAAGTAGTTTTACAATTTTTTCTAAAAACAACGTAAACTAAAAGAATTGTAGTTCTTCTACATTTTAAAACTGTTTTTATACTAAAAGAGTTGAAGGAGTTCAAGAAAAACACGATGTTTTACAGCTTGTGCCCGAAATTGCCTCGCTTCTATGTTTAGCTGTATTGTTAGGTTAACCGTGAAAAGGGCTATTAGCGCGCGCACATTAAGAAAATGGCGGCTTTTCCTTTACGGCTAAGCTCACCAGCGGCAGGTACAAAACGCAGGTCACAGGTCCAGGTCACAGGTCACAGGTCCAGGTCACAGGTCACAGGCCACAGGTCACAGGTCCAGGTCACAGGAAGCGAAGCTACTGAGTTGTCAGATTCTTGGTATGAAGCTTGGAATACCAGTAATAACTGATGTCACGTATCTTCTGTATTGTATTATTTCATCTCCGGTTACGTCATAGTCATGCATAAGTGCACAGAACAAGCTTTCCGGTTTTCGTTTAAGAGTAGAATAACTAAGACGCCATTACAGATGTATTGGGCTAGAAGTATTCTTCGTCCCGTTTATAAGTCTGGAGACCTCGAAACGGAGAGGCTTTTGTGTGAATAGAAATAAAATGTACCCCTACCTAAGGATCAAAATGTTTAATACTATTTCACGTTTCACGAACAATGAAATGGCTATTTAACGAACGCGTTTTGCAACTGCAGTTCTACTACATCCACAGCATTGCTTTTTGTGAGTACTAACAACCCTTCCACTTCTTGTACTGCCGCCAGTAAGAAGAAAATTGAATTCTTTATTTTGTAGGCCTCTTTGAACTCCACATTCATCTATTGTACGTCATACTCTTTGTGAGAGGGGTCAGAGGATTCTTCATCATACTCTTGTAAGGAGAGGAATTCTGATTATGTTATTTGATTTATTTGTCCGCTTTCCTTTATAATATAGTATAAAAACCAACGTAGAAATTATTGTTTTGGTTCCTTTCGTTTCCGAGTTGTAGGTTGATGTTCCGATTCATTGACCATAACTAGTACCTGTTGTTTTGTTCACTTAGTCATAAACTGTTCTTGTCAGATCACAACTGTAATAAGCGTTGAACTGTAATTGCAACCTGCGTTAGTCTTTTGTTAAGCTGTTATCAACCTGTATTGTTTTGAAAGTAATTTTAATTACTTAAAATGTTGTAGAAGATGAATTCCGTTTTAGCCAATCGAGCCTTCTGAAATGTATGAGCTAATGTTAGTTAAGACTTGTTTATGTTATAACCTAATCGTTCTCATTAGCGTAAATAGAACTGCATTGTAGAATATTCTTTGGTTGCATTTGAAAAAGTAAACTCTACTGTTGGACTCAAGTTCTGTGTCCTCTCTGACGTTTCCGAGGATTGTTATCACTGTAATAGATCCCGGCCTCTAGGAGCCTGATAGACTCCGTCGCTGCAAGCGTGGTTCTCCCCCTGTATTAGTTGTCACAAGGAAAACAGCCAAACAGCACAAAAACCTATTATAACACTCTGAAGATTGATCGCTTTCTTCCATTTCCTCTCCTTCCTCCGATCTTTCCTCCCGTCTTAACTCTGTCTTCCCTTTTGTTGTTCCTCGTCCTGATGGAATTCCATTCTGCCTTCCTCTTCAATAATGGAAAAAATCTACCCGTTCCTCCCCTGACAGGGAGCAGTCTCGTACATGTTCAGCTGGGGAAGGGGTCTGGCCCTAAGGCACTAGCGCTCGCTACATCCGCCATAATAACAGACTTGACTGACAAGAAAACAAAGCGCAATTGAATGCTGACCAAACGGATTGAGGGCCATGGTGATCGGTATCACGGAAGTCTCGAAACCGGTCACGCAAATACGGATGAACTTTCTTGTAAAAATGTTAAGTAGAACAAAACAAAATCACAGTTCACGGTGAATTAAATGCTCAATTCTCATTTCACGGAAAATTATTATAGAAAATCACGGTTCACGACTAATAGCTGAAATCACATTTTACGAGAAAATAAAAAGCCATTTCACGTTTCACGAAAAAAAAAAAAAAAAAAAAAAAAAAAAAAAAAAAAAAAAGGCAATTTACGGCTGACGAAAATACCCTTTACCACCCTCATAGTAATCAATCATGGAATATTGGAACAAGGTTATCAATTGAAAGACGGCAGAAAATGAATCTGAAGAAGTATTTTACTCTCCCCAATCTTCCCTATCCCCGATATCCCAAGACCAAAGAAGCCTCTTCGGAGGAGAGAGCGAAGTAGAGGTTTTTGAGTTAAGAAAACAGCGCTTGTTGTCACGTTGAGCCACAGAAATCAAAACACGTGTGCTATCGACTGCAATTTATGGTTGACATGGTTGTATACATTAATTTGTAGTAGTTCGCATTTATTGAGTCATCGTATTTCATACGATGGTTCCAGTCGTTATTCTAAATAGGTCACTTTTTTAGACTGTGACCTGTGACCTGTGACCTGTGACCTGTGACCTGTGACCTGTGACCTGTGACCTGTGACCTGTGACCTGTGACCTGTGACCTGGACCTGTGACCTGTGACCTGCGTTTTGTACCTGCCGGCTCACCAGAGAGATAAATCGTCGTTTTCTCGTAAACGAGTACCGTGACCTATCAATTTTTTCTCTTATTTTGAGTCTAGCAATCACCTTCTTTCTATAAAATGAATATAGACTAATTTATATTGCGGAAAAATAAATAATCACCGGAAACGTGAACTTAGCCAGTATTCGTGAAATATAATTGTGGCCTCGAGAACACTGCATGCTAGGAACAGGTTGAATCAGTGTCGATTAAAAATGTGTGCCTTTATCATAAAATATACATTAAATTGTTCCTTGAAGTCGATGCAGTATATTTATTGTTATATTTCACGTTTTGCTTTCTCTCTATTTGTTCTGCTCCCACGAAACGTAAAGTGAACGGTTCAAATAAAAACGTTTCTGGAAGCTGATATTGTACGGAATTATGGGGTATATACAAGGTCGTCCTGCTCCTAAACGAATACCGGGACCCCCCTTTTTATTTCAAAATTTAAGTTCCCTTAAAAGATAAACAACCAATAGGACAAGTTTGAATGAAAATCTATTGTAAGTTCTATTTCGACGGAATGAAAACGGATTATGGATTGGTGGATTTGAAATAAATGGCGAAAAATGAATAATAGACTGCAAAACAATCCGTATTTTAGCGCAGGGGTCGGCTGAACCTGGCCCGAAAAGGATCTGATCTGGAATGAGCGTGAAAAATACGAGAGGGATTGGAGAGAGACGCTGTGTCGCGCACAATATCTCTAGAAAAAGACAGACTGTTTTGAAGTCTAAATGAATAATGTTTACTGGAGCCAAGCCAGACCTCAAGCACGGGTTTTTCATGATCATTTGCATTTATATATCTGAGCTTCTTTAGCTTTCCCTTTCCATGTGGGAGGAGTAAGTAAGGTACGCGTAGCCTGGTTATGGTGTAAATCTAATCTTCTTCTATAGATCGTTTTCACGTGACGTCACAGAATTAATTTCCGCCATGTTGGTGCACATCTGAGTCACGTGTTTCAGCTACTAATACATGCAAACATAGTCCAAAATTATAATTCCTTCCAGTTTAATGGCTTCTAGCGAAAAAAATTATATTCCTTCGTCTGATCCAGACAATATAGTCCCATGTCCAATATCTGATTACGCTAAAAAGCTGGATGTAAAAGTCGGAGAGCGCTATCTAAAGAAAATCTCGACTATTGGGATCGATTCGAATCGATCCTGTTTTGATAGAGGGGAAACGCTTCGAACCCGACTGCCTTCCGCCGGTTGAATCGACTGATTTGCTTTGCTATTTGGCTCTCGAGACCAGCTTTTACACGCAAAAGCAATTTCAATCTTTCCGAAGTCTCGAGGCCTACAACCAAATTTCATGTTCTGCCGAAACACGTTTCAGCTCACGATCTCTGGCTCTCTCATCTCGCTTCGCGGCAGCTTCTAGATCGGCTTGAAGCTTTTCGGAAGAATCACATTTCTCATGACCTCAGTAGATTTTGGGTTGGAATCCAATCTGGATCGTAACTATCCCACAGTTTTGCTGCTTCTCCGGAGATAAAATGTTTGCCACAGACTCGGCCGTGCTCCAAAATGGTGTCTGTGAGGTCTTCTCCACTGATCGCAGACGGATATCCATTTGTTTCGCCTCTCCTCGGAACGTTTCCTCACTTCTTCACCTTGATTAGTTATAACTGAAGGTATTCTTGCCATAGAAACTCCTTTATCACGGACACTTTGGGTCCCACAGCCAAAAATCGAGCATAAAACCATTTTTTAGCTTAGTGTTTCGTGTTTACATGTGCATGTGATGTGCACCAATATGGCGGCCAATTGTAAGGTGGTCACGTGACTGAAAACGATCTATACGGCTCTTCTACCAAAGAACTGGATTTACTTAAATTTCTTGAAGCTATGAACTCCATAAGTGATCCAAACTTTCCAAATATTTCAAAATGTCCAGGAAAGTAATTAACTCGATACGTCCTTTCTCAAATTCATTAATAATTCATCAAGTTGGATACCCGGTCTTAATTAGCATAGATTTTTTACGATTTTATTTCTCCGTTTACTCCTTAGTTTTTGTTTCGATTGAGAAGATATATCAAACACTCGAGACAGTGCCAAAAATACTCCGCTGTGTGTCGTATCAGTTTAACTTTCTTAATTCTCGGTGTTTGGAAATGTGATGAAACAGTCTCTTGTAATTAAGGTATGAGAATCAGCTACAGATTACTTACAGATGATTTCCGAATAATTTATATTGACACCAACATTGAAAAGGCATACTGCAATTTTTTTCCCCCTGTATGCCCTTAGTGTACAGAAATCTATAGTATAAGTGGACTTAATAGTTTATTTCAGTAATGACGAACTTAATCAGAAAAAAGAAAACAATCATGTACTATTAAAATGCACTTGCCATTCCTACATGAGAGGCGTCTCAAACTATCACTGCTTTTCATATCCCGCTGCATTTAAATATTTAATTCCTCTCCGTACAATAATTTGCTAAGTTTGCCAAGAAATTCCTCGGCGGGTAACCTAAATTAATCGCGAAAGCCTGACCTTTGCGAGATCGACTGAGCTATGAAGCCACTGAGAGAGTCTTCTATTTTTACACGTGCATGAAAGGATAAATATGCGACAATTAGTGTGTAAAGAGAAAGAGGTCAAAGAGATCTTTGTAGTTTTTCACTTAAGCAGTTGCAAAAACACTGAACACAATTCAGGTCAGTTGTGACTCAGAAACTAGTTGTAGCTCCCAGTGATTTCGGTCATTTCGTATCACATTGGTAGAATGCTAGTTCATAGGTTCGAATCCCAGCCGGTTGATATATAGTATACCACTCTCAGTTCCAAAACAGGCGTTTCTACTTCGGAAAAAGATCCCGTAGATAATAGTTCTATTGTAATAACAATACATTTATTTATTTATTTATTTATTTATTCCTTACTTCTTTCCTTCGTTTATTTATTTATAGCGCATATCTTGGACAATACTGTTTAGACACTTGCACTTAGCAATTGTCACCAACTCGATCATTGCCGTATTGACAGACTTTTCCTTTTCAACCCAAACTCAACCCCTTCACCTTTTCATGTTGTTTTGTATTTTTAAGTACAAAACAAAAGAATGCCAAATGACTTTGGAGTGTAGTCAAACAACATTGAACAGGGGGAGAGGAAAACAAATAACTGTGTACAATCAGCTGAGCTTGTTGGTCGGTCGTCTCAACTAGTTAACTAGTTCTGTCCAAGGTTATTGGTCTAAGATATTTGAAAATAATGACATCGTACGAAAAATACATTTTATGTAAACAATAACGACTACGCTTGACATAACTAAGACGTGCCACTAAACTGGTTCATCAAGTTATCGATAATCAATTCCATATTTGACCTTAACCTAGGCTCTGATCGCAGACATCTCTGTATGAGGGCTCGAAGAAGGCGGTTTGTCACCATAGCAACTTGATGATTACGCCTTTCAGGATCTGGCAATTCCCGGATGCATATTTCGCAGAGAAGAACACCAAAACTGTAAACATCAACCTGAACACAACAGCAAATAAAAATAATTACAATACTACACTTTCCACCAGTTGGTTCCGCAAATCGGCTAATGTAAGCACACTGGGTATCCCAATCTCATTGTGTGAGCATCGTAATGATGTTGCGAAATAGCGTAAATATAAGGGTTTGTATGGGACTAGAACGAAACAAAGAAAATAATAAAAACGGTTCTTGATTCTTCACCCGACTCACGGCTCGCACGCCATTTTCTTTATACCCCATCCCCGCGGAGCCTATTCATAGGCTAGTTCTTGATGTGTATTCCGGGTGTCTGTATGATGTTTTAGGCCGTTGTAGAGCGATTCCAGCGAGTTTTCAGAAGGAAAATAATGAATCTAAAAGTCGCTAGAACTCTCTCTAAAACGGCTAAAGCGCCATTGCACTGATAAAGTTTGTTTCTTATTCAGGACGACTATGTTGAAGTCAATTCCCTCATAGACAGCCTTAAATCTCTTTTTTAATTTTGTTTCTTTAGTTTGTTTTGTTTTGTTAGTTTGCAAGTTTGTTTTCCTTTTTCTTTTCTACGTTATACAGAAACAAAACTACCACTTTAATTTGTTCCACGTCATTTATATACCGAAATGTTCTTATTGTTATTACTTACTAAAACACTACTGTTAGCTACCCTTATTATAATTGTTTTTTCTTCACCCGCCTCGAATAACCCTGCTAATTTTCGGGAGGTGAAAATCTATGTTTTTTAATCTAAGACTTAATAAAGCTTGTTGTTGTTGTTGTTGTTGTTATTCATTCATGCATTTTCTGCTCTTTTTGAGTTAAGTGTATATTTTAAGCCATCATCTTGAACTATAGGCGTGAAAGAAATACAGTGGAACCAATCCGACCAACAACGGGTCACCAAAATGTGGTCGTATTAACGGGGTGGTCGTACTAAAGGGGTACTTAAATAAGGAAATGACTGACAGAACTTTTGTTAGGGACAAAAGAAAGTGGTCGTATTGACGAGGTGGTCGTAACGCGGGGTTCCACTGTAGTTGACTAGGCAGTGAAATGAGTAGCTAACCTTACAGCTGATATTTTGATCTAGGGCTTCACTGTGGGCCTCCGGTGCACAGTAAATCACAGCTCCAGGATCATCTCTCGTGCATTCACGAACGAAATTAGCAGTACCATAATCAGATACTTTGCCTCTCCATTGGTCACCTTGTCGCCATAGCAACACATTAGCACTACTGATGTCTCGGTGGATGATGGGATCAGGTTTGTTTTGGTGCAGATAGTTTAGTGCTTGAGCTACATCCAGCGAGATAATGGAAACTTCTCTTTCAGAGAGAGGTCGCTCTTCATATAATGATCTTAAACTACGGTCCATAAGCTCCGTTACTAACAATAGGCCTTCGTCATCGTTGTTTGCTCCAATAAACAGTACCAAGCAAGGATGGCGGCATCGTAAAGCAATTCCCACTTCTCGCTCAAAATACGCCCTGATATGAGTGGACAGAAGTACTTCGTAGATTTGTTTTACAGCAACATTACAACGGCGAAATGTCCCCCGAACAACTCTTCCCCATGCTCCTTCTCCAAGCAGTTCATCTGTCATTTGAATTTCATTCCGATTTATTACACAGTCGCGTGGAATGTCATATTGATTCTCATTGGAATGAGTTCGGTCTTGTTCAGTTGTCCCTTCTCTAATCGTGACCACTTGTCTTTCCAGATCGGTTACTAGTCGTTCCCTCGCTGTTCGTTGCCCTTGCAGGTCAGTAACTTGTTGGTCTCTCGCTGTCAGTTGTTCTTGCAGGTCAGTAACTTGTTGGTCTCTCGCTGTCACTTGTCCTTGCAGGTCAGTAACTTCCTGGTAGCTTGCTGTCAGTTGTCCTTGCAGGTCAGTAACTTGTTGGTCTCTCGTTGTTACTTGTCCTTGCAGGTCAGTAACTTGTTGGTCTCTCGTTGTCACTTGTCCTTGCAGGTCAGTAACTTGTTGGTCTCTCGTTGTTACTTGTCCTTGCAGGTCAGTAACTTTTTGGTGTCTCGCTGTCACTTGTCCTTGCAGGTCAGTAACTTGTTGGTCTCTCGCTGTCACTTGTTCTTGCAGGTCAGTAACTTGTTGGTCTCTCTCTGTCACTTGTCTTTGCACATCAGTAACTTGTTGGTCTCTCGTTGTTATTTGTCCTTGCAGGTCAGTAACTTGTCGGACTCTCGCTGTCAATCGTCTTTGCAGGTCAGTAACTTGTTGGTCTCTCGTTGTTACTTGTCCTTGCAGGTCAGTAACTTCCTGGTAGCTTGCTGTCAGTTGTCCTTGCAGGTCAGTAACTCGTTGGTCTCTCGCTGTCACTTGTCCTTGCAGGTCAGTAACTTGTTGGTGTCTCGCTGTCACTTGTCCTTGCAGGTCAGTAACTTGTTGGTGTCTTGCTGTCACTTGTCCTTGTAGGTCAGTAACTTCCTGGTAGCTTGCTGTCAGTTGTCCTTGCAGGTCAGTAACTCGTTGGTCTCTCGCTGTCACTTGTCCTTGCAGGTCAGTAACTTGTTGGTGTCTCGCTGTCACTTGTCCTTGCAGGTCAGTAACTTGTTGGTGTCTTGCTGTCACTTGTCCTTGCAGGTCAGTAACTTCCTGGTAGCTTGCTGTCAGTTGTCCTTGCAGGTCAGTAACTCGTTGGTCTCTCGTTGTTACTTGTCCTTGCAGGTCAGTAACTTGTTGGTGTCTCGCTGTCACTTGTCCTTGCAGGTCAGTAACTTGTTGGTAGCTTGCTGTCAGTTGTCCTTGCAGGTCAGTAACTCGTTGGTCTCTCGCTGTCACTTGTCCTTGCAGATCAGTAACTTGTTGGTCTCTCGTTGTTACTTGTCCTTGCATGTCAGTAACTTGTTGGTCTCTCTCTGTCACTTGTCTTTGCACATCAGTAACTTGTTGGTCTCTCGTTGTTACTTGTCCTTGCAGGTCAGTAACTTGTCGGACTCTCGCTGTCAATCGTCTTTGCAGGTCAGTAACTTGTTGGTCTCTCGTTGTTACTTGTCCTTGCAGGTCAGTAACTTGTTGGTGTCTCGCTGTCACTTGTCCTTGCAGGTCAGTAACTCGTTGGTCTCTCTCTGTCACTTGTCTTTGCACATCAGTAACTTGTTGGTCTCTCGTTGTTACTTGTCCTTGCAGGTCAGTAGCTTGTCGGACTCTCGCTGTCAATCGTCTTTGCAGGTCAGTAACTTGTTGGTCTCTCGTTGTTACTTGTCCTTGCAGGTCAGTAACTTGTTGGTGTCTCGCTGTCACTTGTCCTTGCAGGTCAGTAACTCGTTGGTCTCTCTCTGTCACTTGTCTTTGCACATCAGTAACTTGTTGGTCTCTCGTTGTTACTTGTCCTTGCAGGTCAGTAACTTGTCGGACTCTCGCTGTCAATCGTCTTTGCAGGTCAGTAACTTGTTGGTCTCTCGTTGTTACTTGTCCTTGCAGGTCAGTAACTTGTTGGTCTCTCTCTGTCACTTGTCTTTGCACATCAGTAACTTGTTGGTCTCTCGTTGTTACTTGTCCTTGCAGGTCAGTAACTTGTCGGACTCTCGCTGTCAATCGTCTTTGCAGGTCAGTAACTTGTTGGTCTCTCTCTGTCACTTGTCCTTGCAGGTCAGTAACTTGTTGGTCTCTCTCTGTCACTTGTCCTTGCAGGTCAGTAACTTGTTGGTCTCTCGTTGTTACTTGTCCGTGCAGGTCAGTATTTCTCTGTTGTTGCATTCTTAATTGTTCCTGTGAAGTCGTTATGTCTTGTGCTAGAAATTGTCCTTGCAAGCTAGTCAATCGCTGTTTGGTCTCTTCCAACTCTCTCCGTAAATTGTTATCCTCTTCCTCTTTTTCTCCAAGCTTTTCTTGTAATTTCGCCAACTCTTGTTCCTTTTGCTCCATCTGTCTTCGGGAATCATCTGCATTTTTATCATTTTCTTTCAATGGTTTACGAAATGTAACGGCTTCTTTGTCTTTGTCTTTATTTATCAATTGAACACTCGAGCAGGCTTGGTCTTCTTCTCCATCTATTGTTAAGAGTTGGAAAGCAAAATACGAGCAACAAATCAATAAACGTCATTAACTCAAATTGAACAATGAAAGTTTTAATAAACTAAACCTCTGTGATTCGTACACTATTTTTATTTATTATATGGCAAATTGGTCCATGATGAAAATGAGCATTCCCATTGGTTCCCCGAGTAGATTGAATTTGCAATACGGACCGCTAAGATGGACCACTCATTAATTACTTTCGCAGATTTTAAGTAGCCGTTATTCAGGAACATTGAGACACTTAATTCAATTTCTAATAACTTGGTGGATTACACTTGAAATTCATGAATGTGAATCATAAAAGATGAAAACAACCATTTATATAATAAAAATTGTAGTGAACTAACTTGCAATTAGTTTTCGGCCAGTATTATGAAAAATTAAACTCGTCATTTTTTTGTAAGTATATGGATCTCTCTAGTTTTAGAGCTGTAATTGTCTGTATAACTTTGTTATACAGAAATAGAGCGGTTTTCAATCCACCGTAGGAAAAAAGATGGCGACTGGTACATTTACCCATAACTCTTAGCGCACAAAAACCCTAAAAATGCTCATAAAAACGCACAGAAAAGAAAACGTACAATGTTGTTAGTACAGGGACGAATTTCTCAAAAGATATGGCTTTCTATGTGCCTATTGGCTCTGTTAGGTTCGCAAGGTATTGTGGTAAAATGTACCGCCGCCATCTTTTTTCCTACGGTGGATTGAGTGTCGAGATTAACCCGGAATTGCTTTTGTTTTGTTTTACTGTGTTCTGTGATTGGTTTAAAAAGCTCTCGCCACCTACCCAACCAATCAGATGCAAAACCAAAACCAATCGCGACTTTGTCGCACGCACTTTCCCGCGCTTGGCGCCGGTTACCGGCGTGCATTTGCTTTGAGTTCTCGTTCATTCTGTCGTTTACGTTTGTTGTGATCGGCCATTGTAATTGCTTTGGTTTTTGTTTTACCACACTCAATTGAAAACTGTTCTGTACCTCCGGTATGTGACGTATGCCTTTCTTTCTTGGAACGTTCAGCGTTTTCTGGAATTCCTTTTCCAAGGTCTATATGCTGCAAGTTAGAAATAATATAATTGTTTCTTAATAAAACTGAAACGGCCCCTCGTCCCGTCGTTTAAGACATTTCACCGGATGAAATGTGGAATTGCAGTTTCCCTCCTAGTATGGGCCTTTTTTTTCATGGGACAACTGTGCTCTGTTCTGTTAAATAAAGCACTCAGGAAGCGGCGAGAGCACGAAAGAAGTGTAGGGGGGAAATACTAGCCGGCGATAGGCGAGTGTTTCTCCCTTTCTCATCGTGAGTTTTATTCAGACAATCTAACGCTGGAAGTAAATATGAGATGTCTGCGCGCAATCAACTTAAGGGTCAGACTGTAACGTTCAGAACTCACTATAGAATTTACCTATTGTGAAGTGGGAGGAAGGGAGACTTTTTGCTTCACTTCAGTTCTAATTGCTATAGTCTGTATAGTGAAAGCGAAACTGTTCCGGCTTCCTCGCTCTAGTCACCGAGGGTCAGATCAGACTCACAATAATGGAGTGTATCCTGCGCTTTCAAAAAATACAACATAATCGAGCTTACCTCAATACAGATATTAAGATTATAGAATTTGTTAACTATTGACAATCTCTCGCTTTCTATAGCCTTGGTTTTGATTTACTTCCTGGTTTGTCATTGGAGTCACTGGGACAGTGGCCTGACCTAATTTCGTGACAGAAAATGGAAATAGAAATAGAAATAGAAAATGGAAATAGCCACATCAGGAGCCACATACTGGTTGTCAGCCTCACGTTTTAAATACATCAATTACTGCTTACTCGCGGTCCCAAAGTAAGACTAGAAAGTTCAAACTGTACTAAATTGGGAACCGTTAGCAGGTAAAATAAACTCACCCCTCTTTCTGTTTGATGTTGTTTTTCGGAGCGTTGTTGATGACTTTTGCAAAATGATTGATATCTTTTCTCTGGTGAAGCAATCTTCAGAAGCCGTTCGGCTTCTTCGTCCGAAAGTTTCCTTAAATTATCCATCGAAAGATCACAGTCGAAGCGCACGTCTTTACGATCAGCCGGCGCCCGACGTTCAGCTACAATAAAAGTTTTTGTGTCTGGCTCATCTCTCGGCAGACTCGGTTGTTCTTCCAGTATCGTGCCTCGCTGCAATTCTTCGTTCCATGCTTTTGTAGAAGACTTAAAAACATATCGCTCAAGGATATAACCCGTAGTTTTCTCGAGAAGTATAAAGTATTTCTTTCTGGGCATGGATTCATCCATTTTGTGGGGTTATAACGCAGATAGTTACCGCATGACTGACATAACTGCGATTCCTTAATTCAGGAAATACGTCATTTTAACTGTCAAAATTCTCTGGCAGTAATTGGCTCTTGGTCATAGCAGAGGTCTAAATTAAGTTATAGACCTCTGGTCATAGTTGATCTGAAGAGTCAAGTAGAGAACATGAAGTAATGCAACTAAAGTCTTTAATAGCAAAATTACGCCACTGTCAGGTCTCACCGTTTTATCTAACCGGGCGTTATGTGAAGGCCCCATAGGCAGGCTCTCATCAACGTCTTCTATGCGATTTTACGTCGGAAAATTAATATTATTTTACAGTATCTACAAATCTACTACGTCACGATTAAGTCACGTGGTCTTCTTCAATAAGCATACCAGTCCACTTCGACTCGTCAAAGTTCGAGTCAATCAATTTTTCCTCCTATATTGTAATTTTAACTTTTGTAATTCTTGTTTTCACATTTACACCTTTTGCTGTTCATTAGCAGAAAATATAAATTCATTTGTGTGAATAGTTAGACAATAGATCGTTTTCACGTGACGTCACATCATTTCCGGTCGCCATATTGGTGTACCTCCGCGCCATGTGATGATAAGTAAATAAAGGTCACAACTACGATCGCGGACTTGTAAAATGGATTCTTCGCAAAGCAAAATCACATCAAGTGAAAATTCTGAAAGTGTGTCTTCTTTTCCTCTTTCTGAATATGCAAAAAAGTTGGACCTACGAGTGAAAGAGCGTTATTTGGTAAACTTTCAGCCATTGGAATTGACCCCGTGTTGCTCGAGGGAAAGCACTTTGAGCCGGACTGCCTACCTCCAGTTGAATCAACAGATCTTCTGTTTTATCTTGTTTTGGAGACGAGCTTCTACACTCAACTACAGTTTAAAGCTTTCCGAAGTCTCGAGGCGTACAATCAGATGGTGTCAGGATTTATTGCGAGCGTTGAAGGACATATCATCGCCAACAAGTTTGGTGTTCTGGCGAAGGTAAGGCATTCACAGCGCATGAATGACTCGCTTATTCCTATTTGGATTATCACAGAAAGACAAGGAACGATCGTTTCTGCTCACTGTTTGGGTTGCAAGGCTGGACTGGCAGAATCTTGCTCGCATATAGCAAGTGTACTATTCTACCTCGAAGCATGGACAAAGATCAATGGTCGGCTTTCTTGCACCCAGGTCAAATGCACGTGGCTTCTACCAACATATGTCAAACAAGTTGATTATTCAAGGATCCGTGATATAAATTTTACATCAGCACGAAAAATGAAAGCTGACTTGGATTTAAGCATTGATAATCTTCCAAATGATTTCAACCCCACTGATTATAATCCTGATTTACCTGTTAAAAAAAATATGTCAAAGGAAATTCCAGCTCCAACAAAAGAGGAAATGGACTTGTTCTACTCTGAACTTAGCAAGAGTAAAAGCAAGCCCATCGCACTCAGCTTAATTCCAGAGTATGCTGACAGTTATGTTCTAAAAAGCCGCTCAGTGCCAACAATTAATGATCTTTTCGATAAAAAAATATCTCGATTTAACTTATCCTGAACTAGTGAAAACTTGCCAGGAGGTCAATATCGAGATAACTAAGGAGCAGATCACTCAGGTTGAGAGGGATACCATCACACAGGCAAAGGGGAACAACTTTTTCAAACACAGAGCTGGGAGAATTGGCGCTTCTCAGTGCAAGGCTGCAAGTGGCTCAAACCCTGCCCTCCCCTCTCAATCCCTTATTCAATCTGTTTGTTACCCTGAGTTTAACAAGGTAAACACTAAAGCTGTTCTCCACGGGTGCAAACATGAAGAGCATGCCATCAAGGCCTATGAGGAAAAAATGAAAGCGACACACACAAACTTTAAAATAGTTAGGTGTGGGCTTTTTATAAATGAAGAACACCCGTGGCTGCATGCCACACCAGATTTTTTATGCTGTTGTGACTGTTGCGGTGAAGGTTGTGGGGAGGTCAAATGCCCTTTTTGTATCGAGAACTGTGACTTTGACAGCTATGTACTGAAAGCCTCTTCCTGTCTGGAAAAGGATAGTTCTAGAAATTTTCATCTAAAACCAAACACCAGTACTACTACCAAGTACAACAACAGATTTTTACCATTACGAAGCGATATTGTGATTTTGTTGTATGTGCTTTTCGTGACAATGGGGAGACAGAACTAGTTGCGCAAAGGATTGGCCCTGACACTGATCACTGGAAAGCTGTTTTGCCAAAAGTGACACTCTTTTGGAGGACCTGTGTCCTACCTGAAGTGCTTGGGAGGTGGTATACCAGGAAGCATAATTTCAGCAACATCAACCCCCCAGAAACCCATGATAATGTTTGCTTTTGCCGAACTGTAACGGATGAAGGCACTGTTATTCAAGAAGCCCATGGTCTTTTGGCCAAGATAAATCCTCAAATTAGTGGCTTTCAAAGACCAACACTCGGCCCCATAAGACAGTTCGATGTCATGACTGGAGAATTTGTCCAGATTGTGCACATTAACAACAATCACTGGGTGTGTTTGAGTTCCATTGGGTGTCTCCCTGGACATGCTAATTTATTGGACAGCTTAGCACATGCAGTAATATCACAAGAATCAAGAGAGTTAGCGATGAATTACTTGGACCAAATTTCAAAGGAATTGCTAACATACCAGTGCAGCAACAACATAATCAAAGTGACTGTGGCATATTTGCTATAACGTTTGCAACATGCCTTGTTTATGGAAGCAATCCTTGTAATGTAACTTTTAACATTCCCAGAATGCGTCCACATTTGCTGTGGTGTATACAGGCTGGTTCAATGCAGCTATTTCCTACTACTTGAATTTCTTATGGTTAGGTGCATTTCTGTTCTAGGCTAGGGACATTGTTACTTCAATTACTGATAAGTAGGAGGCTCCTGTGGCCAATCAGACTGTGAGTCTGCTGGTCATGCTAATTAACAATAAATTTTAAACAAATTGTTTTAGCATAACCCAGCGACCAACCTGTTCAATGGAAGTGGTTTATTTCTAGTTTTGGTTTGTGATTTCAAAAATCTAACTTGTGCAGAGACTGCACACTCCCAGGGCAGTCTATCGAAAATTGGTCCGCCCTTGAGTAGCCAATCAGATTGCGAGTTTGCCTAATATTCAGTCACTGGGTTATGCTAATCTTATTTATATGGTAGTTTGTCTAGTGTGATTGTCCAGGCGAGAATCTTCCTGAAAAGTACTGTTGTTGGTGACTGCTGATATTTGTTAGTCACCAACAAGAGTCCTTTTCAGGACTAACTCTCACCCGGATGATCACAATAAACAAACTACTGATCCTGCATGGGTTCAAACCATTTTTATATGAAATCTTATTTATGTTGCCTAATTAATCAAGAGGAACAATGCCTGGACATAAGTTAACAAGAGCTGCACAAACATTGATAATTCTGTCAATCATAGGTATTGCTTCATCCTGGGAACCATTAGGGTTGCATATCATAAAATCAATCGGCAGAATTCCAGATAGTATGGTGTATTTCCTGCGTAGGAGACCAATAACTCTCTCGACGTGAATCCTCACATTGGCGATACCCCTTGTTTTCTCGACGTCCACTGGGTCAAGCTGGTCTTTTCCTCTAGTGAATGCAGGAATAGCCAGTTGGGCCTGATGAAACATCAAACTTTCATGTATGGTGAAACCACGGTCTGCCAAAACCAGATCTCCAGGAAGTATCTTGTTTAAGATACCGCAGTTCTCAGTTAAAAATTTATCTGATGTTCGTCCACCCCAACCGTTTGATATAAAGGAAATACTGCCTTGTGGGGTGATCCCAATCAAAATCTTGACAGTGTTGTGATGTTTGTACGCTGAAAATGTTTGTGCCCTGGCAAGAAGATTTGATGGCCTGTTAATAAAAACTTCAAAACAGTCAATAATAATTGTTGCTTTCTTTCCAAATGAGAATTGAAAACACTGTGGCATTGTGCGCCATAAGTCTTCACGATCAGGCCAGGAAATCAGCGGTGAAAGTCTGACATCCAAAGCAACCATCCAGGAAGAAAAAACTCGTGACACTGTTGACATGGAAACATCGAAGCGATAGGATAGGTCTTTCAATGGCATGTTTAGTTTTAACTTCATCAGTGTCATGGCAAATTCTTGAAATTTTGTCAAATTCTGAGAGTCACGGAATGCATAAGGGAAAACTTGAAGAAAAACAGTGTTCAAAATATCAAAAGAAGGCAACCCTGTATAAAATCTAACTTTATCCTCATTATGGGCAAACTCACATTGATCAAACGGTTTGTCATTGTGTTTTGGTGGGCTGAATAAATAATCAAACTCTTCAGTTTGAGTGCCAGTTTCTGTGCATGCGACTTCATCAGTTTGAATCCTCTTTTCGTTCGGCATTTCCTCGCTCTCGTTCTCATCAACATCGAAGCACACATCTGCGATTTGCTGCCCGGGTTCATTAATTTTTTGCCTCTTTGTAGCCCTTTCAGCTTGGAGCTCTTTTTCTTTCATTTCATGCGCAGGTCGTTTGTTTAGTTCACGATCCCTCGCTCTCTCGCTTCGCTCTGCTGCTTTCTTCTGATCTGTTCGACCTGTTTCTTTCTTCTTGTGCCCTAAAAACAGAGTTGGCACCCAGTCAACATTAAATTTATCCCAGCCTTTGGCAGTGCTTCCAGAAACAAAGTGCTTTCCACACACGCGATCATTCTCCAAGATGTCATCCGTAATATCGTCTCTACTAATCGCCGAAATCCATCGCGATCTCCTTTCTTTGGACAAATTTTCTGCTTCATCACCTTGATTTGTCACAATAGAAGGGACTCTAGCAAAGTAAACTCCTTTATCCCGTCCACTTTTGCTTCCACAGCCCACAATCATGCACAACACCATCATACACACAGAGGACTCGCTGGTTTGTTTACACTTTTGGTACACCAATATGGCGGCGTAGCAACAGTTGCTATGATTTTGGTCACGTGAGTGAAAACGATCTATAAGGATTTCGAGTAACATTTTAGAAGAAAGATTAGCGAAAGTAAAAACGAACAACGTTTCGTTGTCTCCATGACATTGTGATAACACGCATATATATAACTAATTATCGATATTTGCATATAAATTACAAGAATAAAGTAGCAGGTATTGTTCTAAGTAAATAGTTTTGCACGGATTGAATCCGATTGAGTGTTGAGTGTCGGTTTGAGTTCTCTAATGAAAAACATTTCATAGATCAAACAATCCAGTTTACTCTTGCATTTCTTCAGAATCGAGAATTTCTCGCCAAGGTTTCCAGCAACATTGTTATGCTTGTCACGGAAGTGCATGCCGATAGTAGATCTGTTATCAATATGTTCATCAATGCGTTGGAATAACCCGACATAACATGTATCACACATGTCACATTGGAACTTGTAAACAACGCATTGCTGGTATATAATCGGCGGTTTTTCCTCGTGCATCTTGATGTCGGCTTCGATTTTACGGCTGGTGAAAATCGATCTTTGCGGATCTTGTTGCTGTCGAATAGAGTCCGCTGAAATTCTCGATTCTGAAGCAATGCAAGAGTAAACTGGATTGTTTGATCTATCAGAAATGTTTTTCATTAGAGAACCAGGAGAACTCAAACCGACGCTCAACACTCAATCGGATTCAATCCGTGCAAAACTATTTACTTAGAACAATACCTGCTACTTTATTCTTGTAATTTATATGCAAATATAGATAATTAGTTATATATATGCGTGTTATCACAACTTTGGACATTTGAACTTGAAAATGATGTCACGGAGACATCGAAACGTTGTTCGTTTTTACTTTCGCTAATCTTTCTTCTAAAAAAGTTAGACAATAGCGTGGAAATATTTTCATTTACACCAAAAGATCATTCATTTACGCGAAAATAACTTCATTAACGATTTTAGCATAAGCTCAAAATGTACTTTCATTTGCGCAATAATCAACTTCAATAACAGTAATGTGCAAACATTTGTGCCAATAGACCAATTTCGATATATTAAAATCTAACTTGGCTCCGAGGCTTAGGGGAATAAAACAAAAGAATCACATCGAGGTTGAGGGATGAATAAATCATTTATTTTGTTTTATTCCCCTAAGCCTCGGAGCCAAGTTAGAATTTTAAAGTAATATATCGAAATTGGCCCATTGACAATCATTTTCGTGTATGGAATTTCATTAACGAGTTTTGCATAAACACTCACATTCAATAGCATTAAGGTGACGCAGGACCCTTGCTCTCATTATGTATGTATTTATTTAAAGAGTATGCACGAACCATAACGACTGATGCCGACAATACGCGAAATATTTATGAGGATATTTTTTTTACGTTCTTAATAATGTATTCAATAAATGCTGTTTTCGGCGTATTAGTAATTACACGTGCGATTGAAATATTCAGGTACGAGCTTGTTGTGCATTTCACTCTCGAAAAATACTATTTCGAGAGCTCGTTGTTTCAACTGAAAAACGGTATTTTTTACAGGTAATTCAAAATTATCAAACCGTAATCCATCGCCACTAGTTGAAACGTAAAAAGGTGTACACGTGTATTTACGGTGGTTCAGTTTGTTTCGATTAAAGCCGCATTTCAGTGCACAGAAATTGCAATGTAAATCAACAGCGTTCGGCACACGTGGCGCGTTCTTGCCATGGTGTTCAAGAAATATGTTGTTGTTTCCGATACAAAATAAAGTTATTTATGACTGTTGTCTGGTTTCTTTGAATAGCGTTGACTGAATACGAAAAATAAAGAGTCCGCGAAATTGAATGAAATATATAACAAATTTAAGAACTTGCATGCTGAAAATTGCGAAAAATAATTTATCCACTTGTTTTTTTTATATAACTGGCGATGGTATGTATCAGGCCTTGCCTTTCTCTTGTGCACTACAAAACTCTCGAAATCTTCACTCACCTTGAAAAGTACGCGGTTAATTACCACGTTATTGTACTTATTTTTACCGCACGTGCACTGGAATACGGCAAATTATCATAATTAGATTCACAGCTCTAAAGGCGTCGTTGTTGAATATATTATTGACTCGTGGGATCTTCGGAGACGGGAAAAACTACAACTTTGTGTCCAAGCTTTCGTCGCGGATATAGAATTTCCGGAATTGATACTCGAGGAAGGTAAACTTAGTACATTGTATTGTGATGTGACAGAAGCGGAATTTCAAAAAAGCCTTTCAAAAAGAAGATCGAACGTTTCAAACTCTAATTTTCACATTTTTACTCCCTTAGATGCTAACAACTTTCAACGAGTCTTGAAATTGCAAAATCTGCTTCTGTCACATCACAAAAGAGGTTATTATCTACCACTAGGTAATACAAACATTTAATTTAGAACGCTTCTCAAGTTGAAAGCTTGGACACAAAAATTGCATGTCCGCAATTCTAACTTTAGAAGCTTAAAGTATCACCGTACAGCGCGATCTGCCAGAAAAACCACAATCATGATATAGTTCCATCATCCGCCAATATCCCTATTAAGTTTCAGCGGAATCGACTTTCAAAATTCGGAGATTTGAAGGTTTAGAAGACAACACCCACCCCAGAAATTAAGCTTATGAATTTATTCATAGGCAAGGGTCCTGCGCCACCTTAACAGACGACTATTTTCACAAACACGTTTTTCAATAGCGCAACAGAATTTCAAGGGATTTTTGGAAAAGTGTTCACTCTGCGATCGTTGGGGGTATGAATGCACAAAGATTTAGCGACTTCTTACTTCAGGCGAGATTGAACCTAGACGAACACGTAATCTTCATTTACGATGGAGCGCCAGCCCACCGCAACCCTGCAAACCCCGGTCATATTTATAACACAGAGCTCAAGATGCTACCACCCTATAGCCCGTTCTTAACATAGTTGAGTAAGCAATAAGTTCTCTTAAAGGCAGCCATTAAAGCAGATATTTCAAGGCCCGAGGTACAGGCACAGATGAATGATAGACAAGAGGCAACATGGCAAGGAATTTCTCTTGGCGACTATCGCACACAGTTACTGCTGCAAGCATTACAACGCAATATCGGAAATATCACGGGAGCTAAATGTGGACAATGGTATCGCTTTATGCAGAAATATTTACCATGGTTTCCGGTAGTTCTCGGAAAGAAATAGAATACAGGGCATTGTAATACGCGTATTCTCTTTCCTAATATGACAAAATTACGTCACAGTCGAATAATAATGTACATAATTTATTTAACGTCGATAAACGTGGGGAGTGGTCGCCCAATCTCCTGCTAAGTAAACATTAAGTATCTAATGCTTTCTCTTTTTTTAACATTTTAAAGTCAACTTCTAAAATCCTTTTAAACTAGAGTTTATCATATATTGTTTTAAAAACATAAAATTATTAAAATTTAAAATTTATCTTATATTCTACTGTATATAGCCCATTTCCCATTCTCGTCCCCAGAGTTACAGCTGTACGCGTTTTTTAAAATGTACACGTGACGTAGTTTTGCCGACCACGTGACCAAAAGAAACAAAGGCTCTGGGAACGAGAATGCCTATTTCTCGCCTTTTTTAAAATATCTCATTCTCATTCTCTATATTTCTTGTGAAATTGCTTAGATGAGGCAGTTTCATGATGAATTTAAATCATCAATGATCTCTTCCATATTTGGTCTTGCCGCAGCATCCAACTGAACACAGCGCCGTATAAGGCCTCGAAACACGTGATTCGTTACCAGGGCTACTTGCTCGTCGCGCTGTTGCGGATCTGGCAATTCCCGGATGCACATTTCACAGAGGAGAACGCCAAAACTGTAGACATCGATCTAAACACAACAACAACAGGAAATAGAATTATCCAAAAACTTCTCTTAGAATCCAATAATCAGTAATAATGCTTGCTTCGGCTTGTGTTGTGTTCTTGGGCAATGCACTTTATTGTCACAGTGCCTCTCTCCCCCAGGAGTATAAATAGACTAAATAGGTACTGGCAAACTGTCAGGGCAACTTGACAAAAATGATGAGGGGTAACCTGCATCCCACCCAGGGGGGAGTAGCAATACTCCTAGTCATTTAATCCTAAGGAAACTGGAATAAGCTCCTGTGGTGTGGGCCACTTTGGCCCTAGTGCTGACTATCATTATTTAGGTCAGTCGTAAGAAGTGGAAGAAGAAACCTAGTAAGTTGATACTGCTTGTGGTTAAGTTCGTACAGGGATTAGAAGCGGGGAGGGCAGGGGGCTCCCATATAAAAGTGACGGGGGTGATCGTCGTACCGTTTAGGGTTAAAATCCGTGGTTTGGTACCTCTAAGGGTGTTAAAATCTGAAATGACCGCTGTTAGAGTTATCCCGGTATCTTTTAGGATATTAGCTGGAAAAAAATGGGATAAGAACTACAGTTTTGTTTTACAACTGGTACCTCTGAGGGGTGAAAATGAATTTGAGGCACACCCACAAAGTGAAATTTTGGTACCTTTTACTAATTTAGGGGTTCTTTTCAAAATTTTGACAATCACCCAGGGTTCAAAATAAAATCACAGCTTTTAGCTTGAATTTGTAGGCTTTTTTTTGTCAAGGCTCATTTTTTCCCAGCTTTCTGTTCTCAGCTCTTGCTTGTTCTTCCTCTTCCAGCCGTAAGGCATGGGCATGAAGTTTGCTTCGTACGTGTTCAACAATGGCTGATGATTTCAAATTCTTGGAACCCGTAATGAATGCATTTGTTCCCGGTAATTTCGCCGCCCACTTCTTGCAAATCCCGACTTTGATTTCAGTTGGCCGATCAAAGCATGACATTTTCTATTTCTTCGGTGAAAAGTCGCCGGCAAGTTTGGTCAAAGTGGGCAGCCGGCTGCTATTTTGAACCCTGTCACCCCTGTAACTTTTATATGGGAATCCCCTCTGGGACATCAACTAACCTTGACTGTTTGATTTGAAGTGAGTGCTTCAGGTGCACTGTAAATCATAGCTCCAGGAGCGACTGTCATGGTCTGTTGCATGAAATTAGCAGTGCCATAGTCAGACACTTTGCCTCGCCATTGGTCACCTTGTCGCCATAGCAACACATTTGCACTGCTGATGTCGCGGTGGATGATGGGAGATGGTTTGCTTTTGTGTAAGTAATTGAGCGCTTGAGCTATATCCAGCGAAATAATGGAGACATCTGTAGCAGAGAGAGGTTGTAGTTCTAACAATGCTCGCAGACTTGATTCCATGAGCTCTGTTACAAACAGAGGACTTCCCTCATCATTTGTTGCTCCGATGAACTGCAGCAAACAAGGATGACGGCATCTTGAAGCAATGTTCATCTCTCTTTCAAATAAACGCCTGTTATGAGGAGAGAGAATCAACTCGTGGATCTGTTTCACAGCTACTTTGCAGCCTCTAAATCTTCCCAGGACAACTGTTCCCCACCCACCCACTCCAAGGCTGTCATCTGTCATGAGAATTTCATCCCGGGAAATGACCCAATCACATGGTTCTTTTCGTCGATACTCATCCAGTGTTTGTTGAGCTGTAGATAGAGTTTTTTCCAGTTCTGTCACATGTTCGTCTTTAGTTCTAATCTCTCTCTCCAAGCTCGTCTCTCGTTGTTCAGCTTCTTCTTTAGCTTGTTTCACTTGGTCCAGTTCTTCTTCAAGACTTTCTTGTCGTCTTATCAAATCACTGCGCTCTTTCTCCCAATTAGCCCGTTCAAGTTCATGTTTTAAAATTTCTTGTTTAACTGCTGAAGTCCAATAGAAGTATCTGTTAACATAAAGATTTATGGTCAATATTTATTTAGCTTTAGTGACTTGGTAAACTATTAGAGACATTAGATAAACTACTTTCAGCATCAGCATCTTTTGTATGTCTCAGTCTACATTGGTCACCCAAGGTCTCTGAGTGTTGTCAAAAGAAATGAATGATAAATTCAAGTCTCTTTATTTCATTTTTATTACCAACATTTGTTCACTGATTTTGTTGCTTTAAGAGGTTTGAAGCAAACTTTTTGCTCACACCTAACTCAATATTGAGTCATCAACGTTCAATTACAAGGAGTTGTAATATTACACAGGCATGATGCATAAACTGTCCAATTACATGTCCTATTAAAAATGCTCAAATCTGGCCTGCTGATAACCATCAAATTTGAGAATTATTTTTGATTAGGTGTGATATGGGGTAACGGTTAATGAGAACTGAGCAGCATACCGTATTCCTCATAATTTTTGGTTGGGGTATATACTCAGGGCCGAGGTGCAAAGGCTTTTTGGGGGTTTGAAATTTTCTGTTGGATTTTTTGGGGTAGAAAGATTTTGGCAGGGACGTTGATTTTAAACTCCCCACATTGAAAGAATGACCGCAGTCTGTCTAAAGGTTGTGACAGATGCATGATGAATGAATAAAGGCGAACACATGAGCTTCATGTACATATATCTCGTACTCTCTTGAAGTTTTTTTACTGTATTTTTTATGCGGAGAAAAGACTTATAATAAGGGACTTTTTTGGGGTTATGTTCTGGGCCGTAGGACTGTTTTTGGGTCTACAGTAGTTTTAGCCTAATGGGACTTTTAGGGGGGTCTAAAAATTGGGCCTCATTCACACCTCCCCATCACTAAATAAATCTACCTGAGTACCCCCTCTGGCATGGGGTATACTGGTTGCCCCCTCCTATCATTAAAATGTTGCTCTGGATGTCTTTAATAAATTATTGTTAAGCTGATTGCATTACAAACCTGAGCTCATATCTTGGTATTTTCCTCCGGCATCCTGTTTACTCAAAAACTGCATCCATTGTGGTGTAGATGTCAGTGCCACAGTTGTCCCAACCATGCCTGTATTGCTTGGCATCCCTGCTAAAAATGGCAGCAAAGACAATGGCTTGGCGGCACTTGAGTTTGATGCGGCTTTACTTGATATGTTTGACGAGCCATCTGATACAAGCGAGGAGTAATTTAAGACACCATCAAGGCTGTGCAATGTAGGCTTTGTTTCTGGCTGTAGATTAACTGGTGAACTGGTAGTACCGGTATTACTACTACTGCTGTCCAAAGTTATTGTTGTGTTTGATGGAACGTCTAATTTCTCATTCAATAATGTTGGAATGTTTGTCAAGTCTACACTTTCTGTGGTTTCATTAATTCTTTTGGGCTCCAAGTAGTTGTCAGGAGAAGACACAGATGGTGAATTAGATTCTCTGTCACATGATGTTCTTCTCCACAGATGAGGTAGTTTCGACCGTCCCCTTTGAGAATCGGCTGTGTCAGGCCTATGGCTCTCACCACGCCACCCTCTAGGCATTGCTTGTGTGATGTCAACCCTTCAGAAAGGCTCCCTATTTGCCAAGTTGAAAATAAATCATAATAATGAATTTAAATTATAGAGCGGTTTTCAATTGAGTGCCGAAAGCTATATGCATTTGCTTTGATATTTTTGCCTTACTACACTCATTGGTTCGAAAAACTTGTGCCACTTTCCAATCAGACCCCAAACAAAAACCAATCGTATAAACTTGGGCACACGTGTTCCTGCTCTTGGTGGTCAGGCACTGTATTCCAATATGGCAGACGCACGGCCGAGGAGTTGGGAGTGGACAGGAAAATGAGGCCACCGCAGCTGGAAGGCATTTTGAAAAATTGTTGTTGAAAATACAATGCCTTGAAGCTGCTGTGTGCCCTTTTGTATGGAGGAAAAAATTAAAGAGGATCTCGAACAAACAATGGCAAAAAAAATTCAAAATGCCGCCACAACATCCCTACCTGGGTATGTGCCCGCCATATTGGAATATGGTGTATTATTTGTTTTGGGTACTGATTGGTTCCTTGTTTTGTTTTCTTCTGTTGTGATATTGGCAATATATAAATAATATAAATAATCAAAAGGATCCAATAAGTAAATTGTGGATATTTATACAATTATTTACTTTTAGTGGTCCACAAATACTCGCACTATAAAGGGAATTATTGTAAACATTATGCATGGTTCAATTCCTACTGTTACAATCCCAATCCCCCCCCACCGGGCAATCCCCGGGACAAAGTCAGCCCTTGTGGCCTGGGGGTGGGGAATTTGCAAGTAGTCTTGTCCCGGGGGTAGGGCGTGGGGATAAGTCTAGTTGCACAAGGAATTATGGGGCGAAAATTGGCATTGAATCACATGGACCGACATGCCGCAGTTAGCGGACTTCTTTGCTGGGAAATCCCTCCAAAATATTTGTAAGTGATTGGTTGGAGGAACACAATTTGTCCAAGTTTATAAAGCCTGTATTTGAAAAAACCGCAAGAGAGGAGCGTTGAAAGCCAAAGAAACACGGACGAGAAACAAAAACAATAGGAGAGATGTTTCCTGACCTTGTATGCATACAAGTTCACATCAATCTATTTTGTAAAACGTTAATAAGCTTAAATATTTCCGTCTTCTTGTGAAACAGTGCAGTTTGTTTTTAAGTGTCCCGGGTGGGGAATTGCCTCTTTCTTTGTGCCCAGAGGTGGGGAATAGGACACCAACAACCTTGTCCCCAGGGCCATCTCCGCTTTCAAGATGGCGGGTGGGCACGAAGAAGACCCTGGCGAACAGCAGATCACGTGACCACAAAATTAGCCAATCACGAGCCCGCCACCATTTTGAAACAATCAAAAACTCCAATATTTTTGGAGACATGTGACCTGCTGTTCGCCAGGGTCTTCTTTGCGCCGCCATATTTTGAATGCTGAGAAGACAATGGGGACATGACGAAGTTGGGTGAAGAAAAAATGTCAAATCCCCCGGGGGGGGGGGGGGGGGGGATGGTAACAGTAGGTTACACAAGAGTGACAAATATATAAATGGCCAAATCTCATGTTAATATGCTACAATGAAGAACAGGCGAGCATTTATCCTCTGATCCCAGTAGAAAAAAAGTAGTTTAAAAAAAAAAGCTATAATTACCCAAGAAACAAAACTTGAACACACCGCAAAAGCTGATCAAACAAGGGATGCAAGTTCGTATCGACTCAGCGCCATCTTGAATCAAGAGATTTCCTCCCCAGACCTCCCACGGTTAATTTATTCACTATGGCGGAAGGAGTGTCGAAGGCGGGTCCTGGCTAAATTCTGCAAAGGATCGCTACACTGGCCTGTAATAGAGAATTATCAGAGTGGTACTTTAATTTTTTATTAACCTGAGGAGATTGCCAAGGTAAAAATCGACAAGTCGTTTTTGAAAGATCGCGAAACGTTCCAAAACTCCCACGTAAAGTTGTAGGACCTTGGCGAAAGCCGGACCTTGTGTACCGCCTCGTCATCGTCATACACTTTCATAATTTTGGGTGATCGTGGCTTTATATGAAGTGATATTTATAGTTTGGGCGTGGTGGTCTATTTTCACTCTTCTAAGCAAGTAATTTACCGTCTCAACTATGGAAAAGGAAAGTACTTTTATCCTCATTCGCGATTTGGAAGACCCTTCGACCCAAGGTTCTGGTGTGCTGTGGGGAATGTTGTCAAATTACGTGTACGGGACTCTACCTCCGATAGCATTGAAAGGCGAATTATTTGCAGCTCTTCCAGCAGATGAACAGCCCGTTGGGACCGTTGGAATCGACGACAAAATTGCTTTACGTGGGCTAAAGCAAAAGTGTTTGAAGGTCGAGTGTCCCAAAGAAGATTTACAAGTCATCTCTGAAAACGATGCCCAACTTTTGCTTGCTGTTCAGTCGTATAATGAACGGTGCAGGATGTTGAGTGAAAAGCAGGATCTACTCAGATGGGGCGTGACTGAGAATGAAGGATGCCAGGTGCTTGTGTGGATGGATGACTTGAAGAAGAATGTGGCTGCTGTTGTTCATTATAATGGAGCTCTTCCACCTTATGATGGGATCATGTTTGGTGTTGAGATTGTGGTAAGTTCAAAAAATATAAACCCATAATATTCTCCAGACTGTTTATCATGCATTTTATATAATTCACCTTGGTATTTGGTTTTAAGATTACTGTAAAATTCTGAATATAACCCCCCCCCCCCCCCCCCCCCTCCCGAAATTATAAGCCCCTCAAATCTCAGATGCAAAAATACTTACGATAATATACCGATATTAGGGGTGGCAAATGATAAATTTGAGACTTTACGAGGCGGCGAGACTAGCGTTTTTCTCTGCGAACCCAATACTTTTTGAATTTTTAGATTGCGAGACCAAGATGGAGACTCCAAAAACAGCTTGGCGAAAAAATCGAGACTGTGTGATATACAGAACTGCTAAACAAATGAGTCTGCGAGACCCGTGAAATTCGACTAATATTTTGCGAGACCCGTATTTTTAAAGACCATTCGCCACTCCTGATATTAGCCCTTCCCAAAAATATAAGCCCACAAAAATGCCCTTTGAAAGATATAAGCCCAGAGCTTATATTTGGAATTTTACGGTAGTCATTAATTTTACAGTCCAGTAGTTACATGATTGTACAAAGTACCATAGCTAACCAAATTGTTTACCCACAATCCCAGCCAGTGATATTATATACAATAGGTGATTTTATACGCTTGTGACAGATAATTTGATCACCAGTGAAAATGGCTAAGTGAATTTCATCTCTACCTGCTGCTGGCACACATGGTGATTTTTCTGGCAATTTGCAAATTTAATCGCCATTTTTTGACGTGCCAGATGTCGGCGAATTCAATCTCTTGTCACAGCGATCAGAATAACAGGTTTAAATCCCTGTCACAAAAGCAGGTTCACCTGGTGATTTGCACCACTTGCCGCAATGAGCATATAAAATTGCAATAATTATTATTGCCTAGTGTATCGCTGGCTTTACAGTATCATGATTCACTGAGGGTTTTGGGACATAAATGGTATTCTGGTTTTTATGTCCTTAGCATAAATATGTCATTCTTTGAGTGATTTTAACAAACTGAGTAGTAATGCTAGAATTCTGCCATAGCAACAAGCAAAGCATTCTTAACATATGCGATGCGCCTTAGTGCAGCCACCCAACAAATATTATTACGATAGGATACTTGTAAAAAGTTTGTTGGATGGCTAGGGTAAGGCGCGTCGCACTGTAACAACCCAAGTTGTGGGTCGCCCTTCTTTAGCATTAATTTCTACTGTCACTCAAAAAATGACATACCGGTATTCATGCCAAGAAAATAAAAACTGGTTGATCTATTCCATTTCTGTCCCAAAAAATAATGCCTGAAAATGAAGATCATATATTATTATATTAAAGTTACCAGTGTATTATTTAATTCTGTTCCCACTAGGATCCACGCTTTCGGAATAGAGGTACGACAGATGGAATATTTAGATGTCAGAGGTATTTCAGGTGTGCCCCAGGAGCAGGAATATTTGTGTCATTAGATAAACTCACTATTCCTGTGAAAGAAACAGATGAACATGTGAAAGGTAAATAGGAAAAAATCATTATGGGTTGATTTGGATTTGTTTGTAAGACTTATTAGGAGGCATAAAATGTGTGGCTTAATAATAAATGCTATTTAGAATGCAATTTTCAGTTTCTGTAGGGCGTAATGAAAGGATGTAATGAAACCTTGGTTACTGTATCTGTGACCAAGGCAACAGTGGATTGCAGACATGCTTTAATTTTGTCATTTTGAGGTCCTCCTAAACAGAGGGGTGTTGACCCCAGGGGGTACTCCGGATTTAAATTGACGGGGGGGGGGGGGGGGGGGTGCGAATGAAGAGAAAAATTAAAACCTAAAAAATTCCCTAGGGCTTGAAGCGAAACCCCAAAAAATCCCCTGAACCAAAATTAAACCCGAAAAATCCCATGCTGAATTTTTGAACCTTTACACATTTACTGCTTTACTACAAGTACAAGTATGAGTGTACTACATATCCATAGCACTAAATATGGTAACAATTTTTTTTACTGTGAATCTTTTGACCCCCCAAAAATCCCTTCTAAAATCAAACTACCTCCCAAAAAATACTTGCCAAAATTTTCTTACCCAGGAAAATCCCAAAAAAATCCTTTGCACCACCCTGTAACTTTAAATCCAGAGTACAACTGTACCCCCCTGGGGTGTTGACCTACCCTTCCCCCCTCCCCCTCCTCTGAAGGGGATTGCAAACAGTACTTTTTGCAGTGGAGGTGGGGGAGGTGGGGGGGAGGGTGTAGCGGACTCCCATGTGAGTGGTGACGGAGCTGATCGTTTTAGGGGTTTAAATTTGTAATTTGGTGCCACTTAGGGTGCTTAGATCTAAAATAACTGCTGATTGAGCTATCCCAGTACCTTTTAGAGAAAATATAAAAACAACTTTGCACTCATCGTTTTAGACTGATTAGTTTATTGGTGAAAATGAATTCAAGCCACACCCACAGAACGGGTATCTGGTACCTTTTCCAATGATCACCCCTCCCCCCCCCCCCTTCCGTGTAGTACTTTGGATAAAAACACAACAAAAGGACAAGATGGGGAGCCCTGCCCTAATTTTGTTTCCTATTGACTGTCAACAGCAAGTACGTGTTTAGTTTGATTTTCTGTTTCCTGATCTAAGTGAAACATCGTGTGAAGCGTTGTATATAAAGCAAGTGACATTTGCTTTTCATCTGTTTTAGAAGAGAGCTCCCAAGATGATTACACATGTATTGGGGACGAAGTGAAGCCAAGCGGAGAGGATTCAGGGATGGAGAGCTCAGGACACTCGTTAATGGAAACTGAGCTTCTTCAAGAAAGAGCGAGGACTTGACCTTGGATGAAAATAAAATCGACAATCTGGAACCAAATGACAAAGGTGAGGGATGTGAGAGCCACGTGGATGGCAACGAAACTCTCCTAAAGGAAGAAAAATCAAGAGGAAACGAAGTAGAGGACCTTAAACAGTTATACCTCAAGGAGAAGAAACTGCTACACGAGGCGCAATACCGCCTGAAAGAGGGCAAGTTGAGGATTTGCAGCTTGGAGAAACGCCTGGATGAAGAACTTACAATCAGAGAGAAGCTGGCGGAGAAATGTAATGCTTTGCACAAGGATTTAAGTGAAGAAGCGCTTCACAGAGCCGAGGCAGAAAGTCTGTTAGAGGATGAACGAAGTAAGATTCGTAAAATGCAGAAACGGTTTGACCGCGAGTGGGCAGAATTTGAAAGGCGTTTAATAGAAGAGCGGGCCACAAAATCAGACATTGAGCGGCAGTTAAATGACTCCATGAGACTACTAGAGGAGGAAAGGATTTCAAAGATAACGTTACAAAGAGAGTTAGAGTCTTTACAAGAAAGACTAAATCGACAGGGACAGTTTGAACAACCAAACCAACAACAAGAACAAGACATAACGATTCACGGTGAAACGCATGTGACCGAGGCTCAGCCAGAGTCACGTGACTGGATTATCAGCCGCGAAGAAGTTGAATTATCAGACGGGAGAAGTCTGGGTACTGGTGGCTGGGGCGTCGTGAAGGAAGGGAAATTTCGTGGAAGTAAAGTGGCTGTGAAGCAGATTCACGAATTAATTCTCTCCCCGCACAATAGGCGCTTGTTTATGAGAGAGATGGGCATTGCCTCCAGATGCCGGCATCCGTGCCTACTACAGTTTATTGGAGCTACAAACGATGACGGCATCCCACTGTTTCTCACAGAACTGATGGACATCAGTTTAAGAGATCTACTTGAGAAACAGCCTCTTGAAAAAGCAGACATTGTCGCCATTGCACTTGACGTCACGAGAGCTTTGAACTATCTGCATCTGAACAGACCTCCCATAATTCACCGCGATATTAGCAGCGCGAACGTGTTGCTATGGCGACGAGACAAGCAATGGCGGGCCAAAGTGTCCGACTATGGTACTGCTAACTTCATGAGACAATGTAGGACAATAAATCCAGGGGCTGTTATATACTCTGCTCCAGAGGCCCTCTCATCCCAGCAGTCACCAAAGGTTTGTTATGCATTTCTATTGCCAACTATAATCTTGGACAAAGTTGTAACGTTGAGACACTTGCGTGTCACTTACTTGCGCACTGAAAGTATTGGTACTCTATTTGTTTCAATTCAAAAGCCGAGCTGGATGACGTGGCATGCAGCCCTGTCAGAGAACATGCAACAGTGAGAGAGCTGGAATGTGTTTGAAACATGTCAAATCTGTAAATACAGTCAAACCTCTATTAAGCGGTCACCCTCGGGAAATAGCCAACTCTCTGACTGCCTAATAGAGGTGTACGTGACCGCTTAATAGAGGTCAAGTTTACAGTAAGTAAGGGGAGCGATTTCCGGGAATTTGATTAGTGTCGACCGCTTAATAGAGGGTGACCGCTTAACGGAGGGCCACTTAATAGAGGTTTGACTGTAACGTTGATATATAATTTTACAGCGAGGAACCCAAAAGCGTCACCACTTTTAATGAATTCACATTCTTTCGTGCGCGTAGACTATCCAATCAGAAGCCGAGGATATAGTTTTCTCGGCTTCTGGTTGGATAGTATGCACACACGAAATAATGTGAATTAATTAAAAGTGGTCACACTTTTAGGCTACATCCTGTAAGACATTGACTTTGTTGGCAGTTTCTTTTCTTGTCACGATACATTATTTTCTATCATTATGATGATCTTATCTTTCATTGGCTGTAACAAAAGTTGTTCGCAGTTTTGGTACTGACAAACGTCCTTCGCAGCTGTTTTTTGGATCGTCACGCAACGCTTCTCATGACAACGAATGTGTGACAGACGGTGAGGAACAAACAGTCGTTTCAGCCAAAATATATTTTTAAAAGATTCACACGAGTCCCAGTTGTCCTCAGCTACTACAGAAGATAAAATTTCTTACACTTCATTTATAGAACAGCCACGTTTTTAAAATTACTTTTTCAAACTATTTCTACCTTACAGATTGACGTTTACAGTTTTGGATTGTTGCTCTGTGAAATGTGTATCCGGGAACTTCCCGTACCTCACCAGACTAGAGACCAGATCTCTTTGATAACAGATCGAGTCTTCGGAGACCTGGTGACGAGTTGCGTTCGACAAGATCCTGCAGAAAGACCGAATATGGCTGAAGTAATCAGTGAGCTGGAAGAAATAGAATAAAAAAGTTAGAATAGTTAAAAAGTTAAAAATATAGAAACCAAGTGGTTTTATACCGTAAGCTATGAGGGGTGGTGGTGGGGATAATGATAATAGGGGGTAGGGGGCTGGGTGATACGATCACGGATACCGGATATAAACATATTTATGGGGGTGGAGAAAAAAAGACGCGAGTAATTCAGTGAGTGAGTCGAATTTATCACCTCAAAGGTATACAGACTGTCTTGTCGCGTGACATATGTAAGGGTCTTCTTTGCAGCCGCAATTTCGGGATCGTAACGCAACGCTACTCCCATTGATCATCAGTGTTGCGTGACTATCTAAATAACGGCTGCGAAGGAGACTTGTGTAAATAGTGGTGGGTACAGGTTCCGGCGATTTGCAGCGCGAGCTTGTAGAATCATTAATAGCTCGTGTAAATAAACCAGGTTGTTTGCAGCCAGCCTGTTCCAGGCTCTCGGATAGTGGGGTCCGAGAGCCTGGAACAGGCTACTCAGTGTGGTAGTTAAGATCCCAATCAAAACCTAAAGTACAAAAAAATGTTGCTAAATCGTGGTGAAGGATATAATAAAAGTTAGCATGATTACAGATCAATAGTGACATTAAATGGATTACTATAATTTTAAAACCTATAGGAAAGAAATCACATATTTCTATGGTATAAATAATAAACGTGCGATTGGTTACCGAATTATTGATTCAAATGAACGCTATTTTTATGTTTGTTTTGTAGAATTGATGTATTTACGTAGAGGGTACAGTATTAAAAAGCTAAAAGTTACAACATGGATAGAACATTATTAATACTGTCCACAAATTGATGGAAGCGCATACCATACCTGTATATAAGCCCCCCCCCCCGGACAAAATGGCGGTAATGCATATGTTGGGGGTAGTGGAGGGTAAAATAATTAATGGATCGTAACATTTGTTCTCGACTTCTCTTCCAATAATAACTGTAAAACCTACAAAGATGTGAATTATTCCAATTCTTTGGCAGTCATTTCATTTTATTTTGTTTCTTAGCAGATAATTTAGACTAGTTAGGTTATAAAATTCATTATAAAGTGAACAGTAGCGTTAAAAAAACACGTAGTTTTTGTAGTCAGATTAATAATAATGTTGTCATAAAAATAGGTTAATGTAGGAGCCATGCTTAATGCGAATTTACCAGTCCACATAAACCAGAAAATTCCGATAAATCTACTAGCGGTATTTTTGTGTGCACCTACTTGAAATTTTTCAGACGCCGCAAATCCCCCCTCCCCAAATAGCACAAACATATTTGAAACGCAAAATTCCTTCCGATAATAAGCGTTACTCCCCTCCCCCCCTCCCGAAAATACGCCAGCCAACTGGGCCTGCAGGACTTAAAAATTATGGGAATTGTATGGTATTATATACTGTACTTTATAAAACTAACGAGTTGATCCAGTGCGCGACCCCTTGATCCAGTGCGCGACTACAACAACAACAACAACAATCTTTTATTTAGCTCATTATAAAATAAAAATATACAAATGATAGTAAAGGAAAATACAGGTGTTTTTTTTTTTATATAAATAATATTTAGTAGCAAAGAGTTAGAGCCTAGGGGCTGAAATAAACCGCGAGGTTTTCGTGTTAGCCCCTAGCTGTGGAATGTTTCAACACAAGAACAGATAAAAGGACAACATAAGGAAGAGATGCTGAATATTAAGGATGCAATGATAAAAACAAATGTTTAGGATTGTGTTAGTAAGTAAATAAATAAATAAAACATGAAACGTTTAAACTGTGTGTTGTTGTTGTTAGACCCACTTTCTTCCATCCTACTTTTCATTCACGGCAGCCAAAATAGAAAATATTTTTTCTCTCTCCAGCAACGAATTGAGCGAAGGACTTTGAGCAGGGAAGTCTATCCACGTTCCCGTCAAACGGCGGTCGCTTCGCTCGTGGTTTTTTAAAAGCGTGTTCAGTGATCATCTGAGAAAGTAGAGACGCTGTGAACAGTCTGCTTCATTTTCGTTTCTTGTCAAGACTCTCGGCTTGGAATTCCATGCAAACTAGTCTGACTTCTTCCTTCACACCCCAAGGGGTCGAGCTTGGGTGTCCTGTGGTTGAAATGAAATTATTGAATAAAACATTTATGGTCACGTGGAGTGTTGGTTGCTATGGACACCAAAGAGTGTACTCTATGTTGTCTTCTTCACGGTAAACTTTGAATAACCTGCTGAGTTGTAGTTGCTTGTTTTAAACTTTACAAGCGAACGATTTCTACATGGTGTTTGGAAAAAGTAAAGCGGGATTTAACTTTGTCCATCAGGACCAAATCTGGTGAGAGTAGATCAAATTATTGTTCAAGTAATTTGCTAATTACTTCGAAGTCGAACTTCGACTTGTTCTGTAAACGTGAGCGCAGTGCATTCAAGTGTATTTATACACAAGATGTTATGCTATAAATGTTAAGTTTATCGAACTTTACTGACGTGGAAACGTTTGTTTTTTTAACAGGAAAGACCATATCGGCCACGAGCACAGCGCAGCGCAGCGTTGGCCGGAGAACTGGGGGTTCCTTATCGGGCAATACAAGATTGTAAGTTCTGTTTATAAGTTTACTAAACAAAGAAACTAGTCTATAGCTCTGCGATGAAAAATTACAGGATTACAATATTACACATTTAAATAGCGTCCATGACGTTCTAGAAACGTGTGGGACGTTCTAGAAACGAGTGGAATTCGTTTGGAATAGTCAATCATTAAATTGCTCGCGTATTCGAACGTTTCATTGTCAATTGGATTTCGTTCTTGTGTGTGCATGTAAGCTTATCAAGGGTAGGACAGTGTAGTGTCGTAACTAAATTTAAAAGCCTCTATGTAAGAAACTAATGTCAGACAGTGATGCCAAATAATAATTTTCAGTAACCAAAACAAATCTACGCATACATGGCTTACACACATTTTGCCAGAAAATTAGTGAAGTTGAATGAATAATTTGTAGATGGTACATGTAAACAAATTCTGTGATAGCCCTGCACGTTCCTCTTTTTTGTTGAAGAATGTCAAGCCACCCCCCTTTTCATTCCCCCCCCCCCCCCCAAGGGGGGTACTCCCTTATATAAGCTATATTAGGTATGTGCGGCACAAAGGGTATGGTTTTTGGTCTGAAATAGGGTATGTTTTGTGCACTCTGTCCTGGAATTTGGTTTGGCTTTTAGACATAACTATTTTTCCCATTAATATCGGGGAATTTGAAGCCCTTCTCAAATTTAATGTTTATGCAAAGGAAGCCCTTCCAGGGTAGCTGAGGTCATGAATGAGAGACAGGTACTTATTTTAGAGGTCTAAAATAGGGTATTGATTTTTGGGTCTGAAATAGGGTATCAAAAATCACATATCTTGGTCTGAAATAGGCTAAGGGTTTCAAGAAGCGGGCCGCTTTTTCATATACTTATATTTAAAATAAAAATGTTTGAATGAGTTTCCTTGTTTTCTTCAGTTGGCAAATGAAGATGAAAGTGTTGAAAATGGTACTGCAGCAGTGAGAGTAAAACAACGACGCGAAGCCCTGAAACTTCCCCCCATTGATTCCAGTGTGGCATCACAGCTCTCAGTTGGCAAGTCAAATGCTAAATTTCCAACAAAGACCTCGGAGGAAGTTGGGTGGCGATCCAGTCAACGGCATTGCAATTTGGAAAGATACGGCAGATACTCCAAACTCAAGTCATCGTTTCTTGGACAGATGAAATGGCCTCCAGAAGCAGTAGATTAATTTGGCTCATTTGGCCAAGAGTGAATTAGGTTTTCAATAGAGAGCTGTTTCTGTGCTTTATAGTGTGGCCTCCATGTGATTTTATCTTGGTTGTCAACCAGGTTTAATTTGCTCTTTAACTCAAAGCTGAGAAAATTACAGTAAGAGTAGCAGCAAATCTTACTGTTGCAAGCATTTTACGCTATAGTAGGAAGTTGGTCAGAATCAGTTTCAATAATTTGGTTATCTGGAAAATTGAATGAAGGGCTTTGTATTGACATGTTGTGGCCAATAAAACTGACAACAGATATGGTATTCTCCATCTTCCCAAGCAGCGACATTCACAATCACACACAGTTGTACAGATCTATCACTAGTTTGGCAGACCATCAGATGTTATCAACTATCACACATGGGACTTTAATACAACTAAACTGCATGTGGTTCTGAATGTTGTCTAAAAGGGGCAATGGTACATATTGCTGCGGAAGATAGCCAATGGAACCTATCTTGTTCAGAAAGCCACTTCCATAAAATTTCACATTTTGACAATGATAGTTTCTTTTTAGTTTATTTTTGAAATTTATTTTCTTAGCACTGTGAATTAAGCTTTCACTTTACATAGATTGAAATTTTAGAAGATTTACAGTACAGTTGTTTGTAAAATTTTTTATGAATGTGATGTTATTTATTGAATACTACATGTATGCTTCTATTCATTGTGGACAATAAATGGTAATAAAGGGCATTATGACAATATAATTATATTGTCATTATGCCCTTTTTCCACCACCAATAATAATTTATTATGGGTGAAGTTTTAAAGTTGTGGGTGGGACCTCCATTAAAGCTTTCCGTCCCAACACGGCCACATACATGTAGGAAGATTAACTAGATTTTTTTACATTAGCTTGCATGGCATAAAAGGGTCAGGGAAGAAGGGGAGTAAATCAGTGCTATGCAGGCTATTTTTATATTTTTTAGACAACCATTAATAAGTGAACTTTAGAAGAAGGAAGAAGTTACTGTATCTATAACTTCCTTCTGTTTTTCTTCCCCAGTTCTCTCATTGTTTTGTTTCTTGCTCTAAAATTGTTTGCAGTCTAGCCTGAATTTCAGCTGTCTCTTCTGTAAGCGACTGAGAAGATGGTTGAAATTCAGGCTATTTGCAGTCTAATTTAATGTTGCACCAATCTGCAAGAATGTTTTAACTGATAATTAACAATTATTCCACAAAATCGAGTTGTACATTAAATCATAGCCAACGAGGCGTAGCCGAGTTGGCTATGAGTTCATGTACGACGAGATTGAGTGGAATAATTGTTTTATAATATACTCACCACAGGATATTGCAATTAAAAATTACTGGGGAAAGAACGGAAGGAAAAAAACAGTGTAAAAATGGGATATTTATCGTAATTAGTGGGATTTCCAAAATAAGGTAGTAATGGTACATTGCCTCATATGCCTTGAGTAGGGAACCAATCAGATTGTCCAAAATTACGATATCCTGTGGTGGTGGTGAGTATATTATAATAAACAAATATTATTGTTTAGTCAGTTCTGATGCTTCAAGTTTTAAGCTGAGTGTACTTTATTGTAAGTAAATCACATACATGGCTTTGTAAATAAACACTTTTTATTTGAGTTGTGTCATTAAGTTGTATTTTTGTCTTGTGGGGAATATCAGTTTGTAAACTGGGCAATTCATTAACGCCACTATGCGTGTAAAGTAAATGACAATACAGCTGCCATAGTTTTAAAGCACAAGTCAGTCCATACAAACACTGAGAAATGTGAGGTCAAAACATTGTGATCCTTGCAGTGCTTGTGTTGTTCAGTGTTTATGGACTCTTGTGGTTATGCTAGCGTGGCTAGTGTAAACAAGGCCTAAAACAATAGCAATTCGAACTATTATTTTATGATAATTATTTCCTCAATTACAGTGCGACTACTGTAAACGGGGCCACCTAGGCAATGAAAACTATCGCATACTGTAGACCGGAATAGAGAAATTCAACTTAATTCCACGTTGAAACGTTGTATTGAACTGAACATTTATTGGCTAGCAAACAACTGAAGTTAAAATTCTTCGTTTCCATTCTGCAAGGTGGTTCGGTTTTCTTTGTCTAAGTGGCCCCGGTTATAGTAGTCGCACTGTAAGCCCTCTCAGCGCTTATTGCTATTGTTTTACCTTGCAAACTTCCACAATTAAGCCAGCTTTAATTTTGTGCATCGTTATTTTGGCCAAAAGCCTGCTACAGTAATGCCGCCTTTTCCTACATGCTTTGAGAGGTGTGTTTAATGATGTAAGGGGACTAAATTGAGGAGGACCTCTTAATTAAGAACAGGACTGGCGTTTCGTCAAGAACTATGGTATGCTGTTGTGAGTAAAAAAAAAAATCAGTGCTAAGTGTAGATGCACAGACTGTCACTCCATTGTGGTTTATTCTTCTTGCTACAAAGATTAACATAATGTACATGGAAAAATAAATAAATATATAATAATTTAATTAAACTATTGCTGTTATATTTTTAACTCCAGCTTGGTTTGTACAAAGCAATGATTGAATCCTGTTCTTTCTCCCAAAAAGGAAGAATAATATTTGTGTCTGGTAGATTCATTTTGGTAACAATGTTTTAAGAGTATAATGTAGATCAAGGGGTTATACAACTGCATTGCTATGGAAATATTGCCTTGCTGACATTTCAGTGCAAAGTCTTAACTCTCCCTATTATAGTCTGCCATACATGTCTAGTTCTGAGAATTTGGTGGTAGATCAAGACAATAACTCCTACTGCAGTTCATATTCTCCATACCTGTCTGCATTACTTTGTATTGCTATGGTATGGAGAAAGAAGTTGTTGATTGCCCTTGCTTCACATCACTTGTTGGTTTGTCTTTTTGCTCTCTACAGAACACATAGGGGTAAATTCAAGACTATGCAAGATGGCAAGACTATCATTTTTCTCTGTGAGCCCGAGCCTTTTTAAATTGCGAGACCAAGAATCGAGAAGGCTTTGCAAAAAAGAGACTGTGAGACATACCTAACGGCTAACCACTAAAAAAAAAATGAGACTGCAACACCCGTGAAATTCAACTAAAATTTTGCAAGACCTGCATTTTTTGAAAGACCATTTGCCACCCCTACATATGAACTAGACTGATTTTATGAAAAGAAACAAGCGCTTCATTGTTGAAGTATTTATTAGGAAAATGGAAAACATTTTGCGATTTTGATGCAAATATTATGATACTTTGTACAAAATACCATTCCACTTACATACAGTACATGTAAACGTAGTGGCGCCAGGTATTTTTGTGAAATATCTAGTACAGTATATACATGTAACATATATGTACACTTTATTTATTAATTATAATTTTTTAATAATTTATTTTAGTTCCATTGCATTATAAGCTTACTAGTATTCCAGATAAGAGAGGTGTCACTCAGGTCGGCAAACCTGACAGCTTGGCAAACTGACCTGATAAATTATTAATAAAGCTTCTAATGATTTGGCGAGACCCTATCTATTGACCTGTTGCCTTTAACTGGAACCCTGCTTACTGGTTATGAATATCTTGATAATTAATTTTTATTGTTTATAAATTAATAATATGCCATCCTCGTAAAGAGCAAATCACTCAGCACTTGACCCTTGAAGCTGCACAGTAAGAATGACGTCGGGATCAGCTGTAATCACCAATGATGCCTCAAAAGACCTTCCTGCCTCAGTGGGCGAGAAACTCACTGGTAATCTAACAAATCGGTTAGGTCTGCAAGGGAGAGAGGAATAAAATTTATTATTAATCACAGGTTCTGACAGAGTTCCTCTACTTGTACAAGTATTATTTTGTAGAATTGCATAGGTGAAGTACTGTATTTAGCATACCATCACATAGCCACTACAGAATGGAATTGTAATTCAAAGCATGGCATTTGTGTGATATTGCACTATGTTGTTTATTTAAACAGTCATGTGCTGAAGTTTAAAATGCCAGAATGTAATAAGCACCACAATTAATACACGCCTGAGAGAGGTTTCACAACTTGCGCCACCTACTCAACCAATCAGATGCAAAACCAAAACCAATCGCCACTTGGTTAGATACATTTTCCTGCGCTTGGCGCCGGTTATGTGTATTTGCTTTGAGTTCTCGTTGATTTTCTTTGTTGTTTATGTTTGTTGTGATTGGCCATTGTAATTGCTTTGGTTTTGCTTTTATGACACACAACAGTACTTTAAACTGCTCTACAATCAACAATGTTCATGAATTGTACCTGACTGAAAACTTTGTATTCTGAACAGAGAAGGGCTTGTTAAGAGATGCAATCCGCACCTGTATTGATGTTGGAAAATAATTATGCACTAGATGAGTTATTAACAGAACATAAATTAACTTCTTGATACAATTAAATGTGACCTTTAGTTTCTTTTTTCTTGATTGCTTAATGAAATAGCTTTTCTAAGAATTTATTAAATGCGGCTTTAGGGCACCTGAAAGGGGCACAGGGCTTTTTTTTGTGTGTGAACCTGGCCATACACAAAAAAAAAACACTCAGACAGTTGAACTTCCACCAACAGACAACTCTCCTAAGTGGACACTTAGTCATGGTCCACCCACATACAAACACTACATTTTTAACCTCCAATAAGCGGACACCTCTCCTAATTGGACACTCAGTCACGGTCCCAACCATATACAGGACAAATGTTCAATAAGCCAACATATCTTTCAACAAAATGATCCAAGAAAACCATGCATTATCTGCTCACCGAATATTGGCAATCTCCTAAATTATTGCAGATCTTAATTTTTGTTTCACTAGTTGTCCCTGCTGCAGTAACGGAAACCGAAGTACATTTTCTGCAACATACAGTCCTTTTTTGGTACTCTTGGGTGATCTGAAACAAGAGGGGAAAAAGAAAAATTAACCAATATTGTCACTGTGCAGAGTTATGGATCTGTAAACCCATGTCATTACTGTACTCTCCCTGTTTCATTTGGTTTGGCTAAAAAATTTACCCTTTCACTCCCATGCAGAAGCAAGCGTCAACTCAATTATTGTGTTTCTAACTTCTACATAATGCAGATGAAACCCTAGTGTGTGACCATTCAAATGAAAGCTTATGAGCAGTTCTGTCATGCGGTAATGTTGTTTTTTCATGACTTGCATTAATTAAATTTGGGATTTTTTTCAATTTTGAGCTTTGACATGGCCATGGCCACTTTTGTCATCTCCAACACCTTAACATATTTAAATTTTTAAAATACTATGACATCATCTGTTGTTTAGAAGAATCTAACTGTGACACATTGTGTGGTTCCAGAAAATATCCATACCCCCCATGGAAGGTTTTTTTGCTTTGATCCCCCCCCCCCCCCAACCCGGAAATATTCCACTTTAGGTCACTTTAATTAGCTTCATACTTTCCTTTAAAATTTTGGCTTCTGAGACCCCCTCCCCCTCAGAATTTACAATAACCTTCCTTGGGGTAGGTATCCATGATATTTTCTGGAACTGCACATATTGAATATAAACTATTATAATAAATATTATCATGAAAGAGACAATCATGTGATATCTCCAGATGTTACAAGTAAGAGAGAACAGTGTTATTACTTTTCTTACCTCAATGGCTCTTTGATGGTAACTTTCTTTGATTTTGTTGGTGGGTAAGTGTCGGCATCTTCTGCTTTTCCTTCAAAATCACCAATTCTATCTACAGCCTGAGAATGAACATCAAAGTGGTACTTTATTTATTTGCATGGATTCTATAAGACTATTTTACAGTAAATTAGTAGACCAGATTTCACACGGCCGTTTATACCCTCTTGCTTTGTTAATAAAAGAATCAACGTCTCTTGGGATCTGCATGAGGGTACGCAAGAATGCTTTTATTCAAAATAATGATCAATAGTTTTTTTGAATGCATGCTGTACAATTTTCTGTGGAACTAAGGCGTAAGTTTAAAGAAAGGTAATGTGAGAGTTTTAAAGTATCTGGCCCAAGAACACAACACAATGACAGGGCTTGACAATGGAGTGCTCAGAGTCCAGTGAAGTAACCATAGGCCAGCATGCCTCTCACACACAACATACCTGGCCATGAAGAAATATTTTCTGCTTGGATTTACTTGAACTGGATGTGGTCTAAAAATAATCAGAAATAACTATTTTGTTAATGTCAGTAATGGTTTTCACCAAAATGAAAACAAGTGCACAAGTGAAGAATTTCAAGTGCCATTAGGAAATGTGTTGCAGCAAAATTTATACGTCTTCAATGTATTTAAACATTGAGTCAAACTATGATTGATGTAGCAATAATAAATATTATTTGACTAATAAGACTGTTATTACCACTTAGAAAATCGAGTAATATTTAGTGGCCAGTGGACAAAAATCCTGTACTATGACGCCATAAGCTTTCGCGCTTAAACTAGTAGAGCGAGAACATTTGCTGTGCCATAGTTGACTATTCACACTAGTGTGCATATTTTGGGGTCATATTTTGAGCATACAAATGAATATATTGTCAATCAGGATTTAAGAGAGCCACCCCTTTTCATTTATGTTGGAAACATTACATAAAATTACAATTTACTGTGTCATAATAATTGTGTTTGACTTACCATGAGGTCCCAAGATTGCTCATATTCACCAACATCTCGAGGCTGAAACTTAACTATGATCTGAAACATAAAAACATTTTTTGAGGATTTATTCACAATGCAGAAGGTATATGAAAAACTAAAGAATGATTATCTCATGTTTCCAGAAGTGCGAACATTAGTTTAGTGGTTAATTTGAGCAGTGTTCCTGTATGTCTGTGGGAGCTGTGGTGGCCTAATGGTTCATGTGCTGGACTCTGTGTCAAGTGGTCCAGATTCCAGAACTGGCCGGGGTCATTGTTGTGTGTTCTTGGGCCAGACACTCCCACAGTGCCTCTCTCCACCCAGGATTAAATAGTAGGGCAAACTGAAAAAATGCTGGGAGGGGAGGGGAGGGAGAACCTGCATTGGACTAGCCTCCCATCCAGGGAGAGTAGCAATACTCTTAGCCACTTCATTCTAAGGAAACCGGAGTTCAGTGCCCGACTGTTGAGCCACTAGGCTCTGTAACAGCTTTACTTTTTTACTCAATCTGTCTGTCTGTCTGTCTGTCTGTCTGTCTGTCCTAATGCCAGTGGTCACTGCCCTTGTGTTGGCGATGGGATTGTATGTAAAGGATGCACAATAAGTTTTATTCTACCTGTGTTGTCCTTCCAGCTTGTATTGTCCCTTCACGTTTTGCCATGCTGAAAGCAAGGTACGTTGTCCTGCAAATGTTTCCTGTATCATCTACCTGCAATGCAGCATTTTACATGCAGTAAAATATTGAAATGTTCATAAGCACAGTACGTAGCCTGCGAATGCGGACAGATTTCTGGCTCGAATTTCATGGAAATCTGTCTGCGTTCACATGCTATAAGCACAGCAGCGGCTAGACCAGTTGACAATTTTGTAACGATACAGACAAGAAAGCTTTTTTCCCAGTCAGTGACACATTAAGCATTATAATTTCAGAAAAAATATTTCTTAGTTCTCCCCACAGGAGTCAAAACTATGACCTTCCGTACACCAGTTGGAAACTCTATCACTGATTTACAGGAGATGTATTGGAACTAGGTTTATAATTATGTGATAAACTTACTGCATATTGCTAGGATTAATTAATAATTTGGAACATACTGAGAACAAATTATAACGTCTTTAGAATGATGAGTGCAGACTGTACATGCCCATGATAATATTTGTCTCCAAGTAGGTGGGAACCCTGATTTAGAGATAGATTAAATCATGACGCCGCTTTCCTTAAACATACAATACTGTTGTTAAAAAATAACAATCCGCAAGTTACCTTAACATAAGCTGGTGCCACAGAAGACAAGTTCCAAGTCATGTCTGCAGATGCCGTGTTGCTTAGCGATATCTCTGATGCTGAAAGTAAATTGGAAAAAAAGATAACTGAGAAACAGATTAGACTTCAACTTATTCATACAGACTTTAATTAATACTTATGACCATTGCATGTTTGTAATAATTAATATTTTACTTATAATTTAATTAGTTAAATGAAGGCATTAATGCCATTCATGACTCACTTGTCACTGTTCCAATCAATGTCTTCACAAAAACGATATCTTTGTTTTTGATTCTCAATGGAGGTAAGTGATTTGTGGAAAGTGGTGTGCTTCCAGCTATTGTGGTAGGTATGGACTGAAAATTTAATGCACCAGACTGGTATGGAGAACTCTCCAAGACTTGCTCTTCTCTAATTTGCACTCTGATGGACTGAATATTAAAGAAACAAAAATGATTACTGACAATGAAAAGAGACTCATTTTAACAAGTAGTGTGGGCGGGCGTGTGAAGAGGTGCAAGTAGTTGGGTCGCCCACTGCCTCTCGGAAAGAGGCACATCAATGGCTCTGGAAACAATATCAAGTCATAACAAGTCATAACAAGTCATAACAATACCCCTAGTCCTAACAAACAATATAGAGCTAGTGTTAATAAGAGACCAATGAAAATAGAGGTTCCTGAGAGGTAGTGGCTTATTCAACTAGTCAGGAGTTTCATTAGGGTCTGGGCACTGGTCAAATTCACCACCTGTGAACACAAGTTTGCCTGGCTGCTCAACTTTTTTTTAAAGAACATGTATGAATATATAAACAGCTCATTGTTCTGATTAACCGATTCAGAGCTTAATAAGTTACTACTCTGCCTAGAGGTAGTAGTAAGCCTTTATTTTCGAAACAGGATAACTCCTTCAGTTACTAACTCTTCCCTTACTAACCTCTTCCCTCCTACTACTTAGGGGTTTCATTTTAAGATTTTGACCATGGGTGGGCAGCAAGTAATATGAGTGGGCGGCAAATGTAAATAGGTAGTTAAGAACAACGCACACAAGAGGAGATAATAACATACCTGTTGCCTACCATCACACTTCACGTAGATTGTACCTCCCCAAGGAAGATGAGTGAAAGAGTCGGTGGGATTAGGCTTGGCACTAACTAGCACTCTGGCCTGACTCCTAACAACAGATAAAAGAAGGTAGGGGAAGTCAAGAGTGCTCGTAATGTCTTATTCCACATACATGGCACACATCAAAGGATCAATGCCAGACTACATTATTTTCAATCTTATGAAAATGATCTTAGATCTCCTAAAACCTTTTTCACTTTACCACCTCCAGAACATTTGCCTGGTCTGATTGTGTGGTTGGTGGTCTGCTTAGCTTAGTGACTGATCCGAATGGGCTCACACAGAAATTTTGTCATGCTTTCCATTAGATAAATTAAAAATATTAACAAAATGCCATATCACTTCACACTTGTTGGCATTTGATACTGATGCTGATCCCTGTTTCTATCCTCAACAGAAAGAACTTGTGCAGTACATTTTCACTATTTTAACCTTGTGTTGCAAAAAAACTCTTGAACTAATATATCAAACACAAGAGATTGAGAAAGTGTTTCATCCGATTTCCAAACACCAAGAAGAGTGATAATATGACGCACAGCAAGGTGTTTTGAAATTGGATGACACATTGACTGTTGGATATAAATTATCTTCTCAATCAAAGCAAAAAACTAAGGAGTAGACAGAGGAATAAAATCCTAAAAATCTATGCTAATTAAAACTAAGTATCCAAACCTCCATGAGGGTTATGAGCCTGGGGGGGGGGGGGGGGGTGGACTTCATTATAAAAGTGACGGGGGTGATCGTCGTACCTTTTAGGGGTTAAAGTTTGTGGTTTGGTACAGCTTAGGTTGTTTACATCTAAAATGACCGCTGTTGGAGTTATCCCGGTACCTTTTTAGGGTTCTTTTCAAAAATTCCGATGATCATCACTGTCATTTTTATATGGGAGTCCCCCTCGGGGTTATGAGTACCTTTGATTGAGACACTGGAATTTACTGATACAAAAATATGGAAGATATACAGCAGAATGAACAAAAGCAATAATAATGATTTTACCTCGGTGGAATTTCTCCTCTTTCTGGAGTGATAACAATGGAATGTGCAGGCCAAGTGAACTCAAATCTACAACAAAATGTTATTCAAAATAACTCATACTTAGAACAACTGTAAGTTGTTCTGAATGTTCTTGACATAATAATTCTGCAAACGTTTTGGTATCATCTATCAGCAATGCAACATTTACGTTAACATATAATCCATGCACAGTTGATCCAAGAGAATGCTTCAGACCAACTAGACTTACAGGTACTGTAGCGGAACAAGAACAAGTCAAGGGCAAAATGCCATCTCCAAGAAGAAGTCACTAAGCCCATGGCTTTTCTCACTGAATTTGCTAAGCAATATGTCATATCCTCATAGTAGCATACTGGCAATTTTCAGGGTCCTTGCAAGTGCTCGTGTTATTTGTTGTATGGATTAAAAGATCCCAACATCCTTTGGGTGTCAATGATGATTTAACAATAACAGAATGGTCCTGACTAAGCCAGATAATTAGATTTGAGGAAGAAAAACAAATTAACACTCACCCCATTGAACGATCAGAGAAGTTGACAATTCTAAGCTGATCAGAACCTTTGCCACTTTTGTCGTCATCTACGATTGAATTGCAAAAAAAGATTAACTAAATAGGCACAAAATTTAACAATGGAGACAGACAGCATTAATCACATGCTCGGGTAATCTGTTCTAAATGAGAACGAGGGTGAGACCTGAAACTCTCATGCACTCTTTTTTTTTTTTTTTTTTTTTAATAAAATTTGCTTTCTTTATTTAATTTTTTTAGCTACTTACATAAAATTTGCTTACATTACATCACTGAGAATACAAACATGTTACTTACAACACTTAACTTACATTACAATGCCACATTATAGTTACTACACAGGAGATAGCAAGTACAGATTCCAAGCAGAGCGTTTATGTTTAGCACTAGCATCATTACTTAGAAAATGTTTGCATCTATCACGGGCTTCCATTTGTTATAAGAACGTCTTCAGGGAGTTTGAACGAGTTGCAACTTGTTTTTCTATTTCACACTTATTAAACAACTAAGGCTTGGAAGTTTGCAAAGATAAAGGCTCTTCCTTAATGCTACAGCAGTAGATATATCATGCACTCTTATTGAATTTGAACGTTCTCAAATATTTTCTTGAGAATCATCGAGAGCTATCTCTCGTTAACTCGTCCCTGACTCTTGGTCACTCTCGTTCTTATTTGGCTCAGGTTTTAAACTTAGAAATCAGTTGTGGTACAAGTTATCATGCCTTGAATTGGGAACAATATTGGGAGGGAAGCTTTTCACCGTCAGGACATTAAATATCTTATTTAAAACTGTAACATTTGCATGCAACAACAAACTCTGTTAAGAATGTAGAAAGTTTGCAACTTACTTGAATTACAGGGTGACATTGTGAGAAAGTCTGGAATTACTGTCCAACTTTCAGTACCAGGATCACCTGATGGATAATCACAGAACGTCAACACTAGCATAACAGAAAATCACAACTGGTCACGAATCTCGCAAGAAACGTTTGCAAACAGTAACAAAACCATTATCTCCAAGAGTCTTAGACTCCTGTTGGTTAAGAGGTAGCCCTTGACCTCAAAGCAGCTCTTCTGGCTCAACAAACTGTACTGCATGCATCATATTTGCAGATGTTATAATGTTAGGCTAAGCTCAGCTTATATACAACCTTGAGGTTTAATTAGTATAAATAAAAAAGGTAAAGCCAAAGCTTATCCCGTTTTCTGTAGCACGAAGCCGACTAGGAGTATTACTACTCCCCTTGGGTGGGATGCTAGTTCATCGCAGGTTACCCCCCAGTATTTTGTCAGGTTGCCCTGACAGTTCGCCGGTACCCATTTATACTCCTGGGTGGAGAGAGGCACTGTGAGAGTTAAGTGTCTTGCCAAGAACACAGCACAGTGACCAAGGCCAGTGCTCAAACCCAGACCACTCAATCCGTAGTCCAACGCGCTAACCATTAGGCCACCACATCTCCACAAGGTTTGGTATGGACAGCACCATAATAACAACTTCTTTATAATGCTCTCATATAAATCATTGCATATTATTTAGATACTTACCATTAGAAATTGGACTTGTTTGTTTAGGTTTCACAGACTGTTTATCAGAGACAGGCACAATGTCCACTGATCTGTTAGGATCAGATTTGATGTCAGGACTGGAACCTGGTGGTGAGCCTACTAAAGTCAACAGAACCCGGGATACACTGCTCTGGAAAAAACTGTCCCAGCTGGCTACCTTGGGGTATTGCACATCTGAAAATTAAATCACTTTCCTAAATCATATGCCAATAAGCCATATCAGAGATTAAGACGGATTCCGCTCAACGTTCGAGCAATAAGTGCAAAAATTAATTACTAAAAAACTACTCATAGCACGGTAACTTTTTGAATACTATTTGAAACATATCACTTTAATTCACTTCTCCAAGTGACCCCACAATTAAATTCTCAAGCGTTCTCGAGAAATTAATGTCGAACTTTCGTAAAAAATGATAAAAACGCACGCAATTTTGTTTTGAACTGACATGAAGCGTCTTTTTAATTAAAATAGTGTAATGATTTCTCTCGCGGGGTCAGCTTGGGAGCTAAATTTATCGATAATTTCTTCTTAACTGTATTCAAAATGTTACCGTGCTATGGAGTATTTTTTATGTAACTTTTATTTTTTGCACTTTTTGCTCGAACGTCCAGCGGAAATCGTCTTAACCCTTTCACTCCCAAGAGTGCTAAGTTCAAAACTAAGGAAAACATCTTGAATTTCATTTTGCACAATTGTCAACAACAAACAGTACCACATGAAAGTACTACTCAATAGCTTTCAATTGAATGGTCACACACTAGGGTTTGATCCACAGACTCAAAAGTTAGAACCACATCTATTGACTTTAAGTTTTGACTCTGGGAGTGAAAGGGTTAAATGAGAAGATAAGGTATTCTGAGTAGACATCCTGATTAAATTAACAGCACAAGGAAGTAAGTTGGTGTATTCATGAATCAACTGAACCATCCGTGCCTGTCTCTTGCCTTCATGCTCGAAACATTAATGAAACCCCAGGTGATGTAAGCCATGATGGTTTAAAAAAATTATTGAAGAACATTTGCCATATTTTCACAACCTAAAATGAAGGCAGCTAGCTAGTCAAATAAGAACATCCACAGATTCTCAGTTATCTTTTAAAAACATTGTTACCTTCTACAAGCTTTGTCCTCATCTTGAAAAGTTGTGGTAAAATCAACTCCTGCTAGAAGACTTCTCTCCAACACATCAGAAGGCGGCTGTCGAGGGGTTGTTTGAAGATTCCTGTCATACAATCATTCAGTCAGAATTTTATTGTTTGTCATTATGTTTTTTCTTCCTTGTTTCTTTAAAGTAATAGCTCGCTAAGCCTTTAGCATTACATATAGAGTGGAAGGTCCTTGCCCTACAGAGCCACATAATATTTACATGACCACCTTACAGATAGGCGTCAACAGTAGTAAAGCCGTTTCAGGGCCTAGTGGCTCAACAGGCAGGTGCTTAACTCCGGTTTCTGAGCATTGCTACTTCCCCTGGATGGGATGCTAGTCCATCACAGGTTGACCCCAGCACTTTGTCAGGTTGCCCTAATGGAACACTGGTTCACATTTGTACTCCTGGGTGGAGAGAGGCACTGTTATGATAATGTGTCTTGCCCAAGAACACAACGCAATGACCCCAGCCAGTGCTCAAACCGGGATCATCATAAGGCCACCGTGTTTCTCATTAATACAGTAATAGCCCACGTATTATTCTTCAGTGAAATTGGCTAGTAAGTTGTAAAATCATCAGTTTATGTCATTCCAAAGCTATGCTAGCACTGAATTATGTTCTTAAACTCAAAAATATTTGTTTTGTTTCCTCACTTTTTGTACTGCCGCCTCAAGAACTCATCTCCATTGTAGAAAGCAACAACAGCCACAGAGTTCACAGATGTGCGACAGTTGATGGCATCTTTCTCAAGAGGCTGGTATTCAATCAACACAACCTGACAAATGATCAAATCATGACATAATTTAACAAACATTTTATAACCTATGCACTCCAGGTATATTGTGATAAGAATTGAGAAACAACATTTTACTGATACATAGTTTTCTATTTTTTAAATGATACATTTTTGGACAAAACTAAATTCCACACACCTTTGACGTTCTTTCAGAGAGGACAAAGCTGTCTGGTTGGATGTTCAAGTGACTGGAAGGATATCGTTGAAGTGAATGGATATCTATAAATAAAGAGAGTTTATGTGAGACAGTCTGTGGCAGATACATTCTTCCATGCATAACCATGATAGACCAGCCACACACTAAAGTGGCTGAAACCTACATGTATGGTTAAAGCCCAGGTGGTTTATCAGGCCAGCACTTAACTCCGGTTTCCATAGCATGAAGCGACCAGGAGTATTGCTACTCCTCTGGATGGGATGTTAGTCCATCGCAGGTTACCCCCAGCATTTTGTCAGCTTGTCCTACAATTCGTCGGTACCAATTTATACTTCTGGGTGGAGAGAGGCAATGCGAGAGTAAAGTATCTTTCCAAGAACCAGCAACAAACAGAGCATTGCATTATTAGTTCACCCCCACAGGGTTTTAAATTATATCATTAAAAGCATGTTTAAAATCAACAATACCTGAATAACACACAGCCTTGACAAAAGCTGCTCTTGTGCCAGAATTTCTCACTACAACTTTGACATGATTCTTTTTTCCAAGAGAAACCTGATGTAAGAAACATCTTTATATCAATTTATTATTTTAGCATGATATTAAGTAATGAAATGCAATCTTACAGCTACCACCACATTAACAGCCAGATTCTGGTAGCTCAATGGTAGGCAGATTAATGGAGTTCTACTGTATAACACAATTCAATCACAATACAAGGTAGAATCATTGCAACAACCCATTTCATCCAAAATATATGTTGAATCTAGTTCTCTGTCCATTTTCTAGGGATTACAATAATGTTCAGAGCAACAAGAATTTGCCCCCCTCCCATATTCACTGTCTTCTGGGTGGAGAGAGGCACTGTGGGAGTAAAGTATTTTGCCCATGCAAGAACACAACACAATGACCCCGGCCAGCGCTTGAACCCAGTCTGCTTGATCCAGAGTCCAGCACTCTAAAACCGTTAGTCAAGACCACTGTGCCTCCACACAAGTACACTAAAGCAGTGCAAAATGAAAAAAGGTGTTCAGCTGACAGCGTCACAAGGTGAAAATAAACTAAAAGCTACAACTGATGGCGTAATCCAGTAGCAAACAAAAAAAAATTAAATACAGTCAAACCTCCACTAACGGCCACATCTCTCCAACAGCCAGGACCTTCCGTCCCGATTGTGGACCAATCCATACACTTTACTCTTATTAAAATCTCCCTACAATGGCCACCTCTCTGCCCAAGGTGGTCATTGTAGCGAGGTTCAACTGTAATATACAACAATACCTCCCCAACATTGGTGACATATCCCTCACTGAGCTGTCTAATATCCACCAACACCAACTGACTTGTTCCGCCACAGCCATAAAGTGGGATCTGACAACAGACAAAAGGTTTAGCAAAATAAGGTGAGGTGCCTTGCGAAAGTTGTCTCTTGATAATTCAGTAACTCTTGGTCTTGTCTGGTTTTTATATTGGTTAAAAACAAATCTGAAAATTTAAACTGGTGTGTCACACCTGAAGAAACTTTGTATCAAATGGTTATTTTCAATTGAAGAGATTGTCACAGGATAAACATTTAGAGCAAAAATCTACTACCCTGTGAGTCTGTCTGATAATACTGAAAGGAAAAAACTTATTGTATTTTTAAATATCGCTGTTATATCACCTTAGACTTTGTTTTTCCTGTAAGCGACTTGATGACCAGAGAGCTAGAGATGAGGCTCATGGATGACGGTGAAAAACTAACATGAACTGGAAGTTCCTTCTGTTGAAACAATAAACAAACCATGCTGTATCACTGCACCTTTCAATAACACGTGAACTTTGAAGTTCAAAACCCAACTAACGATTGCGTTTTTCACTGCTGTCAATCTTAATAAATTTTTATAAATTGCAACTGTACAACAATAATCAACAGACCCTGATAAAAAGAAACAACTTATAAGTAATTAATGGATCAAAAGAACCAAACAAAACCTGTGGAGGTGACCTTTTGAGCCTGATGAAGAAAATTCTATGTTCTCTGAGCCATCCGCCAAGATGATTGACCAAGTGTAAAACACAACCTTAGGGTTCCAGATAAGTTTAACCCATTGACTACTGGGCTTTTTCCAAAAACGTCAATCTAACATCCCAGATGCCTATTTCTGGCCATTATCTCAACAGTTTAATGTCAAACTGTCCAAAACTTAGTTTAAAACACGGCAACTAACATCCCCTTCTACGTAGAAGCAACAAATTCAATATTTTCCTCGGGCATGCGCAGAAATCAAAATTTCGACATAGTTTTGGGGTTTGAAAAACCCACCTGACTTTAGGCTTTTCTTTTCCTTTTATTTTTTTTTGCCGTTCTCACTCTCCTTTTTCCCTCATATTATTTTGTGGTTTTGTTGGCCTTTCAGTCGTCTTTGTTCACGTTGAAAAAGTTTTAGCCTAAACGTTGGGAAAAGGAAATTTTTTTGACAAAGAGTGTCAATGGTAGTGAAGGTTGCGTTTTTTGGTGATTTTGGAGGAAAAAATCCAAGTTGTTTTGTGTGTATCTCTGGTCCAGTTTAACGTTTCGTGCTCGTTTAGGCATGCTTTGTTAGACATTTTCCAACTCTATCCGTTGATTATCAAAGACATCCTCTGACGTGAACAGTGATGACGTCACAAGTGGTACAAGTCTGTGGTCTCTTCTTGGCCGTTTATGGCCGGTTTAGTAGTCAATGTGTTAACAGGCAAGGTGTGAATGAGAGGAATTGTAATGAGTCAATATGATGGTCCTCACAAATCGTCAGATGTTTTCCATTAATTTGTCAGGTAGAGAAGTTGACCTTGTCGGGTTTTTTGACCAGAGACCCCCATCTTATATGGAACACTGAACTTTTAATATTAAGATTTTAATTTCAGAGTTTGCATGTTATAGAGGCACAGTAATATAATCAACACATCATAAATAATCAATCAAACCTTTATTTTACAATCATTCCACTTTAACTGACCTTTGGATCAAGGGTTGCTTGAGGATGCTCAGGACTTCCGCCAAGGGAACTGAACATTGGCTGTATCTAACAGAGTAGAAGGGGTAATTACATGAGCAAAAACAATCCACAAGGGGGATAATAAATAAGTGCAAGCTAAAATAGCAATCTTGCAATGGCATGGAAGGGTTTCTCTTCACTAACGGTTCTCTCAACAGTTTTACAGTTGTGTCATTACTTTAGAAAGAAATTAGGTTGCAGTTTACGTTTCCTGGTTTGTTATACCCAATGAGACGTGTCATTGCATCTCTTCTAATTATTGTACTTAATTACATGTAATGATTTTCTGTTACCTGAAAATCTGAGTGATTTCCCTCAATCAATAGTTGCAGTTTTACAGGTGACGTAGAGCTTGTTTTCAGTATAACCTTCTGCTGCCTGTAATGGGGTAATTATAATAAACATTGATCACGATCAAAGACATGTTTTCAGGAAAGAATCAATAACAATTCTTGTTTCTGACTGGTTTCCTGTGCATTTGTTACATAATTAGAGTGTGATCACAAGGGTGGCCAATTTGAACTTTTTCAAACTGGATTGCCACCATTTGCGCGTTCTTCCTTGCTGTTTCCCTACTGTTTGAAAAACTGATGGAATATATCACTGACATTGCCACAAAATGGCGGTTTTGTTCATGCAACAACATTTATTTCATTCAAAAAAGATTTTACAATGTTATTATGGCAATTACTTAGGAAGGTACATACTAGCTGCCAAGATGAAGCAAGACTAGTAACAATGTACAGTGAATTGTGTACTGAATAAGACACATCAAACCCAGTGTTATGTGAACTGTAAGTACTTACTGAGACCATCCCAGTGCAACTCCACTCCAACAGAGAACTGGCTTACTACTCAACAAGGTAAACCTACAAACAAGATGCCTGTGATTACTATCATCATCATCACAACTAAATAAATGAAACAAGTCACTGCTATAATAGATCCATTTATACTCCTGGGTAGAGAGAAGCAAGTTCCCAAGAACACACCACAAACACGCAGGTAAAGCCATTAGGGACCAAACTGGTCCACACTGCCAGAGCTTATCGTCTTGCCAAGAACACGACACAGTGACCCCAGTCAGGGCTAATGAACCCGGACAGCTCGATCCGAGTCCAACATGCTGACCATTTGGTCACTGTGTTTCCCACAAATACCCAGGCCAGGGTTCAAACCTGGACTGCTCAATCCAGAATCCAATGCACCAATCATTAGCCCACTGCACCTCCCACATGTACGTAACAAGTAAACTACCAAAAAAACCATTAATGTGTTATCTCACTTGTCATCTTCTTTTGGTATTGCTGATCCCTTCACCACTAATTCATACACTGGCCCATTGGGAACTGCTAGAACTACCAAGCTGTGAAAAAACAGGCTTACATCAGAGGAGCAAAAAAAAAATGGCTGTGGATGTACAAAATAGGCCTCTTACAAATGTTTTATTTTCATTAATTTTGCTAGTTGTTAAACATTCACAAAAATTGAACATACAAATTTGATCCTTAGCAAACTGCATGATCAATTGCACAAGAATTGTGCATGTCAGCTTTTCACAAATTCTAAATCTCACAAAATAAATTAAATCATTTGAATTTTTATATGGAAAATCCTTGTCAAAATAATACTTTACCTTTCTACTTGTTTATTTGCTTCTGTGGGTTGGAACATGACTTGTACTTCAGACTCCTACAATGACAAGGACACTGGTCAGGCAGGATACACAATTTTATAATAATACAAATTTCCCCCTTCCCTGACACATTTATAGTAATCTCCTCTGCAGATGCTTTTTTAATTTTTATCCTCTCTCACCTCTTCAGGTTTCAGACGTAGCTGGGTAGGTTTCACAGAGAATTGTTGAGAGTCTCCTTCAATCTTCAGCTTTACTTTGGCTGTGATGTTACCAGCATTCTTTACTGGAATAGTACAGCTTGAACTCTTGCCAACTGAACTCTTAAGAGCCAACACCTGCAATAAATAACAAGTTTCTACATGATGTAAGCAACAAGGGAGGGCACAGTTGGGCAAGTGCGTGCCTTCTGGCCCGGGTTGGACTCCGGCCAGAAGTCATACGTGGATTGAGTTTTCTGTTGGTTGCCTTGCCTTGCTCTGAGGGTTTTGGTGGATCTTCCAGCTTTCCTCCCTGCTCAAAGCCAATTCATTCTGGAATCTAAGGGTCGCAGGTATGTCAGACCGGTAAGAGCCACCCTTGTTAAACAAAGTGGATTTATTTTATTCATGATTTATTTATTGCCTGGATGATTGTAAAATAAACAATGGATTATTTACTGAGTGGAATGTGGATTGAAAAGAAACAACACCTGATCTAACATAAACTTACCTGTAGTTTATGAGGAGTGTGAAGTCTAACAATACCCTCAAGAGCTTTAAGAGCAACACTGCTGATGGTAGGACCTAAGATGCCATGTAAATACAAAATAAACATAACTGAATGTATTGGGGACAGAGGAAGGCTCTTTTAGTGAAATGACTTCCAAAAATGTAGATAATCACATTAAAGATAAACCAGTACTATCTTTCCAACCTTGTCTAGCACTGTCAATCTCAACATCAAGACGTGCAATGTACTCATCTGGTGGTCCAGCAGATGTGGTACCTAAAAAAACAGTGCCACACAATGTGTGCATGAGATGTTTTGTTTCAGTAGTGAAAAAGAAACATGTAACTCTTTACTTGTCCTATTTTCTACACTATGGTGCATACTTGCTGACTATAAAGTAACATACTTGTGTCAGTGATTACCAGTATTTAAAACCTCCAAGGCAGGATTTGAGCCAGTTGTACACTACAATGTAAGCATTGAAAGGTGGCTTGTTGACAAATTTGTTTTTCAAAAGTCTGAACTTTAAGAGCTAATGTAACAAACAAAAGTGACATGAAGTGACGTCCTATTTTTGAAACCATCCAAATAAACTGTTCGACATTAAATTGGGCAAAACCGACTCTAAAATTAAAGTTGTCGGAAAAGAAATAGCACAATGTTGGAAATTAAGGAAAGAGGTGTCCAAATCAAGTGTGAATTAAAATACAGTTCTATTCACTTGTGGGCACACACACATATTAGATATGCATTCAACTTACTGTTAAGTCCAATCTTTGGAGACTGAAACAGAAGCCACACAACAGTTGGCTCAACTTTGGAGGTCTACCAAAGATAATCAACAATATTAATAAAACATTAATTTTTGAACAATAGTAAGAATAATTAGATAACATTTACAGCATTATAGTACAGCTATTAGAGCCACGCACAGCAGACCTGAAACTCTCACCCAGGCATCCAGTGCACTTACTGGCAACATTATTATCTACACATATTGTAAGTAATGATGCACTCACCGGATCTTTCCGTCCTTTTAGAGACAGGGTATGGATTGTTAATGCTGCTCCCTTACCTCCAGCAGGGGCAGGACCTCTCACAACATCAGTCTTTGGTGAAAAATCCGCATCCGCAAAAGCAAAACAGTGCAGTGAGCTACTATTCTGGTGAAATATAAGGAATAGAAGAAAAATGTTAGAATAAAATGGCAAGCAGTGCCAGAACGTAATGGTCATCCACTCATCAACTGTTTTTACAGATATCCCTCTGAAAATTAAAATTAATTAGGTAGTAATAAGTCAGTTGAGGAAATGCATAAGGAGGGAATTTTATAATTCAACTTTCCTTGGGTAGAAGTAAGATGGCTGTATCAGATTTGTGTTGACTATCACAGATTAAAGAACCTTCCTACAGACTCTTGCCCTAATTCACAAAGGATAGACACAACTCTCAGACGTCTATCTCACTCCACAACCATTACTAGTGTAGGTGTAGGAATGGAACTATAGGGTTATAATACAGCTTAACTGCAACTCTATAAACTGCAATAAGCTCTATAAGTTTGTAGTTTTGCCGTTTGGCCTCTGCAATGTGCCAGTCACATTTGAGAGCCTGATGTAAATCATTCTGGGATCTGGAAGACCAGAGGTGTTTAGTGTACATTAATTTTTGTTTTGGGTGGCAATGACACATTCAAACGAAGACCAAACCTAAGACAGGCCAATTTTTTAACTTGAGATTAAACAAGTGTTAGCTCTAAAGCAATGCTTTCAAGGAACAAGTAATATCTCTTATCTATGTGGAAGTTCCTTTTATTTGTATGTAACAAAAGCAAAATGTAACTTGATGCAAAATCTACTGACAATAAGAAAATTGCCGAAATCATTTACAAAATGATGAAATAACTCACTGCAGATATAATGATTCGAATGGGTACTTGGGCTCTTCCTCTGTTTACCAGATGCATTGGTCGACATTGCTTAGCCCCACATGAAACCTCGCCAAAGTGTATGGTATTGTCATCCTCAAGAACAACCTGTTGAATGTATAAAATGTTGAATATCAATAACCTTACAGCTAACACCTTGAGAAAACAGGAGTCACTCTTTATTTGCTCAATTTATCCCATACAAGCAAGATGTCTACAATTCGTGAAACCTTAAAACTGATTCTGAGATTTGTGTTGCGTGATTGGCTGTCAGTCATGTAGGAATATTTATAGCCGAACAACAACCAATTAGAGTCACTACACAGATCTCTGTAGAGCTACATTGTTCCCCTCTTGCAGGAAAATGAATTGAGCATGTAAAGAGACATGTTTACTTAGGCTAGCAACCTAAACAATTCAAAGATGAAACCCTCCACAATCCAACAAGTATCTGGAAAGAGATTTTTCAAGTCTATTAAATAAGAGTGAGTCATCATCAATTCCATCTCTATTTTGTTGATTAATCATTAGTTTTAGGTTCAAAAGTTAGCAAAACTTGTGCACACCTCTACGTTAGGTTCTTCTGCTACAACCTCTAAAGCCAATACTGGTCCCAGGCTATGTGTCACTGGTTGTACTTCACACACCACAGGGAATGAATAAACCTGGAGCTGCGCAGTGAATGTACCAGCTTCATGGGGTTCGATACTTATCTGCAAACAATATGATAGACAGTATACCAGCCATGAAATTAATTTATCACAAAAAGAAAATGTGTCCCTTAAGGACATTTGTTCCTTAGGTGTTCATTGTCTTAATAACTAGACTGTGTACAATATTACAAGTAACCTACAAAGTCAATAGAGGAGTCATTTACAAAATGACACACTCTGACACTATACTGGTGTATATCCATAAATCAACAACGTCACATCTTGGTTATTATTTCAGCTACTAACCTTGATGTTTTCAGTCATGTGTGGAGCTATGATAGCTTTTGGTTGATGAGAGAATGCACTTGCACTACTGGGAACCTGAATGCCAGGAAACAAAGAAAATTGTACAGTCACCTTACACCTTAACAGTACCTGTATTGTGAAAAGATGAATACTGAATTTTAGACCCCCCTTCAAAAGTTTGACCCAATTCAAAATGATGAGTGTATCATGCTTCATTACATCAAATGGCAAACATCTCTTCTAAAATATTAGTATAAGGTAAAGGTAAGTAGTTGGAATAATGACTAAAATTGACTTTTGTGTGCACCTAACAACATGGACATTGTAAGTCATTTTATTTGCTAGCTGTAGCTCGTTTTAGGTGATTATTTTTTTGCTTATTGTAGGTTGTTGTTCTATGCTATTACAGGTAATTTTATGGCTCATTGTAGGTCATTCCTGTTTTAGTAACTATAGAATGTTGAAAACTGATTGGAAATTTATGTACATGTGGGGTGACATCTGAAGAATATCTGACAACTGACTGGAGTTTGCTAAAAACATCTCATGACTTTAGAATCCTCAACGTTCTATTGGAAACCACCAACCAGACTGTACTGGACTGTTCATTTTGGTACTCATCGTGCTATATTTGGCAATACTGTCAAGACCTTGGACCAATAATTGTTCCCCAGCACAGCCATCATGTCTAGTTAGTAACTGTTATTATATAATGCTCCATAATTTTCTTGACAATTCTTACCTGAATGCCATTAGCAGTAGACAAAATAGAGTGTATTTCACAATGCATCCATCGACTGCTACTGTTATGTAGTGGAATGACACTCTCTGTCAAGACACCAACACAGCAAAATGGAGGGAACTTGATTTCTCCAGGTATAATCAGTTGGGTTGGTGATGGTAATGACACTCCCTGAGAATAATCAGGTCTGACTTGCAGAAGTCCATTAGGCATTTGTTGTGATGAAGGTTGATGGAAAGGAAGAGACGCAGGGATCCTTGGCTGTGTAAATGAAGTTGGCAAAGCTGAAAAACTTGAGGCGTTAGTTTGAAGATGCAAAGGAATTTGCTGACTGGGGTTATTATGAGGAATATTGACATTAAGAGACTGGACATAGGTTGGTGTTAAACTTGATGGTTTTGGTCCCATTGATGCTGAAACAGTTTGAACAAATGGGACATGTCCATGATAAGTGTTTAATGCCCATGTCCTAGAGCTGGATACAGCGCTGAGCCCAGAGGAACCATCCTTGGACCATATGCTGTGGGTGCTGTATGTGATAATGGGCCATGTGTGTGAACATTTAAACTATGCCCAGTAAAAATAGGCCCCACCAAACCAGGTACTCCAGTAGATCCATTAATGTCACTGGATGGATACAAATGTGATACAGTACCTGGATTACCAAGTGGTACAATTCCTTGAGCAATACTTAATGGGACATTCATGGGTGAATAATCTTGGTTCACTAAATTTGCTGGGTGGTGTCCATGTATCAACAGAGTAGATGGTAGTCCTTCGCTTAAATTGCCAGGTTGAACAGCTACTCTTAAATTATCTGATGGAACTGTATGATGCAAAGCTCCTTCTGTAGCACTGCTGCCTGATTGGCTGGTGTTGTCTCTGCCGTTATCTGCTCGATGGAACTCCTTCTGGTTATGCTGACGGCTTGGAGTTGTTTCTGGCCATGAATGCCTGCTGTTTGTAACATCATGTGACAGTGAAGTGGCCATACTACCAACAGCACTATCAGATGTCTCAAGTCTTTGTCTATGTGGGGTCAAATCAGATTGAGCAACACTCATTTCTTGAGTTAAAGGATACATTTGTCTTGTTGAAATGGGAGGATGTGAGAAATTTCCATCATAAGAAGCAAAAGTGTCAGTGTTCTGCGGAAGTGAGCGATTTAGTCTTTGTTCAATTTCATGTGTCCTATGCTTCCTGGGATCAATCATAGGGGCATTGTGTTGTTGATCAGCTTCCTTCTTCGCTTGTCGCACTGTGTATGTTTCACCAAACGATGGAATTACATGTTTAAAATTGCCAATTTCGGAGAAAGACATTGATTCCCGCTCTGAGGGAAAATCTTTGGAATCAAGTTCTTTAAGACTCAAGCGAACCATTGATGGAGAATCGTGTGATGGGAAAACACTATCCTCCATTGTGTAGCTTGACAGTTTATCAGAAGAGACGTGACTGTTATGCTGTTTCAATCCCCTCAACATTTCCCAGTGAATACACCATCTTTTCTGGTGAGGACTTCGTTTCTGGACTACTGGATGCTAAAGGATTAAAGTCAGAGGTTCTGGAATCAGGGGATGTTGCATTCGCCTCAGAAGATGGTACTTGTTTCTTTTTCGACTTGACTTTAGCTTTTTGCTTTTCTACTGCAGCAAGTTTCTTTCTCACTTCCTCTGGATCTTCGTTGATTGCCTTGGCAATAAACTGTGTCATCTTCTCTAATGACGACGCAGAACTTACATCACCAAAGATGATCTCCTCAGAGACTTCATTCTACTGGATGCATGTAGAACTCTTGAAGGTCCTGATGAGTATTGCCGTCTGATCGTGTAGTATTTTGACTTTCCTGTTTCTCCTTTCTGCGAGATCGTTTCCTTTCTTTAGGTTTGGATCCATTTTCACCATCAATATTCCTACTGGGTTGTGTACTTTGGCTGTTAGTTTTCTTTATCACACTCTTAACGCTTCCCCTACTGCTACTGCTCTGTGAGCTGGTCTGGCTTGTAGTTCTACTTCTGCTTTTCACTGGAGCATCTGTTTTGAACTGCTCATCAAGTTTTATCTTCTGCATTTCAAACGATAGCATGTCTGGGTGAACAGCAGTAGGTTGTTGCGATGTTGAAGCACTGACGCTCCTTAGTTCTCCTGATTGTCCCTTTCTTTTCAACTGCTGTTGAGTCTGTGACCTTTGAGCGACATCATCTGAGCTCCTGGGTTGCTGTTGTATTACTTCTTTGATACCTCCATCTGCAGATTTTCTATTTGAAAAGCCATCTGGTGAATTGCTTTCTTGCATAAATGGATCTAATGGTGTATTGGGTTTACTAATCATTCTCGCTGGAGCTTGCGGGGAAGGTGTCAGTATAGGTTTGTCATCTCCAAAATGAGGCTAAGAAGGAAAAAGAAAATTTGATCAAACTGACTTAATCACTTTTACCTGCCATTGGCGCATGTACTAAAACCCAGAAGACACAGGGGCTCCCAGGGTTAGTTTATGGTAAGGATTAGGGTTAGTGGTTAACAGTTAGTAGTCAAGGTTAACTTTTTTTGTTCTGGCTGCTGCCGGTAGAAGATTGAGACCTCAACTTCAATTTATTTCACAACCTAGGATTGCCCACTTTATCAATATGATGTAACTTCCAAACATATTCAGCCATGTTTCCTTCAATTTAAAACAAACTTATACAACCCGCCGAGAACCCAGCCCCTGCACGACAGAGTGTTAAAACAAAGCCATTTGTTGACTTACCCTGGGTCTGTCAGGACTTGTCCGGGACAAAGAACCCAGCTCTCCTGATCCTGCTGCCAGAAATGCACCAAATGATATACGCACCTCGCCAGTATCACTAGGATCATTGATACCAACCACCTTGAGCAGGGAAGGTCTGTTGATAAACTGACTGTCTGGCATGGTCCAGTCATGTAGCATGGAGGTGTCATTAATTTGAGCCTGAGACTGGAACACACAAAATGCCGATGATGAGTTACATACAGTGTAAGGACCACTTAAATTTGTGTATCTTTTATATGAATTTGAATGGCTGTTATCTAGTTTCTTTCACTATTGCTACTACAGTAGTTGCAATTTGATGGCCTGATCTGCCCTTTTATGCTATAAACCAAAGCAGCCTTGCTTTTCAAGTTGTTTATTCTCATGACAAAATAGTATGTGTACTTGCATGGTTGCAGCGTATTTTTGTATAATAATCAATACTTTTCCAAACAGATGGGTGCTTTTCTTTTCATGAGTCAATGCAATGAGTGAAATCATATTCCAAAAAGAGCAAATCCAACTAAAAACGTGCACTTGCATTTTGACTTTTTGAAACTGCATTATGCTAATATCACTGAGTATAAATTGAAAAGCCATACTGCAGAAAATAAGACTTGTTGTCACATACTGGAATTTCAAGGTCATGTTCCCTGTTGAAGCTCTCTTCGTCAGCTGCAACAACAGCTGCAGCATCTCCTAGACAATACAAGTAGTAATAAAAACATATTTCACACAACGTACACTGTGTTCCACCCAGTATTTTACTTCTGATGCAAGAAAGATTCCTCTTATATTTTCTACCTGAAGATCTTTTATTGCAGTGTCATTCTTTTCTAAACATGAACTAAACATGCAAACAAGACATCTTTTGTCCTTGATAATGTACATGCAATACACAGAGGCCTTGTATGAGACACAAGGAGTCAATTAAGAGGAAAACAAGAAACCAAAAGCTGGACCTGCTGAAGGGCTGTGCCCATGTAGACGGTAAGACCTGGCAGGAATAGTATTCTATTTCTATTAAATACTCTTTGTATACCTTGTGTCTCAAATGAAAAATCAGATGGCATCCAGGAGAGATTGTGTGAGCCTTCACCACCAAAAGGGTTTTCTCCAGATACAGCATCACCACCAAAAGGCCAATGCTGATTATCCATAGACCCTAGTTAAATGAAACATTTTTCTCATTTGCCAGTAAAGAAGGAAAGTTATTATTTCCAAACCTAGTAGGTTGGCACTTAACTCTGATTCTTGTACCATGAAGTGGCCCAAATCATTGAATGTATTTCTACTTCCCCTAAATGGGATGCCATTCCATTAAGGTTGCCCCCAACAATTTGTCAGTACCCATAAATTACACACATCGCAAAGGAAATGTGCACTGTGAGAGAGCAAAGTGTCTTGCTCAAGAACAGAAAGAACGTGGCCATGGATCAAACCCCTGAGCTGTGGACCCAGAGTCAAACACACTTACTAGCCATTGTATTCAAGATGCAAAATGGCAATGAATCCAGTGAGAATTTAGTACAAAAGTTATAAAGCTGCGGGCAAGCGATTTCAGTGACAACAGGGCTAGCAAATCATAATCACCTTGCCAAAATTTTAAATTAATTTTTATGTACTCTGAATAGGTTTAAAAGACAAACCTTCTGTGTCAAATGGATTTTGTCCAAGTACAGAGTCTTGCATTTCATCTGCACCCACAGGCCATGGAAATGATGACAATCTATTTATATCCCAAGGTGGTGCTACTTGTGTTGTGAACTCCTCTGCAAATCCATCAGGGGTCAAGGTTCTGTTGAGTGGCAGATCAGCAATATTCTGACCACTTGAGAGATCTAGTAGTGTCTGGGAGTCCCCTGTCATGTTTTAAGATAAAAAGAACTCTGTTTCTTTATCTGCTACAAAGTTCTCATTGGTTAGTACATTTTGAAGGGGAAATGGGGAATAAAATGGATAAAATGTAAGTATAGAAAAATGCTAGCACAGAAACAGGCAACGAGAATAGCACTGCAAGGCAGCGATTTTAATAGTCCATTTCCGAGTTGCCTTTTGCATCTGTTTCAAAACGAGTCCTGGTGCAAAACCTTTCATAATCATATGGAAATGAGTTTTACTCACAAGTTCATTTTCATGCAAATCAAACTCATTTCCATATGACAGATTTTGCACTAGGACTCGTTTTGAAACAGAGGGAAAGGAAATTCCGAAATGGCCTATTTGTTACCAGACTATTAATGAGAGCATTCAACAGTAGACTTCTGCTGACCACTAGGCAGGAAGTAATGGTTGCTATTCTCAGGTTGGTTGGGACACACCGACCATGTTATTGGAATGACCCATCAATAACCGCATAAAAAACCCTGGCATGCATGAGTTCCTGATGGAAAGTGAAGCAGAGCAAGAACTGGGCTCGCCCCAGGTGGCGCAGTTAAAAAGAGGATGAACCAAGACAACATGGTGACAGACAAAGGAGAGGGGCAGATTGCTGGTTTCACATGGACAGTAGCCCAGGACAAAGGAGAGATGGGGACGATTTTTTGGAAGGAATACATGTAGGTGCTACCTTCTCTCCAAGTTGGCTCTCCTGATGCCAGAATTGTAGACTGATCCCCATCACTTGACAGTTCCGTTCTAACAGAGTTACGCTGAAATTGCAAATAATTAAAAAACTAGAACTGCAAGAAATGTATGTAGTTTTAAAAATATGTGGGCTGTAACCAGGCATAGTTAAAATGTATATAAAATGTTGACACTGGCTTAAAATGTAAAATGGACGTTTCGGTTGTTACTACAACCTTCTTCAGCTTGAGAATGTTAATAAAACGGCATCCAGGAATGTTATATGAATAAAATTTTGGAATATAACGAACGTGACAATGAATGTTATTCTACCGTACGCCAAGGTTGCTCAGAAAGAATTGCGAAAGTTTTAAAGGATTTCAAAATCAAGGTCGCGCATAAACCTGTTGGCAACCAACGCAAACATTCTGAAGAAACCAAAAAGATAAGATAAACGAAGAGGCTTCCAAAGGAATTATTTATAAAATTAAAATGCAAAGTGTTTACATCGGCCAGACTTCACGCACGCTAAAAACGCGTGTCAAAGAACACACAAAAGCCATAGCAACGCTAGCTAAAAACTCATTACTTGCCAACATCACATGTCTCACCAGCACGAGATCGATCTAGAAGGGGTTGAAATCATTGACAGATCTACGAAATGGAAACAAAGACTTATTCTTGAAGCTTGGCATTCCGTTCGGGAAATGAACTCCATCAATGAACACATTGCCTTTCCGCACATATACAAAAACCTTAAGAATTTTTTAGTAGCATTCATAATTTGTCACACTATTGTTATAGTTCTCGCCCTAATGTTATAACATTCATTGTCACGTTCATTGTATCCTGGACGCCGTTTTTATTAACATTCTCACAAGCTGAAGAAGGTTGTAGTAACAACCAAACGTCCTTTTACATTTTTAAGCCAGTGTCAACATTTTATATACATTTTGAAATGTATGTACATGTAATGTATTATTGTCTGCTTTACACCAAGCCAGAGTAGCAATCATTACAAAGACTGATGTTGGTGCCTAATATTAACTGATATTAAGGAGTCTGAATGAATCAGTCATGTTTGAGGTTGTCTGTTCAGTCCATTGCATGTTGCATTTAGTTTTCCCATTAAATCGAGGTCAGTGGCATAATTAAAGCCTATTAATATGAATTCCATTTACAAAGGCAAGCTGTTCATTGCTGTTCATTTTAACAGCTGGCCAAAATATTTATAAATTACCTGTTTATTGTCAGCGACTTGTCCTGTAACTGTAGATGGTCGTTGATGTCCTTGGAACACTGCTCCTGGTGTGGACCACATAGCTGCTTCTTCTTCATCTCGAGGTGTTGACTGAATTGAATAACGAAAACAGTTATAAATCTGCTAACAGCAGTGGGCATATGCATGTCTCTTGTGGGGGATGCTATGGCCTAATGGTTAGCGCATTGACTCCAGATCAAGCAGTCAACAACAACAACAACAACAACAAGCTTTATTAACTCTTTGATTGAAATACATAGATTTTCACCTCCCGCAAATTAGCAGGGCTATTCGAGGTGGGAGGTGACGAAAAACAAATTATAATAAGGGTAGCTAACAGTAGGGTTTTAGTAATAAATAACAAGAAGAAAATTATCAATATATAAATGGCGTAGAACAAAGAAAGTCCAGGTTCAAGCACTGGCCAGGGTCATTGTGCTGTGTTCTTGGACAATACATTTTACTCTTGCATTGCCCCTCACCACCCAGGAGTATAAATGGGTACCGGAAAACTGTTAGGAAAACCTAACAAAATGCTGGGGGTAGACTACGATGGACATGCATCCCATCCAGGGGGAATAGCAATACTCCTAGTCGGCTTCACGGTACAGAAACCAGGATAAGCTCAGGCAGTGTGGGCCAGTTTGGCCCGAGTCCCAAGTATGGTTTTACCTTTACCTTATATGCACGTCTCAGAGCTGTATAAGAAAAGGTGGCCAGATAGAAGGAGGGTGGTCCATGCCCCTCCACCATTTGAGGGAAAGTACATTATTGAAAGGAATTTTTCCAGTCCAAACATTACAAGTACATAGCTCAATATTTTAAAATCGCTTTGACAATGGATTGAGATTGCCTGTTCCGAAGTTCAAAAAGGGACTGGGCACTACTTTACCCATTGTTCAAATTGAGTCATATTAAGAAATGAATCCCATCAGCAGAAAGAGCACATGCGTCAAAATGAGTACGTTCACCAAGTTTGGTTATGTTACATTGCATAGTAACCAGGCTGTGAGCTGTCAAAGGTCACCAAAATTCCATACAAAGTCTCTAATTTTTCTGATTTTTGAAAACCTTCTACATGGTTGCAATCTAACGAAACAACCTCAAACTTGGTGAACTGACTAATAAAATTTTAATGTGATCTTTCTTGTGATGGCTCCAATTTTTAATTAAAGTAAAATTTTAAAAACTCATCCCCAGTCTCCATTTGAACTTCATTGATCGCACTTAGGACAAAGAAATGAGGCATTGATCGCACTTGGGAATAAACGCTTAAAAAGTAGTACCTTCCACAGCTGTGAACTGTCAATAGTTGAATTTCCATCAATGAGTGCACTGTTGTTGAACCTGATTGAAGCGTCAGAGCTGCGATTTGACGAAGAAGCAGATAATGCTGACCTCTGACCATGCCAACTCCCAGACCCAGATCTCTGATGTGAAAGTTGTGTATTATTGCTCCAACAGCTGTTTCATTTGGAATCATTGTCTGCACAGGAAAGACAATGTCACAAGTGAATGTTAACGGATAAATTAATTTTCCTTTTGTGAAACAAATTATTTAATATCCTTTTATGAAACATTGAACAAAAGAAAACTGTTTTCTATTACGTAGAAAAAAATTTCCTTTATGTCTGGCGGACAATTTCGTTAAACTTTTTCTGGGCCTAAAAAATGCAAGTATAATAAAATTATGCTTAACTTTTAGTGAGTTTGCAGAGAATGGATGCATCAATAATAATTATTTATCAGCAAAGTTTTAAAAGAGCCATTATAATAAAAACTTTATTGAACTAGCTTGTTCAGTTTGTATCGGGGAATATTGGTCTCATTCTTTTTTTGCAAGTTTTGGCTCAGACTATAAACTTGCAAAAAGAACTTGATCAATATTTCTCCAATACGGACCTCACACTAGTTCAATAACATCTAATATGTAGTTCACTTCTCAAACTTTACCATATCTCTGTCTGGTGAGATAATATGGCCAGCTACAGTTGTATCACCAGCAGGAGGGTCAAAGTTCAATGACTCAGCTTCCATAAGAGTGTTAGCTGGCCTGTTGCCCAATATCTAGAAGAAGAAGAAACAACAGTTAGTTAACTGTCAGAGGGCTTAACAGGTCTATAAAACCCAATAATGTATCGTGAACAAACCTGTGACATGTGAAACGTGCTATCATCAGCCCAATTGGGGTGGGGTGTGGAAGGGTTGCGACCCATTAGGTAACAAGACTCAAGAGCTGATGTTTCATTGTGAAGACCTGTGCTGTTATATTCCTGTTGTCCACCCTGAAGAACAAAGACAACATACATGACTATTTTTTGTTAAATAAGATAAACAACTGACAAAAGGCATTACTGAGGTACAAGCAGGGTTCCAGATAAGCTTTAAAGACAAGGTGTCAATGAGGATGCAGTGGGTCAATAGATATCGACCTCGCCAAATCATCTGAAGTTTTTCATTGATTTGTCAGGTCAGGTAGCCGACCTTGTTGGTGTTTGACCTGAGACCCCTCTCTTATCTGGAACACTGTAAGAGGCCAGCAGGACTGTTACATAGTGCTGTAAAACATTGCTTGTTTTATCTTGACAAGTTTCTTCAATTTTTATTCATTCTCTAACATTAAAGTCAGACAGAGGTCCTGTAGCTAGTCAATCATTTGTTGATGCCTTTATTATTTTAATTATAATATCTATAGTAATGCAAGATGAGACAAACCAAGGTGGTGACACTGTCTTTGCTTATAAAATAGTACCACTTACAGTGCGTTACAAGGAGACAATTTGGCAGCAAACTAATACTGTCAAATTCCATGTGATGACAATCAATGATAACATAATTATGATGATGATGACAATGCTGATAATGATGATAATTTATTAATCAATAAATAATTACCTCTTTAACCATGGGAGTGGACGAAGCTTGGAAATGCAAATGATGTGGCATACTTATTGAGTCACGGAGGTCATTCAGCCGCTCAGGAGGACTAGGTAGTAGAACAGGTGACCTATCTGCAGCAGCATCACCCACTGGGCAGCCCCGCCCTGCTGTCAGCCCGTCGCTGACAGGTACAGCTGAACTTCCTTGGGTATCTCCTGTACCAATGGACTGGTTGATGAATCCAAATGAAGTGATAGTAGGAGGGAATGTCGACGATGGTAATGCACTAGCACTGGAAGATGCATACGCAGCTCCTGTCAAATTACATATTTTGCCAGTTTAGAATCAAGAAGCAATCTGGGGCAAGTCGCATCTCGCAGTTGTTTGAGTGACCGTAACTGGGGACAACGTCCAGGGTTCAAAATAGCAGCCGGCAATTTTACCACACTTGCCGGCGACTTTTCACCGAAGAAATAGAAAATATCGACTTTGATCGGCCAACTGAAATCAAAGTCGCTGTAGATGTTATAGTAAACATTTCATATCAGACAATAAAGCAGCCAAGAAATGTTTTTAAAAGCTTTTTGGAAACGTTTTAAAATGAGTAGAAAGAGTAGAAAAAGGTTTGGAAATTTGAAGCGTGCTGAAAAAGTTGAAATGGAGAATTCTCGTTTCACCGTTCAAGCGTGGAAACGTAAACATGCAAGTTTGTCTAGACAACCGTTGCGTTACCGACTTAATGTTTCTGCACATGTAATCAATATTTATTTTGCACAAAAACTTGTTTAGTGCCGGTTGTTAAGACTTGTTAAGACTTTTCACTCGTTCAAATTAAAGTCAGTTTGTATTCATATTGCTCGACAGAACGGATTTCCCATGTTTTGTGAGTGAAGAAGCGTGACGGTATTTTACGCTTGAACAAACACCTCAAAAAGAGAGCCGTTCACGATGCTTTGTTTGGAACGAAACACGTTATAAATTAAAAATGAAGATTCTGACGCTGACATTATTTTAGCAGTTCAAAGCATGCGATATGTGGCGAAATGTTTTTTAAAATCAGTTTATAATTTCAAGGTTTCTCAAGGAAGAAAGTGAAAATTTCAATTCAGGAAGATTTTGGTCACGTGCTAGGCAATGGGTTCTTGGCAGATTCCCGTTAATTAGTGTAGCAGTACACACACGCAAATCGCGGAAAGTGAAAAAAAGTTCAACTACTACGTGCTCATTCATTATTGACAGCCGGGAAAAAATGAGCCTTGACAAAAAAAAGCCTACAAATTCAAGCTAAAAGCTGTGATTTTATTTTGAACCCTGACGTCATTACGCTGGCTGCCATTTTGTCCCCAGTAACGGTCCCACAAGCGACTTGAGATGCGACTTGCCACAGATTGTTTCTCATTTCCAAATTGGCAAATTCATGTTAACAGTCAGAATAAGATTACCAACATTTTGTTAATTACTGCATCTTTCAATAATTAACACGTGAACTCTACTCAATCAACGATTGTGTTTTTTTCTTTTGTCAATCATCTTAGCGGAAATCTCAGGAAACAGAAGTTCACTTCAACAGTTCAAAAGGTCACATCCATGGGCTGGTAGATTTTGAACCATTTTTTTTCTTTTTTTTTCCATGGTCCATTGGCTGACGTTATTATGATTGACAACAGTGAAAACACAGTAGTTCGTTGGGTTTTGAATTTAAGAGTTTGCGTGTTATTGAAAGGTGCAGTAAGAAGAACTCTAGGTGAACTCTAGGAGCCCAAAGATTTTAAGAGAGAAGTTGCTAAGTGACATGTGTCTTACAGTACTAAGATGACCATATGAAACATTCCGAGTGTTCACAAGTGTTCAATAAGGATTATTATGAAGCTCTTCAAATGCCACTTGCCAACTTGCCTCAACTCCAATAGTAAATCTGTACCGCTATAGCATACAACATAGCTCTAGAACATGACCTGTTCCTACCTGCTGGGCCTCCATCATCAGCATCACTGTTGTTACCACTGCTGCCGTCACCACCTCCTCCTCCGTCTCCCAGGATGTCAGGGAGAACATCAACACCCTCTGCTGACTGACGCAATTCTAATGAGAAACAATCAAATTTGTTCAGATTTAACTATACATGTATGTAAAAAGGATATTAATCAAATCAGACATGGAAGTATACTGACAGGCTAACTGAGGACGACTGTAAAGTTAACAAGACGAGACGAGCCACCCATGATTCTGTATAATTTACAAAGTGAAACACTCTTAAATTACAGCATGCTATGCCTCTGAGATGCAGTACAATACAAGGTTGTGCAAGCTAAAAACCTCACCTAGTCCTTGGGTTTCTAGTCTAGTGCTTGCATCCAAAGGAAGACCACCCTGGATCGGCAAATCCTCTACATCTGAGTTAGCACCTTCGAGGCCAGGCCGCCCTGTACTGCCATTACCACTATCCCCTGCCCCATGCAGCAAAGGTAACAAGTTCTCGTCATTGTCCTCATGCCCATCACTTTCAGATCTTGAATCCATTCCACTTCCCAGTCCTCGGCTACTGCGGCGAAAAGAACAGTTTTCCTGATCACCGTCACCGTTGTGCACCTCGTTAAAAGGTTAAAGTATGTCTACAAGCCTAACTTATTGTGCCTGTGTTTAACTCCAGTTTCCATAGCATGAAGTGACTAGGAGCATCACCTGGTTGGGATACTAGTCCATCGCAGACCCCAGCAGTTTTGTCAGGTTGCCCTGAAAATTTTGCCGGTACCCAATACTCCTGGGTGGAGAGAGGCATATCTTGTCCAAGAACACAACACAAAGACCCCAGCCAGCACTCGAACCAGGACCTCTCGATCCAGAGTCCAACACGCTAATAAACTAACACTCACTTCTGACCTGCATTGTTCAAGGGTGAAGTCATGTTCTTGTTACATATACATGTATATCCTATGAGTGCAAGTACTGTAAATTACCTGCTAAAGCTCTGGCTGAAAATACTCTCAGGAAAGGTTTGTGATTGAATAAAGCTGATACTGGAAGTCAAAGACACTCTATCAATCAACTCCCCACCATCACCACTGCCTGATCTGCCTTGCAGCATCATGTCCAACTCTTCTGCAATAAAATGATTACCATATGATATTTCCTATATTCACTTCATGTATGTCTTCATCTTCTACAGGTATATTACAAACTCACAACGTGACCAGCTCCCAGTTGGCTTGATAGCTCAGTTGGTAGAGCACTGCACTGTATCGCAGAGGTCATGGGTTAGAATCCCGTTCATGCCTGAATTTTTTTAAGGCTTCCGTTTTGCAAGTTCTGCTTAAGTTGTATACATTACTGTGATGGTCTTCCATGTATTAGATTACCACATTGAGAGAAAGTTACGGCAAAAGGTCATCGTCTTGTATCTGTCTACAACCAAACCTTGTAGAACATGTTTACGTTACCTTGACCATAAACTGTATTGTAAAGGTTCCTCGTTAACAGGTTCATTGGCATCATTGTCAACTTCTCTGTTGCGAGAACTGAAAAAGGTATCAGGATCCTGACCTATAAGAAAAATCATCAAATTTAAGACTTTCAATCCCAAGCTGCTGCTCAGAATATTACTTCTCGTTATGGATTACCTTATAATTCTGTTTTTATGGGGAGCAGGGATGGCACAGTGGTGAGAGCACTCGCCTCCCACCAATGCGGCTCAGGTTGGAATCTCAGACCCAGCGTCATTTGTGGGTTGAGTTTGTTGTTGGTTCTCATCCATGCTCCGAGGGTTTTTCACCGGGTACTCCGGTTTTCCTCCCTACACAAAAACCAACATTTCTCAATTCCAGTTATATCTGAAAACAGTTGATAGAAGAGCCACCATGTGGATTTCCACTGAAATTCCCATTTATTTATTTATATTTATTTTATATGAATTCGGTGGTTGGTGCCTTTATTCCAACCAACTGTAAGTTCATACCAGTGTCTGGTCTTTCTTCTTCTAATTGCACCACAGAGTTCCTGCTAACGAGTGGAGTCAGATTTGCAGTGTCACTGAACTCGTTAGAGAAAGGGATGTCCTCTCCGTGTAGATTGCTGGCAGGAGTGTGGTGATTGATGATGATTTCATCCTCCTCATCATCATCCTCATCACCAACTAACGTTCTTTCCAATGGCATACAAGCTCGTTCTAAGACAGGTGGATCCTGTAGATTGTCACTAAAGTCTAAAATAAAGAAGCATTCTTTATTATTAATTTAATATCAATAGGCCTTAAATGCATTATTACATCAGTTGCTCAAAATTCACCCCCAAGTCTTGTTCAGTTACATGAAATTCTTCTCAAACCTCTGGCTCCTTCACACTTCGAAAGTGGGATTAGCTACATGTACAGTGTACTGTAGTCTGATTTAAATTTATAATTATTATACTTAAGGGCTACCTGGTAGTCCATCTAACTGTAAAATGCCAAGTGAACTCTCATCTCCGACCAAGCTTTTTCCACTATCACTGGAAGCTACAAAACCTGAAAAACAAAAATTAATAAAAGTTACGGTAGTTATTTTTTTTAAATTAATACATGAACTCAATTTAAAATAGAAAACTCTGAGTGGGGAAGTAAGAGGGTGAGATGAGAGGATAACAAAGGCTTTGAATTTACTGTTTCGGTACAGTATTATTACAGTCATGTATATTGCCAGTAACAACACGTGTTATATCAGCTCTTAATGACAAGATGTCGCCGCAGTGTTCCAAATAAGAGAGGGATCTCGGTCATTAAACTCGACAAGGTCAACTAGCTAACCCAACAAATTACTAATGGAAAACTTCTGACAAGTTGATGACATCCATATCTATTGACCCGTTGCAAGTCCTATTATTGACACCTTGCCTTTGAAACTTATCTGGAACCCTGGGAAGGATAATTTGCTACTGGCTGTCAGTGAAACAAAATAAGTGGAAAATGTTATTCTCACAAACCACCAGGGACTGGGGCTAGGATAAAGGTTAATGTGACTCAGACATGAAACATTGGAAGCTGCGGTTTTTTTTTTTTGCTGTGTGCCACTGCCATTGTCTGACCTCCTCACCCACCCTCCCTTAGAAGTTCAGTTTTTTTTGCATGCCTACATTCAGATTTCTTGTAACAGAAGTATGGTAGTTTTTGCTTTCACTTTAGCACTGTAGTATGTTTTGTATAGTTATTGTTGTGAGCATAAAGGTCAGGCTTGTGGCAATCGGCTTGACATAGCTCCCATGCCAGTGGTGTGTGAGAACTGGTATGGCATTTAGAGTTGACACATATTATTATTTTAATGTACATGTACCTAGTGACTCTGCATTTTGGATGGCTTCAAAGAACTCATTGATGTTGTTGGAATTCAGTCCTTGCAATCCCAAAGATGATCTAAAAAGAGTAAATTAAAGCTGGAGGTGCTGTTAAATGTCAATGCTATTGTTGGATTCAGTTTTAACATTATAATAGAGTCAAGTGAGATTATTATCAACAGTTACTATTAGCGACCTTTAGATCGGAGTACAAGTACGAGATTGACTACGAGTACAACTTTCGTATTGTAAATCAGTCATGTTCCTAGAGCCCTCGCTCCTCCCTGTTGCTGACCAGAGAGAAGGAGCCTCTAGGTACGAGATTCATTGGTGTTAGACGTGTTAATGTAAACCTTGTGCACTAGGTTTGAAAAAGTCGTACTAGTAATCCGATCTAAAGGTCGCTATTATTACTATCATGCACAAATCGTGTTTTCATTATGTCAACAGGATTTGTATTACAGTTGAATCCCGCTATCTCGAACACTCAAAGGGAACAAAAAACAGTTCAAGATAGCGGGGAGTTCGAGACAACCGAGTTCGAGATAGCGAGATTCAACTGTATATGACTCATATAATACAACGTACTGTATATAATAATATCTGCATGCACAAAAAAACTATTAATATTATATTACCAGTCAATGTTTGTGAAATTGAAGACGGAGAACCTCCCTGAAAACCGCGTAGTACGTGACAGGAGCCTCCTCCCTTAAAGATCACTATTATTATATATTATTTATACAATGTACAATGTATAACATTTTTGTACTGGAAGCATGCAGCCTCTTTCACTTTAAATTTAGATATAAACAAATGTGTTGTGGGTTAAATTTATTTTTGGTTTGTATGCCCAGAACACACGCCCACCCGGGCACATGCTGAATTGAAAATCAAAATAATGCAAGTTTATTTGTTGACAACAAATTGTCAGCTGCATGTAAGTTAATTGTTTCGTCATCAATTCTTTTTTCTATTAATTAATGTATAATATTATTCATTGTCAATTCAAATGAAAAATAACAAATAAAAGAGTCTCAGTTATGATATGCCTGCCAAAACGTGATGTTTCGTTTTGAACAATACTTCAGTAACAACACGAGAATATTTTGTTGACACAGATTTCTATAACAGCTACTGTTTTATACAAAAGCCAGAAGCCGTCATTATAAATTAAACCTGAAGTGCCGATCGATATAAGCTTATCAGCTTTTATTGTTTTCAATTTGTGTTCAAGAACTTGTAAATACTGTTGTGGCTGGGAAAACTAGCCGTCTTTTTAAATTCAGCTTTAAAAAAAACATTGTTGACGACGTTGATAAACTGCTTCTCGTGTGATCAAAACAGCAAGTTTTATATTACATTGTACCTGCCACTATTCTCCAAAGAACCATCGGCTCGACCTGCATCTTCCCCAATCAAAGACGTCCCATCCGTACCCTCACCGCCTTTGTTAGGCACAATTTCAGCGAACGAAGCTTCGCTACACTCACTAGCGTCAAAATCCGAGAACGATTCGAGGCCGCTAACATGAGACGGTGGAGCGATGTCACTGAACGCAAAAGAATCCTGCGAGAAGTTCAAATCCATTATTTCCTGCACACTGGAGCATCAAGCTTCGTGATGGAATTATCCATTGATCAATGTGAGCTACGAGAGTTCGCGTTCACGGCAAAACGATTTAAAATAGCTATGACTGCAAGAACCAAGTTCATGTTCGCGCCAAACCGCCATGTTTTATAAAAGTGATGGATGAAGTCGAGGCTGACCAGCCGCTGATCAGTTTATGATTGATCACGTAATTCTTACTACTAACCTTCAAAGAAATGTTTGACAGCGCTAGGGAGAAATTACTGCTCGATCTATAAATTTCAGGAAACCCTCTCGTCTCGTCTCGGGATTCTACCCAAGGGAAAACTATCGCTTTGGGCAAAACAATCCCACAGCCCACACACGGAAAATTCTTTGTCGTCTGAGGTAAGATTAAAATAATTTTGGCTATTCCCGTAGGAAGTATGCTAATTTTACACCTTTGACCACACGGTCATTCTGTTTGGCAACGATTTGCATGACACATTCCACGGGATCCGTGAACGCCACTATTCAAACTTAGACAAACTACAGCTGACATATTCGCTGCTATTGTGTCCACAGTATTGGGCTAATAACTGTTATTTGACAGTGATCTCAGCTGCTTTGAGATGCTTGTTGTTGTGTGACATGCTCTGAAAAGCACCAGTGTGTATCAAAAGGTGTCGATTGAAAATCAATCAAATTGAAAACATGGGGTGTTGTGTATCGAAAGGGAAGGCTGTGGGTAGTTCTTCAGACGACAATCTTGAAGCAGGACAACAAAATCCAACAATAAGGTATGGAAAGAAAGAAATTTCAACGAAGATCTTTTATATATTAGCTTATATTCTTGTGTGTCAAGGGTACGTACTTTAGCTATAATGGAATTATTTTCATTTCTACATTTGCACCGGATCAACCAAGGTTATATCAAACGACTTCGATCGGGTAAATGTTTGCGGCATTCCAGAAAAGCCGCAAGTTAGCGGGATGTTGAGTGTTTTTGTTCGAATTATGGATGCATCGACTATGACGAAAACGCCGCAAATTAGTTCAAAACTAAACTGATTAGCTGTAATATTCATTGCCAAAACTGTCACTGTTGACGTTGTCAAATTAGAGTTGTATTTTGTTTTCATTTCATCATTTCTCAGTGTAAAGGAGGGATAATAAAACGTTAGACTGGTTGATTATAATTAATGATATAATTTCAGGCTTAAACATAAGAATGATCTTAAGTACAGTACATGTAAGCTTATATCACAGTTCAGACAACTGGTCTGTACGCATTAAATATTAATGGCCTGATTCTAGTGATTAGTAAGTGTCAGTTAAATTTAGCGATGACCTCAATTTTTCATTTCGAACTCATCTCGAACTCAAATCCATTCCCCTTGCCCTTGTTTTTCAGTTATCTCAAACTCCCCGATATCTCTATGTTGATTATCAACTCGGAGTTGATAAAGGTAAATTAACTGCTGTAGCGAATTTCTAATATCGTCCCCGATATCTCGAACTGTTTTTCGTTTCCCTTGAGAGTTTGAGATAGCGGCAGGGGTTCAACTGCAGCTGTAATTAAGTTATGTTGTGTGATTTGAGAAATTGTTTTGGGTTACAGCGACCAGAAAATTTGGAATGTGCGGTTCCAGAAAATATCCATATATATCGATCCATACCCACCCCAATTAAAGGAAGGTCATTGGAAATTCTGGGGGGGGGGGGGGGGGGGAGGGGTCTCAAAAGCCAAAATTTAATTTAAATAATAATAATAATAATAACTTTATTTTCGTGTCAAAGGGATTTAGCATTTCTGCTAATTGTGGACACTTAATTTACAATACTAAAACCAAATTAAAGAAAGAAGATACTAGCTTGTATAAGCTACTCTTAAATTCGAGTTTAAATAAAGTTTATGTATGTATGTAAGTATAAAGTCCAGAGGGGAGGCCAGGTTCAAACCAAAAAACCTTCTGTGGCGGGGGTATGGATATTTTCTGGAATGAGATAAGGAACAATATTTTTTGATTTGCATATTACCATATTTCCCCCTTTCTATATAAAAATATACAGGGATGGAAATTACACTTGCCCACTCCCCCAGGCGAATGTCAATCCTTTCGGATTGGGGAAGTAAAAATTATAGATTTTTTGGTGTTTTAAAAATCAAAATTACTATAAGTTTCCAATCCTAGTGCTGCTTGGGTTTGGGGATTTATGATAATTTCAATTTTTTTCAAACTCTACTTACTAGTGATAAAGGAGCAAGCGACGCATCTCTGCATGCTCTTGAACTACAAAAGATACCATCATCTCAGCAACTGGAAGCATCAAATGAAGATTTTCATCTTTCTCTGCCACAATACGAAACTCCTGACCACGAACAGCACCAGAAATCAGTCCCAGGATCAAGCAGTTCACTAGACGAGCTTTGTGGAAGGAAAAAGAATAAACCGGACAAAGAAGAACGGTTCTCGAAGCTTAGTAAAAAGTTATTTGGAAAGAAGGATAAGGAGGACTCTGGACACGGAGATGACGAAATTTCAAAATCAACTGAGAATATTCCAAATGGGAAAGAAACCACGCTAGAGGAGAAAGATGTTGATATTGAGATTTGTCCAATAGATCATGTGCCGGATAACGATGAGCCAGATATTGATATTTATCCACTTGACGAAGTGGCACCTGCTTCAGTCGATCTCGTAGACAATCATCTTCCAAATGGTTTAAATGATAAAGATGCATCTTCAGATCTAGAAACTAGAAATGGCAAAGATATTGTAGATGGTAACGGAAGTGTCAATGTAGAAACTGTGGCAATCAATCATGTTGATGTTGGAGGGACAGCGACATCAACAGAAAACCAGCTTGCCTCAGATGATCTGTATCAAGAGGTTTTATCTGGAAACATGGACGTTACAATTCCAAACACAGCCAAGATAGTGAGATTGTTCACCAGTTCCACGTTTACAGGTAACCAGCAGTTAATTGAAAAATTATTAAGAAGATAAAAAGACATTACCTTAAACCTACAGCAAGGAGCCCAAAAGTGCTCCACTTTTGGTTAATTCACATTCTTTTGTGCATGCGTACTGTCCAATCAAAAGCCGAGGTTAGCTATCCTTAGCTTCGGATTGGATAGTCTGCACGCACGAAATTATTTGTGGCAAAACACGTGTAGTTAAATGCCAATTGTTCTTACTTTGTCTTGCTCATTGAGGAGGGGTGATAAATGGAGGAGGGGAATTAAATCCAGGAAATACTGTGTTTGTTTGTTGAATTTTTTTACTCCCATACAGATACAAGAGTTGAACGCAATGCACTGATGAGCAGAGTTTACCCAAAACTGAGAGATTTCTGTCGTGAACAAGGTTATGAGTTCCAGGTGGTGGACATGTGCTGGGGTGTGCGAGATCCATGCACAGATGATCACATGATCAGTGATATTTCTCTGCAAGAGCTTCGTGCATGCCAGGAGCTTTCCACTGGACCTAACTTTGTGGTAAGATTAGCTTGCTGTGAAGAGAGTGAACAGATGTATACCTGTCTTCATGTGGTCATTTCTTCCCTGTTTTAGATATTCTACTGTACACGTACAGCTGTGCAAAAGTAGAGGGGACAGGGGGGTCTGAACTTCCCGCTTACTGTGCCTTGTACTCCTGGTTCCCTGCCCCTTCTGTTGTTGTTCCATCTATTTATTTTGTGCTTTTTTCTATCGCAAAATATTAAATAAATATGCAATGTTGCACAAAAAAAATATGGTTCCCGCCACCTTCAATTGGGAATCCCACTTCCCATCCTCTCGTCTCCCGCCTCCCATAGACTTCCTGCTCCCTTTAATCCCAGGCTCTCACCTCCCGACGACTCCAAACAAACTTGTAGAGGTAATTTATCCTGTTTAATTTGTCCTTCTTCTTTCTTTGAACAAACTCTATGCTCTTTACTCTGGGTTGCACACGATGAAGCCCAAAGTGAAGCGAAGAAGTCAGTTAGTCTTCAGTTGGCCGCCATGAATGAACTGTGTCTAGCTGATGCAAGTTTTCTAGTTTTCAATAATTTTGCAATAATCTTCTGTTGTTTCAAGTAAAACACTGAGATTCAGCTTTCGGAATTTCGTTCCAAGCTATCACCGGGTTTCCATTCCTTTTTCATCGAATAACTCGGGAAACTGAAGTCAAACTCCGAAGCGACGTACAAGCGAGCGCTGTGTTTGAAAATTCTGCTTCGATCGCTTCAAGTAAACTCGCGATGATCGCGCGCGAGGCTATGACGTGCTAACAGACTTGTTTGTTCATTGGCTAACATGCATTGACGTCACCGGTAGAAAAATCCACCGGTAAATTTGGCGCGTTGCAAGTGGGAAAAGTCCTTTCCAACGAGGAAACCAAAAGGGAAAAATAATATTGGAAAGGGCTTTTAGAAAGTCTAGCCTTGGTTCTGACTTGCCAAGTATGCAAACTTCTCAAGATAAATAATAAAATATATTTTGTACTTGCTTACGAGATATCAATAACCATGGAAAAAGTGGCCAAATAATTAAAGGCAGTCCAGCCAATTATGATTGATGATCTATATAAAGAGTGTTTCTTTTGCAGACATTTCTGAGTCACAAGTATGGCTATCGTCCCTTCCCACACAACATTCTTGCCACTGAGTTTGACTCGCTGTCTGCTGTCATTGAGGATGAAGATGACAAACATCTCTTACAAGTCTGGTTCAAACTTGATAACAATGCAGTTCCGCCAGAGTACGTCCTTCAACCAATCAGCACTCAGTTTGAAGACTTTGTTGATCCTCCCAGCACCGAAGCTAAACAACAAGCTGTAAGAGACTGGTGGGACATATTCCTTAAGCTGCAGAATGCTTTGAGGAAGGCGGCAGTGAAAGCACTTACCATAAAAGATGCCGCTCACAAGTACCTACAATCAAGTAAGTTCCATTGTCCTTCACCTCACTTCAGCTGTTCTAAAAAATAATCTCTTTATTCCACAAAGCAAAAGCAAAAAAGGATTTTTCTCTTATTTTTTTCTGGTCCTGAAGGGCCTCAGGGAAAATGAAGACCAATAGATTTCAAATGCATAAAAAGCTTCATGTTTCATTTTTGGGAGATTTTTGGGAGGATATTCAGTTTTACGTCATTGGCCACTCCATATTTAGAAACGCTGTATGAACAAAAGGAATCAACTTCCTGTCACGCAAAAAAAATCCCATGTGTGTAATTTCATATTTTATTTAATAAAATCGAAACTGAGAAATATGTCTCTCGTTTTTATATAATAAAATTTTATTTATTGATAAATATATCAATCCTCAATTGTTTTGTCCAGGGTACTAATTATTATTAGATTATGAGCTCAAAATTTCTATGATGTGATAATTGATGAGGCCGCAGGCCAAATCAACTGTCACTCATATAAATTGAGAGTGAATAATCTATTATTACATCAATAGCGGGGATATGAGTAGCTCAGCCAATTAGATTGTAGCATTTGCATATTTAGTATACTAGTAGATTTTTACTAAAAACAGTTGTGCCTAATAAAATTGTATGAATATGATATACAAGCAGCAAAATAGTTAAGGACTAATGATTTGTCTTCCTGTGTCTAGACTCGGAAGAAGAGATCAAGCAGGGAATACTACAAGATAATTCTCCAAACTCACAAGCGTTTTGGTTTCAGCGTAATATCACAGACATGAAGGATCATGTAAAAAATAACAGTGCTGCCAAGTATGTCGACATCGAAGAGGTCCCACAGAAATTGCGTGGCAAAGGAGATGCCAAGGTGGTGGACAAGTCTGCCAAAATGCTTCTTAAATCACTCAAGGAAAAGCAGATTCCCAAAGCTCTTGACAAGAGCAACATAGTTTCCTACAACATTAAGTGGGGAGAGAAAGGTGTTGATACTCACTCAAATGAAGAACATGCTCAGTATATTGACACATTGTGTAAAGATTTCTTTAGCAAGATGAAAGACAGCATCGACAAAGCTATCAAGGAAAGGAAAAACTCCAAACTTGATGACAAGTTCTTTGAAGAAGTTGTGCAGCATGCAGTGTCTTGCAAGAAGCTTTGTTCCTCTTCTTGTGTTCCAAGTAAAGCCCTGGATCTCATTAAGAGTTACATCACTCGGCCAAGCAATTCTCCTTTGGTTATTCATGGTCAGCAAGGTTCCGGTAAGACATCATTAGTTGCAATGGCAGCTAACGCAAGTCAGTCGTGGCTTGGATCTGAGGTCGCAGTTATTGTACGATTCCTTGGAACTACTCATCACTCCTCTAAAGTTCACTCACTTCTGCAAAGTATCTGCCATCAACTTTGTGTGGTTTTTAAACTTGATTGCAAGAATGTCCCACAGGTTTGTTGGAATCATTACTTGTAATATACTATTTTCAAAATCCTGTGCAATTTTAACCCTTTCATTGCCAACTGGAATAAAAAAACTCAAATTTTATTTTTCACGGACAAACAAACAGCACCACATGAAAGCAATGCTGAATAGCTTTTTAATTACTTTCATTTGATTGGTCACATACTACGGTTTAAAAATGTTATGGAACCACAATTATTTACTGGAGGATTAGACTCTGGGAGTGAAAGTATTTAGCTTAGCTTGCATACAGTCCCATGCATAGACTCCTGCTTCCCTTCCAAAAAAATAATTTTGAGGTCGTATTCTATTAGGACTATGAAAACTGTTTCAACCTGAATCATATTGGGTTGAAGTGTTAACAAAAAGACGTAAAAACACCAACACGAGCAACAACCGGTAAGGCGTGGCATAGGAGGAAGCAGCTTCAATTAAGAGTTGACTTGAAAAATGTCATATAGCAGTCAAGATTTCAGAATTTGACATGACTTAATTTTCCTTATAGGACTATCACAATTTGGTGAAAGAATTCCACAGCCTTCTTCGACATGCCTCAGCTTCTCAGCCGTTGGTACTCTATCTTGATTCACTGGACCAACTTCGCAGTTATAACATCAGGCGAGAGTTGTCATGGTTACCAAGTAAACTGCCTCCACACGTGAAGATTGTTCTTACTTGTTTGACTGGAGACCAGGCCTTTTCCTCCCTCCAGGTAAAGTTCTTGAGAGATTGTCACAATTAAGATCAATAAAATATTTTCAGAGATAACCCAGTCGGGGGAACAAGTGCCGGTTTTGGCAACTCTTCATGGAAGCACTCGAAGAGTTTCCGAATCTTTTTATCCAATCAGAAACTATCGCGAACACTCACTAGTACTCCAAAAGCAGTCACGCCAGCAAATATGTCATGTTGCTTAGCAACGTCGGGGATGAACACCGCGGGCTCAGTCCCATCTCAGAGGCGGGATTTCCCCATCAACTGGTACTTGTTCCCCCGACTGAACCAGTGCGATTGATGGGTGAGAAATTCGTTTTGATATTATGTAACGCTTTCACGTCACGTCAACGGCTGCGTGACGCAATAAGCCTGTAATGACAAATATCCTTCTTGACTATTACCATCTTCTGTGGCCAACACTTTTGTCCCTTCCCCGTTCATTATAATTACGGTTATTTAGCAGGTGTTTGTGTTTTATCTTGAGCCCCATCTTAAATCTCCCAACATACATAACATTCCTTGTTCTTATTCCTATTATACTGATTTCAGGGCATTGTTCCTGATGACAACCATTTCCTAGAGGTCCCAGATTTAACTGATGGCGAAGCAGTGGATATTCTTAAAGCTGTGGTTAAGTGACAACCACAGAAAGCTGACCGAATCACAAGAAAATGGTCTTCTGAAGCAAGTATCAAACTGTCCTTCCCAGCTTTATTTAAAGCTTGCCCTTGAACAGGCTGTTCAGTGGAAGTCATATACAGTTTTGGAAGAAGCGAGTCTTGGTGTTTCAGTTCGTCAGATGATCATCTCCTTGTTTGAACGTTTAGAGATCAAATACGGAAGAGAGTTTTTGCATCACACTCTGGCGTACATAACAGCTTCCAGGCGAGGTATTAGCGAAGCAGAACTGCAAGATATTTTGTCCTGCGATGACGTGGTGTTGGATAAGGTATTTTCCAAGTGGACCCCACCTCTTCGACGTGTACCTCCATCTCTTTGGGCCCGAATTAAAGCTGATATTGGCCCCTTTCTTGCTGTGCACGTTGAAAATGGCGTTCGTCTGATCACGTGGGCCCATCAGCATTTTCATGACGTTGCCATGGAGAGGTACCTGTTCTCAGAGGAGAAGGAACTTTGCCGCTTCCACTCGGAGTTGGCAGATTATTTTATTGGTCGGTGGACTCAAGGCGCAAAGAAAGGTGACGGGAAAGGGAGCGTGGAAGACCGCCATGTTTCTCCACAACCACTGCAGTTCAGCGACAATGTGTTCAACTACAGAAAGTTGAATGAAATGCCTTTTCATTTGCTGAAGTCAGACGACTTTGAAAGGCTCAAGCAGAGTGCCCTGTGCAACTATGAATTTCTTTTAGTTAAACTAAAAGCCACATCAGTTCATGACATTATTGATGACTTCATAGAGGCTCTGGCTGTCAAACCGGACGATCCAGATTTGAAGCTTGTTTTCGAGACATTGCAACTTTCCATGGAAGCCTTGAACGTGTCTGCAGAACAGTTGTCGTCGCAGCTCATTGGACGTCTCTCGTCATCTCGATCACCATCTCCCTTCATTGCACGGTTGCTACGTCAGGCTCATCACCCTTCCAATCCAGTGTTAATCCCCAACATCCGTTGTCTTGAACGACCAGGAGGAAAACTGGTACACTCACTCCCAGGTCTTCACGGCTCTCTCGTCGTCAGTCAGGATGGCTGCAAAGCTATGAATGGATCAGATGACCAGATGATTACTCTCTGGGATGTGAAGAGTTCACAGATCGAGAAAACGTTAGATACGTCGAGACCAATTGGTTGTGTCGACTTCTGTCTTGATGAACAGTTTGCCATTGCTTCGTGTCAGAGATCTCTTCAGTTTTGGAACCTTGACAAAGCACAAATGGTCTGGGAAATTCCTAGTACAGAAACACCCGCTCCCATTGCAGTAGCAGGAATTCGGGACACTCTGGTAGCCATTTTAGACAACATCATCAAGTTTGTCAACCTGAGCGATGGAACACTTACAAGAGATTTTGTAGATAAGAAGTTCCTCCATGACAAAATTGCTGGGCAAGGAGACAGTGTTGCCCTGGCAAGTTCTACTGCTGGCTACACCAGGATCTATGATCTAAAAACAAAGGACATTCGTCTGTCTATTCAGGCGTGTGGAGAGGATTCAGACGATGTTGTCAGCAAGGTGATTCTCACTCCATTTAATGGAGGCCAGCTGATCGCCTCTTCAGAGAAGTCCTGTGGTGTACGAGTGTTTGAGTTGACCTCAGGAAAATGCCTTCACGTCCTAGGCCCAGATATTCTGTATCCCACTGTGACCAAGGATGGGCGCCACATGTTGTGTACCAACAGCTTCAACGACATTGCAATCTGGAACTTGGAAACAGCTGTCAAGGAGAAGCAAATGCTAAAACATCCACCGACCACCACCATTGTACAAGTTTCCTGCGTGGATTTGAAAATGGTAGTGACGGTATCTGATGACCTAATGGCACGTGTATGGGACTTGGAGGCCCAAGCTGGTTCTGAAGTCAGCTTTGAGGACAACAAAGATAAAAATAGCATCCAGCAGCTTGTACTTATCAAGAGCAGCGTTCAAAAGCAAGTCATTACCAAATCTAAGACGCCTGGTCCTATCTGTGTTTGGAACTTGAGTTCATGTCAAATCATTCGAACCTTGAACAACACCAATGCAGATGAAGTTCTGGTTGTGGATGACACTCGTGCTGTTATTCGCTCGGGAACAAGGCTTGCTATAATCGACCTTCAAGAAGGAAAGCTCATCAAACACATGCGATCGGATTTTACAGCCAAGACAGATAAAGTTCATCGCCATGCAAGCTCCCTGTACAAGCGTCGAGATTTGGCTCTACGTCTGGCTGAGAGTCCAAGAGTGGCAGCTGTGTCGACGAATTTGAAATTCAGTGACTGTGCTTTGGTTGGTACAACACATGTCCTCATCCTCTCTAAAGATCGCTTGTATCTCAAACTGGCCTCCCTTGAAACAGGCGAGCTTGTAATGAAGCTTAAAAGTGGTCTAAATGCTATCATTGAAACAGTTATGGTCAGTGGCAATGGTTTGGTTGCAGTGTGTTCATGTGAGAATGCTCCACTGATTGTATGGGACCTGAGAGAAAAAGCCAAGCGATATACGCTACAAATCAGCGGTCACTACCCACGTTTGACAACTGCTGATATAAGCTTTAATGGTCACTACCTTGTCGATGTAATGAAGTTGGATAAGACCCACAAGTCTGTGGTCACGTGGGATCTAGAAACGGGCAAAGTCAAGCACATCATTGGTCAAGGGATGAATGTCTGGAATGTAGCGTCATCCTCGCTTAGCATGCGTATGGTTGTGGCGGGAAAAATTGGCGCCAAAGAGACCTTGCGAGTGTTCGACTTGGTCACAGGTGAATTTTACCACCAGCTGAATGGTCACACGGAACCTGTAAAAGGTGTTTGCCTGTCCAGAGATGGAAAACGAGCGCTGACCTACGTTCCCCTTGGTGTTCGCGACCGCACCATACGCATATGGGACTTAATTTCTGGTACGCTTCTTGCTTGCTTCACCCCAGATCTTCCCGTTTCCAGCTGCATCTTGACAGATGATGGAGACCAGGTTGTCATGGTAATTAACAAGTCCCGCCCAATCGTATCTCTGACCTTGTCGCACGAGGTTGGGTCACGTGAGCTGTCGGTTGATGTTTCTAATCCTTACTTCAGCCACCCGACCCTGCATGGAGCCGTGTTTGATATGAGCGAGGAACTCAAGTGGGATGGTGATGATGGTGAAAGTGAAAATGAAAATGAAATGAAATTGAAATTACTGTATGACATTGTTTGTCATGATGATAATTTTATGAACATATACCGCGGAGGAAGCTGAATTACAAACGTTTGCAGTTCATTGCGGGTGCTTTACCTTTTCATTCCCACAATCAAACGTTGTGTCCATTCTGGTGGTCTAACTTTACGCCTTGGAATGACGCACTAGCAGTACCAACAAGCCGTAACAATCGGTATCAAGCCGTAACAATCCACCAACAAACTCTAGCAATCAGTATCACGCAGCAACAATCAATACCAAGCCGTAACAAGCCACGTACAAGTGGTATCGTTTGTTTTGTGGTACGTCTGTCGCCTTAGGGTAATTCATAAAGGGATTGTAGTGTACGTTAAATTGTTTCAACCAAAGTTATAAAGAGCTAATCCAGGAGATCTTTCTATTTCAGAAAGGTTGTAGAATCAAGTAGTTAGTTTCTTACAGGTTATGTTGATATGATTAGTCTCTCTGTATGCACGTTAGGGAATTTTGAATCGAGTTAAGAAATTTCAAACGTTTTGCTCAAATCGGTGAATGTTATGTTCAGGTGTCTCCAGCTGGGCCCGGTAAAGAAATGGACATTGAAAAGGCATTTCAAACATATATGCTCCATTTACTCACAGTCATGGTTAGTAAAACGTCAGGGAATTGATATCATGACTTCTATTAATGACCTCTTACAACTGTAGCTCAAATGCATAACTGTTACAATGGGAAGGAGTATTTCTATTGACAGTCATCCGAAAATTGACGAAATGCAAGACATATTTTATTCACATAATTTTATTTAATTTATATAGAAATGAGAACTTTTCTTTTTAAATTATTATTGAATGAAAGGTTATTGACCGTTGTAAAAAAGTTATAATAATAATAACGTTATTTGAGTGTCAAAGTATTTAGCTATACAGCTAATGGAGGACACTAAATACAAAATAAAAATGTATAATGTATATGCTTAGTATTATAAAGATTTTACAGGAAACTGTATTGTGTCAGTCTGTGGAGATAAGAAATGGGAAATGGGATGGTCTCTCTTGTATATGTATAGGAAATCGTATGAACGCGAGTGCAATTCGTGATTTATGGGCACGAGTGATGTTTTGAAAGTTCTCAAAATTGCACGAGCCTTTAGGCGAGTGCAATTTGAGAACTTTCAAAACATCACGAGTGACCATAAAACATTAATTGCACGAGCAGTTCATACGATTTTTTGTTTATAATATTCTCAACAAAATTTTGCTGCGGCCATCACGCTACTCTGCACACGAAACGCTTCACTAGTTTCCAGAGTGTTCACATGTTTTATTTGAACGTGCAGGCAAACCAAGCGTGAACTTTTTGAAAGAATTACAGTACTATAGTTTAGAAAATATTTAGCCATTAACTTGAAAGCTTATTTCAATGCCATTAAGCGGCAAAAACGTCTCTACTTGTCCGGTACCGTTTATCACAATTCCGTATTGCACTCTATAACCTATTTATGCACTCGTCATTGACCAATCAGAAGCTGCATATTTTGTTGAGTATACTATAAATTTGTTAATTCTTGCATGTTTTACAAAGGGACTTGTTAGATATACCTTGTTTGCATGCATACTTGTATCTATCGGGTAATGTTTTTATAATAGTAGGGAGGAAGATATTGAATTTTTAGCTTTTAGACCGTACCGTAATGTACACCAATAATTGATGCATTTACAATGTAAATATATAGCAAGCGAAACGTTTTGTAGAATATTGTATCATGGCGATTTTTGAAGCGTGAAGGGATTCTTATTTTTAGGATTTCTGAAACTTGATTTGTGGTTTGTACTATTCTGGCCTAAATTAAATAAACTTTAAAATAAGTTGTATCAAGTTGTTTTCCATGATGTTACTATTACTGAGAATGTGAATAATTATATAATTGATGATGATAATGGTGATAGTTTTTAATTTGTATAGGAAATCGCACGAACTCGAGTAAAATTCGTGATTAGCACGAGTACGAGTGATGTTTTGAAAGTTCTCAAAACGAGTGCAATTTGACAACTTTCAAAACATCACGAGTGCTTATATTAATCACGAATTGTGCGAGAAGGTCGTGGGATTTTTTTTATTTATAGTACATTCGTGAAAGAATTCGTGACTATCGCAAACCCTCTAAAGCGATTTCATGCGTCTCCCTGGCGTCTTTATGCATTGTGAGCACGTTTAAACATGTAAAGACACTATTTGGTAAATACCATTCACATTCCATTTTTTGTTTGCCTTGAAATTGGCCACGCTTCCGCACCAATGCCACAAAAATGTTATTGGGACCAATTGTACTGTTCTCGACCAATCAGAAACGAGTAATTTTGTTGAGTGTACTATAATGGCAAGAATATTAGCATGTTGACGGTTTCAAGTTATGACGTTTTATGAGCTAACCGCGCCATCCGTCGGAGGATAAACCGGCTTTCTAATTACTGTCTTAAAACTAAAAACAAACTACACAAACGGCCATTATAAGGCCCCATCCACGAAAACGCATACTTTTTGATGTGGTTTTGCCTATCGTCCACACTAAAACGAGCGAAAACGCTGATGAAAATGGAGACTATCGAAAACGCTTTCAAAAGTGAAGACTGGAAAACGGATCGTTTTTAGTGTGGATGGGTTAAAACGGACATTTTGGAAAATGCATTAGTGTGAACGGGGCTTAATCTGGTGGAGAAGGTGTGATTAACCAATGACAACGTGAAGCAAAAACATGGAACCAGGTGGGAAACGTCACGTGATCCCATGCTAACTGCTCTTCGTCGACGGCACGACCAACATATTCGTTATTCCTGATTTTATTGATTCCTTAGCCTTTTGGGCTTTTCTACATGTATCCTCCAAGGAAGAGAAACTAAATCATTATTGCCTTTTAGCTAAAGTGACAATACCGCAATACCTACATGATAACTTCAAAGTTTTATATCGACAAGTGTATTTACTATCTAGAGAAGAAAATTAATTGACTCTCACTGTATTAGTAAAGAATATTTTGTACGCATCAGTCTCGTTAAGCCTTTCATTTCGAATTGCCATTTAGCAGACCACATCGTCACTTAACAAAATCTACGAGAGATAAAATTGCCACTTTATGAGAGCAGAGCAGAGCAGAGCAATTTAACAATAACTAGACGTCGGCTTTTCATCATTTTTTTCCTCAGAGGGCAACTCGGCTGGTATTTGATTCCTTTTTGCAGCTTCGATCCTCTGTTGCAATCTGACAAGCATCTGAATTTCGTGTTCCACAGAACCAGACTCTGAAGGTTGTGACGAGTCTTCCCGTTTTCTATGCAAAGTTCTCATTTTATCTTGAACTAAATTCTCGAGTAAATTCAATTTATCAGTTTCATTTGGCGTCTTGGACGTCTTTTTCTGTGCACCGGTTGTCAAATGTTCTTGAAATTCATTATTTCGTGTGGGTTCTTCGACGTCTTGATGGAGAAGGTTGAATCGCACATGAGACCGACTGCTTTCCCTATCATTATGGGGACCGTCGTTATGTGTATTTTCGAGACTGTTTTCCTCATTTTCAATGATTTTTAGCTTGGGTGTTTCCTCATTCATCAACTTGTTAGTTTCTGCTTGGACTTCAGCATCCTCGGCCTTGTTTATGGAACATTCAGGTTCCTCGTTTAGACGCATGGCTTCAAAAAGCTTCAAATCTTCAGCAAAATCATCCGTGTATACTTCGTTAATGAGATGTCGAAGCCGAAGGAACTGACTTTTATCGATGTAGTTCTTCTGAGATCTTAACCGCACTTCGTGCGGGTCATCTTCCACCTCCACAATTGCATCCTTTTCCTTTTCCATCCCCGTTATCTCGAGAAACTTGTCCACAAATATTTCGAACATTCCAGATTCAAAGGATTTATCTTTATTCTTTCCACGATCTTCCATCAAAGTTTTCTTGTAACCTACTATGAATATCGACCGAATCACAGTTAAGTAAAAGAAGATCAAAGTCACACAACACGAGAAAATAGCCACTGATCGCGCAACTGTGTACGAGGTTACAACCTCTTTTGTTCTAACCATTCGAGCCATGTATGAAATGGAGGTTTGCAGTGAGCTGGAGAAGTCTTTGAAATCGTCACTGTCGCCATTGAACGCAACTGAGAACATCGATGTGAACGCCATCATCAGACAGAGAATTACAAACAGACATGCAAGGAGCTCATAAAAACATCCTGCGATGGTCGTCAAGATGTGCTCCAAACACCCAAGGAACCTCAGGAAAACCGAAAACCTCACAATGGCTATAAAATTGAGAAATGCAAAAGCATAATCGGTCAATTCGTCATAGAAACCACATTGGTAAAAGTCGAGAAATTGCTTTGGATCTTCTTTAAGTTGGTCTGTTGCTAGCTTCTTGAATCCCTCTTTGAGCACTTTCAAAAAGACGATCACAACACCAGTCAGCACAAAAACGAGGTCCAAAACTTTAGATGCATCTTTGAAGTATTGGCACTTGTCGTGAAATATTGTTAAAGTAACACGATACATCATGAAGACGAGCACAATGGCAGCAATAACCTCGCCAGTTATTCTAGCAGCTGGATGTTTTCTCAAAGAACCATACATGCCCACGGTGAAGGCCTCGAAACTTTTGAATACTCCACCCAACGGTGGAAGTTCGAACGTGATTGTTACAGCTGCAACCATGTTGATTGTGGGGTTATAGGCGACGAATTCGGCGTGAACAGCCCTGCTGCGACTATCCAACCAAGACAACGCTTGTTTCTGATGCATATCTACACTCTTGTTCAGATTCATCACATAGCCACCTCCACTGTAAGTTGAAAATTTCCCAATGACTGGCAGAACATGATGGGCCTGGAAGTTGTTGATGTGCTCCCAGGACGTGTAAACCTGATCTGATTTTCTAGACAAGAATGAAAACATGTTCCTCTTGTTTTTATTCTTGGGTTTTTCTGTTGCATTTTTCCATCGGGCCCCATAGAACTTCGTGTCATCATTCATCATCGAGTAGAATCCGTTGCATTCATGAAAAATGTCTTTAAACCACGAGTTAACTTCACAGGTACCTGCAAAAAGTCAATAGAAGTAATGTCCAATAAATCGTCCAGAAAAAAAATTCGTGATTGGGTGCATTACTATACTTGAAAGGAGTCTAATTAACAATGAAAAATGGTACATATATATATATGTATGTACGCCAACATTTTACAATCACCTTTCTGGACACGAACTTGCCGTAGTCTCACTGTGCCCAGCCGCAATGACATTCTGTCGGCCATGTATGGTTCAATTTGGAGACCGTCGTACAGTGACTCTGGGTGTAAGCCTGGTAACAAGGTCTGTCTCGTCCAGTTCCAGATGGAATTCACGGTGTTCACCTGTCGACAAATTGACACATGCTATAAGAAGAAGAATATAGCTTCCTTAGATCCTTTACCGCGTCAAGCTGTTTTAGGATTGTATGTCGATTAAAAATGGCCAGAAAAAAGGTTTCGAGGAAAAGAAGCTGACTGGACAACAATGTGGACAACAAAGGAGGAGAATAGTGCAAAACGTGCCGGATATATGATTTGTATAACTTTAATTTAATGTTGTAAAGAGATTTGTGATGTTATGTTAAGTCTTCCTCGATGGAACGCTAACCATCTAGGTTAGTATCTATAGGTACCTTCTGGCCTGATAACACTATCTTAGCGACGCAACTACAAATACTCTCTTAGAGGCAAGTGAAGTTTCATAGAGAGTGGTATCTAAAGAGAAGATTTATGGTGTAAAACCGGGTAGAGCCAACGCAAAAAGGAATTAACTTGTCCAAAAACACAACACGAAGACAATAGAACTCTCGACGTATGGATCTGGATTCCAACGCAGTATAATTTGGACAACACAACCCTACACAGTGGAACCCCGATATAACGAACCTCTATATAACGAAGTCCCCACTATAACGAACGATATTCTTCAGCCCGACCAATTAAAGTTACAGTTAAATGTATGAAACAGAACCCCGAAATTAAGGAACCCTCGTTATAAAGACACATTTTCCCGGTCCCTTGCATTTCGTTATATCGGGGTTCCAGTAGGCGGAGAAGGTCAAATGGGAATGCTTACCTGGTCAAAGCGTACGCGGCTGCTGTTGTGTATTGGATCAACAAAAACACGCCTCAGAGTGTTTATCATTTTGTAGGAGTCTGGGTTCCTGTACTGGAAACTTAAAATCATCACCATTATCAACAAAATCACGTACACACACAGATCGGTGAAGAGTTTCATGGTCTGACGCCTATTGATCTCTCGTATCCGCAAGGTTTTCAGGAGTTTCTTATCAGGAGGATCGTATTGTGCCAGTTCTTCATTTGTCAAGTCTTGATCCACTCGACCCTCGTTGGCCTCTTCTAAACATGAAATAATCGTAAGTCACAGTTAGTGCAAGACAGGCAGAGACAAAAACAAGCACAATTTGGAATTTCATCTCGCAATGCTTTTGTTATACAGCCATAGCCTTGAACTTTCTTTAATTACTATTCCGTATATCTATTCAAGTGAGCTATTCAAGTGATAAAAACGTGTAGAAACCCTGAAAATCAACGACTATTTACAAACCTATTGCGGCTGATGATTCATCAAAATGGTCTTCGTCTTCAGGTGACTTGATGTAGATTGCAAAGATCAAGGAGATGATAAGCACTTTAAACGGCTGACTGATAAGCGTGTCCTGGACGAACGAGATGAACATTGTCGTCAGCCACATGTTTGACTGCTCCTTTCCCCACATCATGCTGTAAAATAGTGTGAACACTGCAGACAACAATGTTGTTAGGAAGCACAATACCCAGCCCACGTAGACGCACCAGTATGGAAAACACGGTCCTCCTGAGCTTTGACACTTTGCGCGAAGCCTTGCCAAACAGCCTGTTTTTTGTGTTTCCTCTAGAAATTCATCCTCGGAGCTACTCTCGTTTTTATCAAATGACTTTTCTCTTACGGAGTTTGAGCTTGTACTGATTTCCTTTGAGTTGTTTTGAAAGTCATCGTCATTACCGATATTACAATGGATATCGTTAAGATCCGTCTCCTGACCCTGTCTTTGAGCTAAATCCTGTGTATCACTATCGATTGAGTCGATTTCTGTATTTTGTTGAGATGTTTGAGAAGCTGTGTCCTCGTGACAGTTATTCCTTCTTCGAGGCCTGATTTCCTTCGCTCTAGAGTTTCTAAAGAAGGCAACTATCAAGATGTTGATAGGCACTACCACCAATGCGCTCTCTATCCCAATCATAACCGTGCGCATATTAAGCTTGATGGGTCCCAACTGAACAGACCCAGACGTGTCTCCCGGTTGAGGACCTGATCCGTAAAACATAGCAGTGGCGATCATGAAAGAGAAAAGCAGGGAGAGACAGCAAGAAAGTCTCTGGAGTCGTGTAAATGAGCTTCTTGGTGGACGGTACGCCACCGAGAACCACAAATGGTTGTCGCAAATCCCCTTACGAATTTTTGTGTTGAAGAGTTTCTTAAAAGAGATCATGTCTAGTTCATTTGCTGGTGGAAGACATATGTCTACTTTGCCATCTTCCTCGACTACATCGAGCCAGCGGCCTGCAGGTCCTGAAAGGAAACGAAAAAGGAAAAACGGGTTTGCTCTGATCGATTGGTTACAGAGCGTTGGACGTGCCATTTTCAATGAAATGTGAAAACTCCCAAACATAACTATGCCTTTGTGTATTGATTTGTCTGAATATTTACTCTTCGACTGATCATGATCTTTCGACAGTTTCGACGTTTTGCCAAAAATGGCTCTTGTTATCTATTCTATTAAACAGTTTTCTTAAAAGCGAGTTATGAAAATGGAAAAACGTGTTGTATACAAATTAATGGCAATATTCTTACCAGCAAGAAAAATCCATTTCTCATCAGTCTGACAGTCTCTGAGAATGGCTCTGTTCAGGAACCAGGCTGGATTTTTCCCGCTGTTATCATGCCAAACTCTCAATCCACGAATGACTCCAAGACTACTTGGCACAGAAATAATAAAAACATTCAAATCCCCTCTTCTGAACAGCGGTCGCCTGGAGTCTAGCAAGTAACACGGGCCACTGTTGTCACCCTCACCAAAGATCTCACAGCCGACATGTGCAGTTGTTCCAGCGCCGTTCCGACTTCCTGTCACAAAATAGATCTCGTATAGGTAATTGCTGTTTGGCCGGTTGGCTGGAAGGATGGTGGCGCCGATCTGTAAAATAGGCAACGAATAAATAATGTTAGTCATTCTTCCTAACCTAACTCCAATTTTACCATGAAAAATGGACCGAAGCTCCTTATGGCTATCGTGTTTTCTCTTTGATTTCAGTGATTGCCATGCTATCGGTGATTCGCTTGAATACCCCAAAAGTGCATTATTAGTCAATTATATTTTGACTGTTGCGAGGATTTTCATTGGCTCTTGTAATGTATATTTTCTTCATCTTTCCAGTAAGTAGCATTTGGGTTAATTCCTGTCTTTGTTTGCTTTGCCGTTTGCTCCTCCAGTATCTGTTGCTGTCATTGGGCTGTACTTTTGTAGCTTTTTGTCTGTTGTATATCAGTTGCATTGCCAACGGATCTGCATCTAAATTAAATTACCCTTTTTGTCCTTTTTCGGTACGTCGCGGGAGCTATTAAGCGCCCAGGCCGGTGCTAATTTATATACTTTGTGTTTCTTCTTTTTTAATTGGTGAAATCAAACGTACTAAAATGACCTTCAAAAAGAGGTGTTTATTTGGAAGAGGGGGCTTACTGCTGGAAAAAGGGCACTAAATAGAGTAATGGTCCTTGAAGTAAAGGTACAAATATGCTACCCTAGCACTCGTGTATTTTCTAACCTGTATGACGTCTCTCCTGTCGGTTCTCCAAGCCCATACAGCCAATAATACATATAATATTAACAGCGTTATGATGGTAAACATCACTACCACGTTACCAGTTTGAAAGGCGTCTGCAAAGCCTGACAACGCTTTGCTGAAGTCGATTGGATTTGGCGCCACAAACATTCCTGATCCAAAGGATGTGAGATGATTTGTCATGCAGTGCATTCGTTTAGGGCTGGTTAAAGGTCCAACCTACAAATACATTAATTAGGTGATTTTAATTTGTGAGATGGTTTTGTAGTTCGCCTTGCAGGTAGAATCAGTGGGCTACAGTTGAACTGTTCAATACTCCTACCAACAGACTAGCAGCACAAGTTGTTTGGTATGCTCCTAGGTTGGTGATTTCAAACTAGCCTATACCATTCACTAGAATACGCTAGAATCAGATGTCCTTGAAATGATTGCAAAAGGACAGTAAACTTGACTGTCTACAATTTCATGGGCCATCTGGTTCCCGGGGAAACCGAGAAAGAGTAGCTGTAAAGACCGCACCACTCGCGATGCAAAGTTGGTAGATAAAGTTGTGTTTTACCATTTAACGAATGATGGTGCAAGCTCGGTACAGAATCGGGTTGAAAGCAAAGGAAATAATACAGTGGAACCGCGATATAACGAACCCCTTTATAACGAAATCCCCGGTATAATGCATGAACCATATATTCTTCAGCCCGGCCAAAGTTACAGTGAAATGTATGGAACAGAACCCGATATAACGATCACATTTTCCCTGTACCTTGGCACTTCGTTATATCGAAGTTTTACTGTACAAAGCTACGAAAGAGACTCACAACACAACCATCGCCCATCCATGTCTCCTTTGCTTCGTTCCAATACAGGCATTTTGATTTGTAAACTCTAATGGAATACTTCATTACAACGGTTTCGTTGGAATTTCTTATGTCCTCTCTTCCATCTGCGTACCAAATTCCAATGAAGTAAGTCGACTCACGTAATTTTGTGTTTGATACAAAGAGTGTGTAAGAGGAGTACTCTTCGAAGCATGTTGAGTAATTGAGTAAGTGTGAACGATCTCCACTGGAAGGCTGCCGCCAGATAACCTTTTTCCAGTCAAATGTTTCTTTAGTGGGATGTTTGTTCTCTCGCACGTAAAGGTGAAGTTTGTGGCTGCAGTTGAATGGTGTAACCTCGATGCTAATCGCTTCGTCTTTGGAGGAAATCACAAGCTTGTGATATGCCCACGTGTCTTCTGTGACGTTTACACTGTACATTGTCGATTCTGGCAGTACGTCAGGAGCTGGCAAGAAGTATTCGATGTAGTCCTTGAGGTTCGACAGTGTAATCGATTCTTCGTTGTCCTTGTCTTCGTAAGATAAACTCACAACAGGGCCGCTGACGTCTTTTGATGATTCGTCATAGGTGTGATAATTTGTTGACATAGAAAATACCTGTGAATAGAAAAGATACACAAGTTATACTTTGCCTCAGCAATGAACGAATTTAGTCCCGCTGGTTTGTCTTTCTTTCTTTCTTTCTTTCTTTCTTGCTTGGTTGTTTCAAATAAACATTGTTATGTAAAAAGTTTGTACATATTGTAATCCAATTCCATCCTCGCCATCGCTAGTCATCGTAATTTCCAATAGTTTCCTGCCATTTATCAAGCACTGTTTTCAGAAAATCAAATCATTATTATTGCTGAGCATGTTATGATCTATTATTAAAAAATCAGCAGTCCAAATGAATGCTTTGTGCTGTCGCTTGCTGGAATTTGGCACTGTTTATTTTCGCTTTCCTTTTTCTTATTTTTCAAGAAAATGGTCGATTACCAAATTTTGATTTGTTTTGTGACAGACACGGCAACCTCGTCCCCAGGACCATCTCCGCTTTCAAGATGGCAGGTGGGCGCGAAGAAGACCCTGGCGAAGAGCAGGTAACGTGTCTCCAAATATATTGGAGATTTTGATTGTTTCAAAATTGCGGCGGGCTCGCGATTGGCTAATTTTGTGGTCACGTGACCTGCTCTTCGCCAGGGTCTTCTTCGCGCCCACCCTCCATCTTGAAAGCGGAGATGGCCCTGGGGACGAGGTTGCAGACACCGATGTATTCTTGACAGAAATGTTGGAAAACTTGAATAGAACATGTGCAGTAATAACATGCTGCAAGCTTCAGTACGGTCGTTAGAATGTCGTTAACCGTTAAACATCTGACCTCGGTTCAAAGGGTAGATAGCGTAACGCTATCCATCGGATAAATCACCATCCGGTAGATACGTGTTAAAAAAGCAAACTACGCTATTCACTGGTAGTGTTTTATCCAGTCCAAAGCAACTAACTAGCCTTATCGGAATGTTGTTTTGACCTTTTTCTGTTTCGTCAGCACGGCATAGGTATGATTATACAACTTGATTGGCACCACAAAAGAACATCAACGCTGCTTTTTTGCGACGTTTTAATCCTCACTGTCATCCATGAGTCAGCTACAAATACAAGATAGTTAATGACAAATTTCTGAAGGAACTTACCTTTTGATTGACAGATGTCAGTCCTGGCATTGCTTTACGGAACATATCTATTGGCACTTTGAAATTTGCAAACCCTGTGTTCACGTTTCCTCCAGTGCTAGAGGGAGACACACTTTTCAGGTTAATGACAAGCAGAGGAGTGGATATCTCCGTGGCATCTTCAAATAACACCTTTCTTCTAAGTACCAATGCTGCCACAGAGTTTAATAACTTGAAAAACTTTTTCACCAAAGATTTAGTCTGAAACAAGAATGAACCATATATTAATAAGGTCAGTTGAGAAGCTGACGTAATATTGAGTTCGCTTCACAGTTGTCTCTAGGACCACCGGTCCTTACTATAGACGGAGTTCCTAACGTAGTTGGTCGTGGCTATAAATAAAAGTATAACGTTATTGGATAGAGTGTTTTCACTCAGTCCTGTGGGAATTAAATGACAAAGGCCGTGGCAGCCATGTTGGTGTCCCTAACAAAAGAAGTTAATAAAAATTATTTTGTACGGGGACACCAATATGGCGGCTATGACGTCAAGTGAACACACTCTATAAGCCATTTCCGAGTTGGCTTTTGCGTCTGTTTCAAAACGAGTCCTGGTGCACAACCCGCTTTCATATGGAAATGAGTTTGATTTGCAAAACAACGAACGTGCAAGTAAAGTTGTGTTTTCTCCACACACATATGCCATGATGTATTGCCTTGTGGTAAAACTGCGCGGGAAAAATACAACTCAGGACTTGACGTTCACGTAACTGTCACGATGTGTCTCCAAACGTGGTTGGTTAACATCGAACCACCATATTGATTCTTATTTCCCGAAGAAGGACAGTAAAACTGCCCGAAACGTAGAACATGTTAAGATTTTAACCTCAGAACAATCCTGTAAAGGAACAATGAAAGCATTCTTAAAGTTATTTTCATATGGAAAGGTTGTGCACCAGGACTCTTATTGAAACAGAGGCAAAAAGCAACTCGGAATTGGCTTCAAAGGAACACCTGGTCACTCACTTTCAATCGCGCAATTTCAGTGCTGGTTAGCTGTTCAAAACTCTGCGATGAAGTCAGGTTCGTTGTGTTAGGTTGACTGAAAGCTGCATTATCGGAGGCGGCGCCAAGTAAATTTCCGATTGTTCCACATATACCAGCAGCGGCGATATCCAATGAATCAGAACTAATCTCCTGTGACTCACTGTCAAGCACGGCAACTACGTTGGTCAAAGCAAAGGTACACGCCTCCTAGAAAATGGTAACGACCACATAGTTAGTATATCCCAGTTATAAGTCCTGTGGTTGGCATCTCTTTAAGACGGACAGCTGCTGGTGCAGGTCCTGACCGCGTCCACGTTAGAGGGAGTTGTGCGTACCTTCACTTTTTAGCTCTTTGATCAGTTAAGTTGTTGCTAATAATGAACAAATTAAGACTACTTACTCGCATCAATATTCAAGCGAGATACGTACAGTGAACTCTCTCTAAGGCAGCCACCCTCGGGGACCAGCTCTAGATGTCCGCCTTAAATATATCATACGTCCGCCTTACAGAGAGTTTCGTTACAGAGAAAGATGAGAAACTTGATTTGGTCAGGACCAGCCAACCATGTCCGCCTTAGAGAGGTGTCCGCCTTACAGTGGTGTCCGCTTTGAGAGAGTTCAATGTACATGATATCCACTGTATTCCGATTATTATTTACCTGTGCTTCCAACGATACTTCATTTGTAACTTGAGTGGCTTGATAGAGAGAACCTGACATAAGTTGGACGGCCTTTTGTGAGACGATCCTTTGATCTGTCAACGTCAGTATCAGAGACTCGCGTACCTGCGTTGTTACAAAAGCAAAATAAAAAACAGAACAACCTATAATCACAATCGTCTTAATAATGACATTAACCAATCTCGTGATTTTACTGGATAACAAATGTAGATTATTACATGTTATAAGCTTGATAAAGATTTTATCACGAGTCAGTTTTGATACCACAGTTAAAGCCTCGAAAAGCCTATGTGAGGTGCCAAAGGCGTAGTTTGGTCATTTTCGGTAAACGTGACTCTTGAGTACATAAAGTTATAACGATATTCCATTCAAACCTTCTTTCGTTGCTCTGCAAACACAAGAGACTCCTGTCCATCTGTGAATTTCACTTGGTGATTCAGAACAGAACTAATGCTTCCAGCCATACGTGCTAAATCCTGGCTCTTTCCAGATTTCAGTAAAGACTTCAAGAGGCTGCTGTCTCCACTCGTTAAACTTGACAACTGGCTCATCAGCTCGGAGCCTTTAAGGAGTGATGGAAGCGACTAAAACAAAGAAGAAAACAACGAGTGTACAAACATGGTGGATGCAACAAAACACCGACTTCTTGTTGGATCTGTGACATGCATCAACCCTCTCACTCAGTAAGAAAGTCCAAGTTCAAAATTGATGACAAAAATGTCCAATTTCTAGATGCAAAAAGTTGATTAAACAAACAACACCACATGAAAGTACTGTTCGATAGCTTTCATTTTCATTTTAATTTTCATAGAAAGTAAGGATTTATCTACAGGTTAAAATGTTAGAACCAGATACGTTCACTCGAGGTGTAAAACGTTTAAGCTAAGACTGAGTCCAGGTATCCAATAATGATTACTGTTGGGGGAGAAGAAGCCGTCGCACTAAATAAAACAGATACAGAATCTTTTATGCTTACCTTTGACTTCAAAAGAGAATATTTAAAAGGACAAGACTTCGATACTTACCTGGAGTTGAAGTCTAACAAGCGATGCCGCACCTAATCTGTCAGAGACACGAACTGAAATATTCATTGTGTAATTCTCTCCATCTCCCAGAGGAAATGAAACGGTAGCATCAGAATCTCCTCCGTAATACAATAGTGATTCCTCCATCGCACGGACATGGGTAATCTCGTACTTAAGAGGTCCATCAGGATCATTCCACCCAGTACACCGCAATTTGTACTGAGTGGTCAGCACGTGGCCTACATGTGGTTCAACATCGCATGTCCCGTCTCTAGGAGGAGCATTAACTTTGAATGTATGAGAAGCTCGTCCATAGCTACCAGTCGGCAGCGTTCCCGTGACAACAAGTTTATAATGTCTGTTTCCGTGGAGACTATTTTTCTTTATGACCATGTTTGGAACGCTACCTACGTCTTGCGTTTTCATTGTGACATTATCCAGTTGCCAAGTTGGCATTTCGCCTCCTTGGTCTTCCAAGAAGAATAAAGACCAGGAATAAATCAACTTGTTTGTACAAGCGCTGCCTGTGCACTCGGATGACACGGAAAGCTTATCCGAAGGGTTGACTTTCTGTTTACAATTCACCACACACCTTAAAAAGAGAACGACTTCAATGAATGATATCGCATATAGTGTTTACGCAGCAATATTTTTCGTGATACTTTTACCTTGAGGCAACTGGTGTTTTCTAAACGAATTGAAATAGAACCAGTAAAATGATCATAAGACTGAAAGGTATACGAGTGATCAAGCAAGGGAATACTGTGCTAAAGGTTTAAGAACAAACCCAGTGAATTAAAAATGTCGACTGTAAATTAGTTTTTTCTGATATTACAAGCTTTCTTTAAGAAGAACAAGTGCATTCAGTATTAACTGGAAAATGAATTATGCCATATAGCTTTTTTGTTAACAGTACGTATTGAAACAACATTTATAGCAAAGAAAGAGAGCTTCTAGAATTTGCCTTTATCAACTTCGAGTTGATAATCAACATATAGTGTTTATAGCAAAGGCCGCCCGAAGTTATGGCGATTTTAAGACCCAGAGTAGGCCTTAGCACCCTTACCGTGTGGTGAGTATTGGAATATCATCAGAACCTAACTCGATTAACTGAGTTGTGGAAGCAGTTCTGTTGTCCTTTCTTACCACCAGCACAATCTCGTATGTTTCGTCGGGTATCATTCCATTTGTTTTCAATTCAAGGTCGGTTGTGTTTGAAAGAAGGTACTGCCCATCTCGGTAACAACCTTGACCAGAACTGGTGGCGAATCCGGAGACATTGTCTGCCCGAATATCTACAGTGCCTTTGATGATATCTGCTACGAGTTCTGGAAAGCTTTCAGAGGTATTTCTACAAAGCCATGCAAAGCTCATTCCTATAGAACGTTAAAAACAAAACACAGATATACCGCGTCATTCTTTAACATGTACTGAATAGCCTAAGTTGAGTGCTATACTTTGATACTGACTCAATAAAACCAATTTTGTGCTTGAAAAGTACCATATAACCTTAACTGCTCTTATGTTCTAAAATATACATTTGACTCGGCAGCCAATTAATCTTGTCAAATTAATCAAAGTTCTTTACAACATCAAAACACTGGAAAAACCATGCAGAAAAAGAAAGTTGCAAATCTAGGTGCTATGGTCTTGATTTACTACCAAATTTGCAGAAGGCACATTGAAATGAATTTTTTTGCAATCAGTCAATATAAGTTTTTCAGTTATGCTCAGAAAGGGTTGAGGATGTTTTCTTGACACCTTTCCAACTTGTTTCAGTATGAGTATAACGAACGATGACGTAAAACGTTTGAAATTTCTAAGTACACTTCAACACAATTTAAATTAACACGCATCTATGTAAGGACCTATGTAAGACTATTGTCCAGGAATGAACCACAAATACCTGAATAATTTCCCGGACCAACGTCTGGGTCATAGGACTCCAGGCCATGTACAGATAACAAGGAACCAAAACGTCTTCTTATCTCGCTTCCTCCGCTGATTGTGGCAACCAAATCGGATTGGACTATTCGGATGTATCCCTCAGCAACAGCAGAGAAATCTTGCAAGTCTTCTCCAACCATACTCACGTTCAAACTCAGTCTAAACAACCCCAATGGCAATGCTCTCCTTTTTAGTCGCAACTCTTGCATAGAGCCTTCCCCGTTAGAAAGAATATCGCCAAATTGCTTAAAGAATCCCGTTTCTTGATGGAATTGGAAGACGTTCCATTTGTATGTGGACTCTTTTGATTCCGGACAAAATACTTCGACATCAGCTTCAATGTCGATAACATCATCTGCAATAAAGTGTCTGGCATTTTTTGTAAACTTGCCAACGCCCTTTAATTTCACTTCAGGTTTTTTACAAGGCCTTGAAAGAATCTCAACTTCACAGTTCACCGATGATCTGGAGACACCATTTCCGAGGAGCGCTGTGATGTTATAGACTCCTTGAGTGTCAAAGACGTGACGTAAAATGGTAGTACTCTTCAATCCACCCTGGTATTGCATAGTCCTATCATTCTTTGTTGTGTTAAGGTTATTTTTAGGATCTCCATACCAATAACTCGTGTTGTTGTCCACTTCAATAATAAGCGTTGAGTTTGTTCCAAGAAATTCGACAGTTGTTCGAATGGTGACAGTTTCCTTCTTAACCTTAGGCGAAGAACACTCGATACCATAGTACAAGAAAGATGCACGCTTTTGAACAGCGATAACTACACTAGAAACCGCTCGACTCAACTGATTTTCAACGCGAATTGTTGCCGTATATATTCCAGGAGTATTAAATGTGTACTCAATCCTTTTATGTTTAAACTGTTCCGTAGCCTCGCTTATTGACCACGTGTACTCTAAACTAGAACCATTGTCGGTGGTGGCTTCAAAAACAACAGGAACTCCTTCTGGAAAGATGTGCATATCTATTCCATGACCAACATGCAAGATACCTGCCTCTAAATAGCTCATGATAATGTGAACTTCAGATACTTGGATCTCTATAGAAACCATCTGTGTGTGGCGCTGTAAGGGAGTGACAAGATTTGTTGCTGTGACAGTTATGTTATATTTCCCAGCCTGTTTGTAGATACCTGGCGTTATCTGGGACAAGTAGTACAAATAGTGATTTTCCACATGGAGATCTTGCTGATTCAGAAATGCTTTAAATGTGACATTTGTACCAGTTGCAATAGTCCAGTTGACTGAGAACGCTTTCCCAAAAATCACAGGACGAATTGGTGAAACGTGGAAGAGTTCAATTTCCTTTTGTACCGTAACATGCGCCATAGCTGTCACCTTGCTCAAACGGTTTTGACAAATCGCAGTGACGAGATACACGGCCACTTGCTTATAAACGTGCCTTGTAGATACGCTTATGTTGGTGAAGGCTCTGGTACTAACATCTAAATCTCTGAAATAAATCAGTTCATCTTCAAAGTTTTTTCTCAGTTCTTGTCCATCTCCAAACTCCCAATGGCAGACAAAATCTGATCCTTGAAGAAGAAATATTGTGATGCTAACACTTTGATTCAGCTTTGCCACAAGAGAGGGAATGCTGGCCCCTACTAGCTTCAAGACCGGCTTGTGGACCTTGACATGGATGCTAGTATTAAAGCTGGATACTTCGTTAATAGCTGTGATATTTACTGTGTAAAGACCATGAAGGCCATAAGTGTGACTAACAGACGTTTCACGAGTAACTACCACTTCACTGTTATCTCCAAAGTTCACGAGATATGAGGCATTTATTTCTGAACCGGAGTTAACATCTGTGAGTCTGATCGTAATAGTTTCATTAATCTCTATATTCCTATCCTTATGACTAACAACTGGTCTAAAGGGAGAAACGGCTTGATAAATATTACATTTCACCGACACGGTAATCCATTTGGTGACTGCATTTGAAGCAGCGATGTGTACAAAGAATTCTCCAGTAGTATTGTATTCTTGTTGTGTTATCCACGCTTCTCCATACAATTCTTCCTCTGGCTTTCTTAGAACTTTCAAAGGGACGTCCGAAAAATGTCCTTTGTACATAACATCTGTTCCATGTTTTATTTCCCATCTTATATGGAATGCAGTTCCATACAGTATGGGAGGTATTGTATAAATCCTGAGTCCTTCGATAACGTTTTGAACAGCAACTGTTTTATTAACGGTTATTACACTCCTTCTGTTTCTGCAGGTGACATGGACCGTGTAATTAGCAGAGGATGAGTAAGTGTGCTTCAAAACAATTGTGCGTGAATCATTGCTTGCGGTAGTAGCATTGACATGGTCGCCTAGCAACCAGAAGCATTCAAAGTGCGATCCCTGTCCCACGAGCAAACGAAACTGAGTTGTCTTTCCAAACACGGTTGCTTCACCTTGCAGAGATATATTTTTCAACATACGAACCGGCGTAGGCACTGAAATGTTGGCATTTTCGCTTAACGTGCTTGTGTTGCACAGACTCCAAGCCTGGACATGCAACGTGTAGATGCCGATGAAGTGATACATGTGATATGTTGTGTTGGAGAAACTCTCTTGAGTGACCGCGCCATCGCCCCAGTAGAAGCGAAAAGTAGGTTTTGTGGCGTTGTCGTTTGAACTTGCTCTGACCGTCAACATCGTTTCATTCACTTCCGCCACGTGCAATGGTGACGTCAGGTTGAGAGAAATAAATTGCAAAGGAACGACTGAAAGTCAAGCAAGATTACCAGTTAGTTTTCCTGGAAAGGTATTCATGGGAATTATGTATCTTGGGCTAATTAAAGTGCTTGTGAATATGTGCTAGCTCACTGTTCGAAAAATTGCCTTTGACCCACACCTTTGACTTAGGGTCAAAGGTGACAATGGCTATTTTTGACTTTTGTCACAGATAGTACGCCTTTGACCTTATTTGGTAGAACAAAGGTGCTGCCAAAGTTGATTTTGACTGTGTCAAAGGTAAAAGCTGTTACTATCTTTGACGCGCGTCAAATGTTCGTCAAAGGCGATATCAAAGCTAGTCATCCGTCTTTGTCTCACCTTTGATGCGAATCAAAGGCGAGACAAAGCCAACTTTTCAGTAGCCTTCTAAATCAGTTCCTACTGAGAATTAATTAACCCTGGTAACCCTAGTAAGAGTAGAACACGAAGCAGAACTAGAAGTGTAGTGCTAGTCAATAAATGAAGAAGCGCTCTCAAGTCGAAATACTCAGAAAAAAATTCTGTTTTGATCATACGTAATGAAAGCAGACACAAACCTGGCATACAAGCGTCCCGTGCCGCCACAACTTCGTGTAATTGAAGCGCTTTAGAATACAACTGCAGACACGCAAATCTACCCTTGAACTTTCCCCTCTTAGGATTCGTCACAGCTCCAATCCTGATACTATGGTGTGTCGCCAAGTCCATATTCTTGCTTATGGTCATTGAATGGACTTTGACCCCATCATGATATAAAGAGGCATGCCCTGTCACGTGATCGTAAGAAGCACCAATAAAATTCCATTGTCCTATATTGAGTGCAAGAGCTTGCAACCAAGTGGAAAAGCTAGACACATTTCTTCTGTTGAACCGAGCCATTAGCTTTGCTTTCTCATTTGGCGTCCCAACCATCCACATTTGTACTCCGTTACCATCCGCATTGTAATGGACTATAGGTCCAGTAACACTTTCGAACGGGTAGATATGAGACAAAATGGTTATGGAATGGCGAATATCGATTTGATCGTCTGCTGCAATCTCCACGTATGAGTTGTGCTCTCCCTTCAATGTGATGGCTCCGCTTGGCTCATCATCGATACCAGGGGCAAAGTCAATGTTTGACATGATAACTTTCAACTTTCCTTGAAGAGCTTCTTGGTCTCTGTAGTGTTCATTGAATGGCAAGAGGACTGCAGCTTTCGTTGACAAGTTACAATGTTGAAGAACTGGAAATCATGAAATATCATACTATTAAACACAACTTAGATCCCGCGTGAGTAAAATATGATATGCTGATCAGTAGAGCCGGGTATAAAACTAGCTCCAGCTGCATGAACACGTAAAGACAACGTTCATTCAAAGTAAGAAATACGAAAATTAGCCGTCGTGGTTCACGCAACCTCGTCCCCAGGGCCATCTCCGCTTTCAAGATGGCGGATAGGCGCGAAGAAGACCCTGGCGAAGAGCAGGTCACGTGACCACAAAATTAGCCAATCGCGAGCCCGCCGCCATTTTGAAACAATCAAAATCTCCAATATTTTTGGAGACACGTGACCTGCTCTTCGCCAGGGTCTTCTTCGCGCCCACCCGCCATCTTGAAAGCGGAGATGGCCCTGGGGACGAGGTTGTGGTTCACGTTTTCCAAAACACGCAGAATTTGTCCTTTTCACGTTGCTGTTTTGCAGAGGAACACAAAGAAACGAATCAATACAAGCTGCCACAAAGCCGTTGTAAATGTTGATCGATAAGTGAATATAAAACGCAATCCATCCGTAAGAATGACTTAATTAACAATAGATAGTCTATATGTTGCACACTAAATTAAAGTGGGATTTTATTATCAATGTTGTCTGAAGTTATTAGGATGTCTGGAGAAGATACAGTCTGTATAAAAAGAACAAACACATAAAAAGGTGGGTATTCGTTTATTTTGGACATTTTCCAGAAGATGTTTCGAGAAAAGCGAAGAAAAACATGCATTATAGAATGATCTAGATATCATTCTGTTCACAATAAATAGTCTAAATAGTATTGTTTGGCTTCGTCAGGAAATTATGATTCCAACATTTTCACACAAAAAACCCCCACGGCAATCAGATAAATCTAATTTTCTCAGAGACATTCCCCTTTTTGGTTTCTGTGAAGTGTTACGTAATTCCTCGCTTTATTCAAATTTTATGGCTTCATCGTGTTTTTTTCTGTCTTTATCTCAACTTATTGAGTTTTTTCAATTCCTTAGTTACCTTTGCTAAGATTTAACGTTTCTTTTCTTATACTGATCATATAAACTAGGTATTGCGACACCATAGTGTGGCGATGGTGTGCTTTTGCAAAATTAATGCTTTGTTTTTTAGAATTTCATTGTAATACATAATTTTCTTGGCGCGTTATGTTAATATTGAATAAAACTAATTCGAAGCTCTGAATAGCGCTCAAACCAACATTAGTTTCTCGCTTGCTCCTGTTTTTCTTTTAGGCGATATCTTATCGGTATTCCACACACTTCTTTGTAAAGACCTGTAAACAGCAATCGATAACCTATACACTTTATATAATCGGCAATTAGGAAACTTCAATTTCGCCGATATACTTTGGCAGCTTTACCTTGATTTTGCTGAGAAACAACATCACGTGGATCCAAAAGCTGCAACCAGACCTGCGACAAACATTTAGTGTTTTTAAAAAGTTCTACGATTTTATAAAATTGTAACTAATGTGCAACGATAAGACTTCAGTAAATACCTGAAACACCAACGTCTCAAGCAACCGCAATATAACGCCTTTATCGAACGTCCTTCCCATTTTTGGTTGTGAATACAAAGAGCTACATATTGAAGGTTAAACGGGGAGAAATACTTCTCGATAAGCGGTCAAACACACGGTTTCTCGGTGTTTACGTCTGAAAATTGCTGTGGTAGTGTTTTCCATATACAGGTGTTATTCAATGTGCAATGCTTGTGGTGTCTTGTGGTGACACTCATTGTCAAACCACAGAAAAGAAAACATTTCAATCAAAAGTGGTATTTTTGGCCCAGTGAAGTGATTTTTGAGGTTTTTGAGTATGGAGGCAGGATTTGAGACGCCAGAGTTTGACATTGGAGCTTTTTATAATGTGGGATTTTCTGTTTTATTCAAATGTCAACTGATTACCTGTGTATTGTCCACCTATAGTTAGCTGTGGCTAAAGTACTAGAACATAAACTTATGTAGCTATATTTCAGTGTAAATATGTATACATTTTTTGGCTTTATTTGGAAACTATTCAATTTGTGACATACCTATATTTTCCCGTTTACCTTAATTTCCGATATAATAATTTAATTTAGTATACATGTTTTGTGACGGTTGACAAAAACTCAAAATATAAATGTCAATGTTTTCAGCTTTCTGGGTTTTAAAGAATTATTCACTATCAGGAACCACTAAGAGGAAGCATAAAATGATCGCTATCGCGAGAAGTTGTTCCAAAACTGTCAACGTACTAGAGTAAGTCTCTCAGAAATGCAATAAAATCTTTATGATCTCAAACTAATTATAGAAAGGATTTCTTAAAGGGTGTCCGTCCGTGTTTAAGATAATGTAACTCGAGGTACAATTCAAAACGAAGCCCTATCACGTTTGTCAGTCAGTGTCAATCACTGTTACGTCATGAGTCATCCTAATTTTTGAATGGGTTCCTGTTATTTGCCGAGGACGGCAGCTGTTCATTCGGGTTCTCATAACCTCATAACCTTGGAATGTTTCTGAGCTTTTGGAAATAAATATAAATAGAATGCAGTGTCGTGCTAATAATCCCGCTGAGTTTATGCAATTTTTGGCTGCGAAAATGGCACCAGCTGATCACGAACGGGTATTTGTGTCAGTTCAGCCTTTATTGAATAAAAACATGGCATCCACTCTTCACTAAAAGTTGTAAATCATCCAACATACTTTAACTTGTGATGGCAGGTCCCTTTTAACGCCGAAAAACAACTGCATGGGCTTTCCAATATCATTGGAAAGTGATTGTTCAGCGCCTTTGATGACCAATATATTGACTGGTTAAAAATTTATTCAGCTAATTTAATAAAACCCGATATCTAGTGCAAATTTCAGTAAATTTAATTTAGTGCAATTTTACGGTCGTATAATTTGGATAGGCAGCGAAATAGTTTTCCTTTTTGTATGCTGATAGCCGTTTGGTATATTAGCACAAGGTATGAATTTATTAATTTCACGCAAAACAGTGCAATTAATTAACAACAACGACTTTATAACGCGCGTTCTGATTGGTTCACAAGTTGAATTTTGACGTTGTGTCTAAAGCCTTAGGACTGAAGTAAAAATGAACATGGTACTCTGTAATCAAAACTAGGTGGAGGCTCAATTTATTATAATATACTAACCATAGGATAATGCATTTTAAAGCAATTTGATTGGTTCAAAAATACCGCGAACTTCAATGTTTTTTTTTGTCTCGGTCCGAAATGGTGGAACATTTTCACCTTTTTGTATTTTCTTCGGAGCAATTCAACATTTTCCTTGTAAATTGTATATTATAAAACAATTATTGAACCATTAAGACGTGGTGTAACACGTGTGGCTATTGGTTTAAAGGAGCTACGTCACGGATGGCGCATCGTGAAAAATTGGCCAATTTTTTCAAGTTCGCCGTTCGCAATCCGTCTTAATCTTCTCCATCCTCAACCATCCTTGTTCCTGTTTGGTTTATTATCACCTCTTTGGTGTTTTTCTACATTAGCAAACTATTATTTTGAGGCTTCCTTCAATTTGAAGGTGATTTTGCACTTCGCAAAAATGACTTATATTATCGTGACATAGCTCCTTTAAACCTAAATAAATATTAAAATAATCGACCCTCCCTGTCTGTCAGGACTTTATAGAGGTTGTTTAGCAGAAAGTTGACTAAGTAATACGGCTGCGCATTTTTACGAATAAGTCATGTTTTATTTTGTTTGGGCCTTTAGGAGAGAAAACAAAGCTTGCACATAAACACTTACACAGCGAACATTTTCGTAATGCTATGATGGGAGGGGTGGGGCTTATTTTTGGGGATGGAAGGGGAGGGAAGGGGAGGGGAGGGTTATCGGAATTTTACGGTGTGTATCAGGACCTGACGTATTTCATCAGTGGTAAAATAAACTCAAGCGACTACAATAGCGATTAAATCTACTGCTCTCTAGTAAGCAATGAAACAAGCTTGATATTTACAACTTTTCACTGTAGGTACAACGAACAGACTGAATAATATTGTAATAATCACACTTGCAAAGTCAAGGATATTACTTCACTCTGTTATTAGTCATCAGTGAAGTGCTAGCTAGTTCAGAGCGGTTTTCAATTGAGTGTTGCCAAACCAAAACCAAATCAGTTACATTGGCCAATCACAACAAACGTAATCACCATAACTATAAACCAATGAGACGGCTCGAATCAAATATACGTAACCGGTGCCAAGCGCGGCAAAACGCGTGCGACCAAGTCGTGTGTTTTGTTTTGCATCTGCGATTGGTTGAGAAGGTGGCGCGAGATTTTTAAACCAATCATAGAGCGTAGTAAAGTAAAATCAAAGCATTTGCGTGCTTAATTTAGACACTGAATTGAAAACCGCTCTATCAACCTTTATATAATTTACTGTGTAAAACTCGCGCTGTGATTGGTTTAGAACTGTTATCTATTAGAGTACAGACGCACGAATGACGTCACGAAGCGGGAAAACGCGCGGGCGCCCTGCCTGCTCCAACAAATCCTTCGCTCAAAACAGAGAAATATTTTAGTCAAACTGGAAATATTCCGTAGGAAATTCAATGTAGTTCAATTGATACGAATTTTAAATCGGCTGTTCAAGCTTGGCTAGAACTTGGAGGAAAATATGATGGACTTTTAGCTCATTGTAAACATAATCCGAGAAATTTAGCGGGATATTTGTTCGCCGTGAAACGACTTGCAACGGGATTTGGACTGGAATAATTCAGATTATTTTTCCTCATATCAGGACGGAATAGAGGTTAGTCTCTAAATATTTGCTTTTCGAAACATTTGCTGAGTTGAGCTGTAGTTTATTTTAAGCCGTTTAGTTTTCACAAAGTTTTATTTGAGTGCATGAAAACACTGGCCTAAACTCGATGTTTGTTGACATAATTTTTATCGGCTTATTTAGCGTACATTCAAGTGAAAATCCGAAGCGAATATCTCCAAAATTATATAAAACAAATAGATTCCATGTTGCCGTGGGTCTGTTCAGTAATAGATCACAGAAGACGTCAAAATGTGGTAAGAACATCAGTGACCAACTCGCCGCAGCGGCTCGTTGGCCACTTTTTTGTTCTTACCACATTTTGACGTCATCTGTGATCTATTACTGAACAGACGCACGGCAACATGGCCGAAACTTTCCACAATGCCTTGATATAGAGCGGTTTCCAATTGAGTGTCGTAAAACCAAAACCAAAGTAATTACAATTAGCAATCACAGCAAACTTAAACAACACAATGAGCCAATGAAAACTCGAAGCAAATACACGTAACCGGCGCCAAGCGCGGGAAAACGCGTGCGACCAAGTCGCGATTGGTTTTGGTTAATTTGCATCTGATTGGTTGAGTAAGAGGCTCGAGCTTTTTAAACCAATCAGAGAGCGTGATAAAGAAAAACGAAAGCAATTCCGGATTATTTCGATACTCAATTGAAAATCGCTCTAAAATATCCGAGTTTCTCATTTCTAATTGTCTCTTTCGTGAAAACATCCATTACGTTTATCAGTTTTATCTTCTCCATTTCTATGCTGGCTATTGACCACTGTTCGCTGCTTCTGCGCGGAACGGAGACACGGCGTTGCGGAATCGATTTCGTAGATTCCTTAAACGGGAAGCTGGTGATCTCACTTTGTTGTTAAATACAATGAACAGCATCACAACACACATGCTCACTTCAAGCACCCGCAAGGAGGTCTGTAAAGCGTACCATGACCAAGCACTGGGGGCATCCGAGCGTAGAACGAAGTCGAAAACCGAGTAGACCTGAGTTCCAATAAAGAGCAGATTAAGCACGGCTGTTATGAACGCGAGAATCCGAAGCCTTTGAAGTCCTGTATCGCCGTATATGCTCGCAGCTGAGTTGGAGGATATGTGAAATCCGATCCGAAAGAACCCAACGGTCAGGATCATTCCAAGAGATACGAAATACACGTGGCATATTATTATCAAAGCAACGACTTTCTGGGCGAATAGGAAAACGATATCTGTTCCCAGAACAATGATTACGTTGAGCAACATCACACCAAGCGCTGCGGATAATTTCTGAAATCGCAGAGGTGCAATGTGCATCATATTAGTTGCGTCCACAAACACTAGGAGCAGGAGACCGAGGGCCGTGAGGACACACGGGAAGCCCAGTGACCACGTGATATACGCACTGAAGAATTCCAGGATTCCTTGCGAGCTGTAAGGATCGACGAACAAGATGATTGCTCGCGAACAACCGAGAAACAGGAATGTGAGATACAAAGTCAGTTTCAGCCCCTTTCTACGGTGATTCGTGAGCACGTCATCGGCAAGTCCAACTCCAGACGTCACTGCAATTAAGATATAAATCACTGCAAACAGGTAGATGTGTAGGTCCCAGGCTTTTCCCCATGTTTGAAACGCGGTTGACCACTCGGGTCCAGGCTCTGGGTTCGTTTCCGGGGTCACGTCGGTCGGTTCAGGTTCCGCTGGAATCTCAGCTGAGGTTCCAGTATTACTGTCACGCATTCCAGTATTACTGTCACGCCGAAATCTGGGAAATATATCAGGATTATTTCTCGTATTAGCCGTATTTTGAGCGAAAATACCGCCCAGATATTGCCGATTCGTGAAGAAGAGAAATGAAGAATTTTCTTCATCTTCTGTCTTCATCTGCTGCCTAACATATTTTCGCGACAGTTGAATCAAGTTTTGTGGTCGGTAATTCCTTTGCAAACTTCTCCCGTGCACTCGAACAGTATAAACAGCTGAGGGTTCAACGCAGAAGCTGACCAGTAGCAGTAATACAGTCCTCGTATTCTGCTCCAACATAATCAGATGCTGAATGTCACGTTTTATTCACAAACGCCCATCAGGACCATCAGGATGGTTGAAATACAAGTGCTATCTGGCTAATTCACTGTGGAACAAAATACATTATTAGAGAAATGGTTTGTTCTCAAATGATAACTATAAGGAATTACTCGGGGTTCTACAGAAACGAGTTTCCCAGGTTGGCCAGAAATCGTTGCCGTGTGCCCATTTTTAGGCTAGTTGAAACAACTTTGAGTCTATAAGGGAAATTAATGATAAAAAAGTGGAATACCTGGCAAAATATCTACTGGGAGAAGCGTACGGCATGTGAAATAGTTTAAAAAAATGCGAAATAAAGAAGACTAATTTTCTAATTTTATATCATCATTGAAACTCATTGATGAATACAGATTGGATTGTGCGCCTGCTCTGATTGGTTAAAAAAAAAAACAGTTTTATCAGAGTCTTGTTAGAGCTGTTTCATTTTTCATTTCATTTTTCATTTCATTTTTCATTTCATTTTTCATTTCATTTTTCATTTCATTTTTCATTTCATTTTCATTTCATGCAACTTAATGTCTGCCCATTCTTTTTAGCCCCTATGGTTATTTTGGGTAGGCCGTACCCTCTACTTTCATAAAATATAAATTGTAATTATTCCTGTCCTTTCTGGGTACAAATAAATGGTTGTTGTTGTTGTTGTTGCTGTATAAAACATAGAAAAACCATCAACAACAACAACAACAACAACAACATCCTCCGATGTTTCATCGTTTCGGTTCTATATAAGAAAGCATATAAAAAAGCCAAACCTCATGTATTATACAATTATAAAACACTCCGGTTATTTGACTGAGAAATATTAGAAAACACTCGCCTGCGGCTCTCGTTTTCTAAATTTCCGTCTCGTGTTCTCAAATTCCCGTCGAGTTTTATGACAGTGTAATTTTTTGTAAAATATAGTCTCTCAATTGAAAGCATGACGAAACATGACTAATTATTGTTGAACACTATGTTGATTATCAACTCGGAGTTGATAAAGGTAAATTAACCGCCGTAGCGAATTTCTAGAAGGTGACGTTTCGAGCGTTAGCCCTTCGTCGGAGCAAAGAGCCGCCGACGCAGCACCACAGTTTCATTAGAAACTAATCACTTTGTCTAATTATGCGTTTTCGCAGTGAGCGGTTATTCGGACGAAACAATGAAAGAAATCGAACATTGGCTTAAAAGAGGCCGAGAACTAGATTTTGTTTTCATTTATTCACAAGTAACAGTCAGTCATTCCACTTTGCATTTAGATTTTGTTGTTTTAGTCCAAGTAAGAAATAAGGATTATTTTAGATGAAGTTGTCCAGTTGAAGATCTTACCGTTGCTGATGACATTCATGCCAGCCGACTTAGTTCCTACAGTTCCACTAATTAGTTAAACCAGGCGAACATTTTAGAGCATTTTACCAAGAATTTACCCCATCGGCAAAGATCGTAAAATTTGTCTGTGCTTGTGTTTTACTTTTTCCTTGAGGATGTAATGTGTAAAGTTCAATTTAAATAGGAGGAATTACGTGTTGATACCGGTACAGAATTTTCGTGCGAGAATGAGTTCTACAACTGATGAAGTCTCATATTTTCAAATTGACTGAATAAATTGTTCTCGCTGTATACACCTATTTCAATTAACGTTGTCGGATAGAAATGATTAATTGTAAAAGTCCGCAAAGCCCGCAAGACAAGACCGAAAGGTAGCATGGTTAAAAGTAGAAAACTGTTGCACGCACCGCGAATACTAATGAGAAGTAACCATGAAAAACATTATTTCTAACGTTTCTTTTTTGTTTTAAACCTGCAGAAGTAAGCTACTTTTACTGGCCAAACTTAATTTTAGCAGAATCAGCTTGTGAAAAAAAAAACATGGAAAAACAAATTATTAATTTGTAGCAAACCAAATACATCACGTCCGAAAATAAAAACTCTCCCACTCGGCTATCACTGAGAAAAATGAGGGACTGCTCATAGTCTAACTTATACTCAAACTCAATCTCATCTTAGCGTATATAATTTGAGCATAGAGAACGCCTTAAACGCGCAATTAAAGCACTGTTATTCAATGTTTGTAATAAAACGGTAATTCAACTGCGTAAGACATTTTCGGCAGTTCAGTTCAACAAGCGTGCAGCTATAAGACGAATCGCGTCTGAGATATGTGACAAGAAATACCTTTTTAACTTAGCCTGCGAATTTTAAACCGACATTTCTGAAGACAAAGCCCTAGGATTTTACCACGACAGTACAAAATCAAAAGGCTGAAGTTTGCCAAAGAAGTGCAGGTTTCTCAAGCGCGGGTAGACGCGCACGACTCCTGTTTTTCGCAAGAAGGAAACAAGAGTACAGGTTTCTCAAAAAGTTGGTATACATAGATCTACATAGAATACATGCCACACAACAATTTTAGACTCACCGAGATTTAGAAGGCTCTCCAGGACAGTTGAGCATTTTAAAATAATCCACGACAACAGTTTGGTGGCGGAAGATTCCGGCAGAAAAAAATGCTTAACGGCCAAAAAGAATAGTAATAGGGGCCTGTCAGAATCTCTCGAAACGAGCGCTTGTAAAATAATCTGATGTGAGCCTGCTAAACACTCTGACCCGCTAGAATTTGACCTTCGATTACGAACAAAAATTTCCACGACAGCTCAACAGAAGTATCGCTTTCCAACTGAGAAATACTTTACTTCGTCGGTTTCCTTTTAACAATGGAGTTCATTAACCACCGCAAAGTTTGCATATATTTTGATATTAATTTCCATTTAACTTTAAAGCCTTTAATACCTAACTACAGTTTTTCTTGTATTGGATGGACAGAGTGAAAAGAAAACTTATAACTTCGCTGGTTTTATTTGTAGTCGGTTTCCAAAAAGTGCAGTGAAAGTGCATTTTATTGGATTTTTTATTTCTAGTAATTATTCTTCACCGTTTGTTGTTAATTTTGGGGGAACTCAGGTCCCAAGAGAATAATCTGGAAGGCAGATTTAGCAGAAAAATATCGAAGGAAGGCCGCTATATGAAAATAAAGCATAATCATGCATGCTCTCAGCGCATGTTTTAATCAAGAAATTGCATAAAACACTCATAGCTCAGTGTGTGTTTCGTCCTGTGAATCTTATCAAGTTAGTTATACATCATGCTTGCAGGGAATGAACCTTTTATACGAAAGTATTTTATTGTGCGATTTTTTTGGGAATCCAGGCAGAATTTTCAACATTTTCAACATTTTTATCCATATAATGGTTGATAATTTGAAAAATGAGCCTCTTTAGTAAAAACTGAACGCACTTGACTTAGCATCTCATTAAAGTCGGCAAATTGAAAGGATTCAAGTAAGACTTAAGGTACTGCAAAGCCATCCTACTTCCTTCTACTTAAGCCTGGTTTCCATATGATCGCAACGATCGCAGTCACAACGATCGCAAGAGTGGTTTCCATATGATCGCAACGATCGCTGTCATCGTTGCGATCGTTGCGATCATATGGAAACCAGGCTTTATCGTGCGTTGGGCGGATCAACATGCCAATCAAGCCAATTAACTGCATATTTATGATACACGACATGTTCGTCGCTAAATCTCGCGTTCAAAATTGTAAAATTCACTTCTTATCGTCTGTCTCAGTTCTGCAATGGATAGACTGAGAAATATTTTAGCAGTCGACGTTGCTATGTACCGTAAAAGCTCTATTTAGCCCCCCTCTCTATTAAGCCCCCCCCCCCTTTGGAAGTCAGATTTTGTAATAAGCCCCCCCACTCTATTAAGCCACCCCTCCTTCCGTTAGGCTGATGTAAATTACTTTTCAGCAATATTTTCTGGCGTTTCAGTCACTTTGTATTCGATTGTATTGAAACTTACCCCAAACTTATTCAAACGATGTTTGAGATGGTATGCAATTTGTTCCGCGCAATGTCGAAGTCGACACGAGTTTCAAGTATCTGCATTACTTATGTGTGTGAAGAGCTAAGTAAGAAAATCTTACTATACTTGAGCGTAGTGCGTGTAAAGACTCAACCTCGTTCCCAGGGTCTCTCATCTTCCCGCCCCCCGAAGCTCCAGGGGGCGGGAAGATGAGAGACCCTGGGAACGAGGTTGGTAAAGACTACCATTATTCGACGCGTGCGTTTCACTGGAGGAACCCATTGAACACGTGATAGAAACGCAAGCTACCACGCCGTGCCGCATAGAGTACTTTGCTATTTGAAACTCTTTACCAGACGATCTTAGGACTGCTCGCTGCATGAATACTTTTAAGCCAATATTACAAGTAGCCTGCGTGCAGACGTCTCGATTACAAGGTGTGAATTTTAGGTTTTCACTATACACACATTCATCTTATCCTCATGTAGCTGTCTAACTGTCATTTAGCATAACCAGAAGCATATCACCTAGGTAATAAGCTTCTGGCATAACCCATTGACTGGCTGACTCGCAATCTGATTGGCTACCGGCAGGTCAGTCTGGGCCTTCTGTCGATGGAAGGCCATCGGAGTGCGCTCAATATATCAATTTTATCGATATTCTAAACTGAGCCGATTTATCGGCCACTAGTTTATTCCTACACTGCTCCGTCACTCTCGGCTTCTATTGACTTTGATAATTGGTTCGACGCTTGGCAGAATTAACGCCTGGTTTGCACAAGGCACTTACGTGTAAACCAGGGCGACTGCAATTATTTTTTACGCCCACTTCAAGATGGCGGTCATTTACGTTATGTATTTTTTTAAGCGACTAAATATTGTAGTCTTTACAGTGTAGAATTTAGTGACGGTTTCCGGTTTCGTAGTATTTAGTATTTACGTACTGATTTGTTATGGGAGCACGTTATTGCCTTAAAAATTAGCGGTTCGGGCAGCTAGCGGTTCGATTGTGTTGTGCTAGGCCGAATCAGGTTACTGTGGGTCGAATCAACTCAATTTGTGAACTTTGTTCTCTTTTTTGTGCGCCGCCATCTTGAAGTGGGCGCAAAAAAAATTTGCTGAGGCGACGCAATTTTTTCTTGTGCTTGCGCTGCGCTTATGCTTTCGTCGTACGTGTAAATCAGTCTACAAGGAAATGTTAAATAAAGGAGCTGGATAAATAATACATGTACGAGAAAAGATCATAACAAATGAAATTATTTTGTTTATTCACATGAATTCAGTTTTCCAAATGCATGTTTCCGATTGAAGCTATTTTCGTGAAATAAGCTCTCAAAGTTTATTTCGTTTTGAAACGTACAAATCTATACTTCCGCCATGTCCGAACTATGTAATTCACTGTAAACTTAGGGCAATATGTACTGTATTTCACGTTGCAATGGTCACGACGAGTTTGTCAACATTCATAATCAATTTTCACTTTTTGGCTAAAGGTAAACTTTCTGTAAGTGTTTTTCTTGTTCGATAAGCATGGAGAAAAAAACTGTCACTATAAAAATATCATCATCAGCCAAAATATACTATTAAGAATTTCTATTATAAATCATTAACTTTTTTTTACAAACAAACGCAGAATACTTAATCCTCTGTTAAAAAAAATACAATTTCCTCAGTTGCAGGTTATAAATCTCAAAACCAGCTTTGTTTGCATATTTACTTCTTGTATATTTTTGCCTTTAATTTTTAATGCTACCAAAAGGGCAGCACATATTTCTATAAATATTAGCGCAAACTTGAGACCGTAGTTTAACTTGAAGAAAGTTCAGCAATAACATTCTTACCTGGTAGTGAACGAGTGTTTCTGTTATCTTCTTCTGTTTTTATTATCGGGTTCGTAATCAATTTATAGTACCAGATGACACAGGAACCCGTGGCATTTGTTTTAAACCATTTTACCAGAAATAAATACCGGATGACGTTTGTGCTTTCGTGTCAATACCAAAAAACGTTTGCAAGACAAACTATGTATACCAGTCTCAGTTTGCCAGCTTTGAGTCGGGTAACACATAAAGCACGTATTTAACAGGTGTTTTGGCAAAACATCATCATAGTTTGCAAGACAAACTATGTATACCAGTCTCAGTTTGTCAGCTTTGAGTCGGGCATAACAAATAAAGCACGTATTTAACAGGTGTTTTGGCAAAACATCAGCCACGTTTATTTATATTTCGATGTCGGTTTTCCATAACATACACTTGGTAAACCATTTAAATGTCACTGAAAAGTTCACTTTCAAAATATGGGAACTTGATAAACGAAATAAACGGACTGAAAATAAATAATATTTGAACTTCGAACTTTTGCGTGCATGAGAGCCTCAACGCTTGCGAAAGATGAAAAGAAAAGAATTGTAATACTTCCTTTTGCGTAGTTTCGGTAAATGTTTGAGAAATTTGTCTTTGTATGTAGTCCGGCGAGGTCTAACAAAAACGCATTCGTTGTGCATGCCGAATTCTTAATTCACGACTTCATGTTATAACAAAACGTTTTTAATCCGATGTTTTAATCCACTTTGCATGTTATAACAAATTAAACTGACGAACTTTACCAGCGAGAACACACTGACATAAGAAAAATATATATCACAGTAGATATTTAATTTAGTAGGAGGAAGTATTTTTTACCTGCATATATACATAACGGTTGATTGGACAAAAAAACTCTATTGTTTGCCTTAGCTAAAATGTTTACTTATTGCACGATAAGTTGCGTGCCCAGTTTTGATAAAAACTACAATTTTCATAAGCTAGAAATGCCAGAAATCGAACTGTAGGGAACTCGCATGTTCTGCATGGCAAAGAAAAAAACAAACAAACAACACTAGCTAGATTAAAGTTATTGAATGACTTCAATAATAAAATTAATCTCTTCTACATCGATCCATTTTAAGAGTGAAGAACGCGCAAGGACTGCGATATGACAGTCTCTATTTATGTGCAAAATGAGCCGAACAGTCGCTTCACTGATTCATAGTTCACTGCCAGGAACGGGTAGGTAAACTAAGCCGAAAAGATATTCGAGAGATAGTTTTAAGCAAGGCGTGTTTTATTTATAGCACATTGTCTTGAAAGCGGTCAACAAAGGCGACGCCGCAATGATCGTTTGATTAAAGTATTCTTCAAGTCTGCTGGTGGCTTATCAGGCCGGCGCGTCGGTTTAACTCCGGTTTCCATAGCATGAAGCGGACTGGGAGCGTCGCCTTACCCCAAGGACTCTTGTTATTTATACTCCTGGGTGGAGAGAGGCACTGTGAGAATTTGTCTTGCCCAAGAACACAACACAATGACCCCAGCCAGGGCTGAAACCCGGACCGCTCGACGGCGTCTCTCAGTAGTCGTTTTTGGCGGGACGACTTTTACCGACAAAGGCTTTTCGGTAACTTTCTGACAGCCTTTTGATGACAAAGTTGACCCGCCAAAACGCTGTTATTAAAGGAAACCATGCCGGACTTCATCAATAAACAAGAACTTTATCTTCAGATGCTCAAAATGTAATTATTTATGTCTAACAGTAAAACACGAGGTTACCCTTCAGATACAGACAACCACATCCCACAGCACATTATTTGTCACTTTCTTTTGATTGGTTGACAGACCTCTACGTAACCTATACGGATAACGTATTTATAGCCAGCGTAGCAGGCGTAGGGCGGGTGGGTGAGGTGGAAGGTAGAAATTCTGGAGAAAAAAAAGGAGAATAAAGTTGGGGGCTGGGGAGAGGGGCGTTCACTCCCTCTCCCTCAGTTTTTACCACGATTTCCACCCCCCCTTCGTACTACGCCTATTAGGCTACTAATTTATTTTATTTTCAACAGGCCTACATTAATCAACCTTTTATCTGCCCGAATTCCTGGATGTCATTTATTTCTTTCACTGTTAATTCCGAATCCTTATTCTCTTGGTTATAGTCAAGGCCATTTGCTCCGTCGCAGAATATGCTTGCACTGCGGACCTATAATGTTTCCTTGGTAGCCAGGTTCTTGGAGAAGAATCGAGAGGTTACTAAGCAAGATGGTGGACGAAGTTCAACCTTTGTTGCTCACATTCCTTGCTAACACAGAGGGCAGTGTTTAAAGACACTCAAAAGTAGAAATGAATTCATGGATATCTTTGAGTAGTGCTTCACAGCACCCCGGATCAAGTACAATTCCGAATTTCGGCTCATATACCAAGCCACGTCACTATACATTTTAAAATTTCTCATCTTGATCGCTCATATCGATCCAGTTGGTTGTTCTTATGGCCAAAAAGCTCTTTGGTTTCCAGCAGCTGGCAGGAGCCTTCAGGACTCTCGGATACATTTTGTTTATGTACATTTTCTCCATCAGTTTAACATTTTATAACAAATGGTTATGGCAGGTTTGTAGTAATCTTTTAATATATAAACTTAAGTTATAAGCTTAATATCACCGGCTTCCCCCTGGGGTCGACCCGGGGGTTTGTTAAATCTTTAAAATTTTTATCAGGGGTAGGGGAAACTTATGAAGAAATCCCCCTTAAACCCCAATTACAATCTTACAAAATTCCCCTTCCCCTCGATCATCCTTTGAACTTCAAAAACTTGGATTTTCCTCTTCCCAAGAGTGAAGATTCTATGCGACCCCCCTGTATTCCCTGACATATATGTATCCCTGTGGTTGGCCCGGGGATCAACCCCAGGGGAAAGCCGGTGATAATTGGGCATAATTATTCTATTAGAATTAATAGTTCCTAGCTAATATAGAGGAAGTCGATCAAATTGATTGCCGATAAACCACATACATGTACAGTTGGACCTAGTCTGAAGTGTCAGCCGCCTCCTCGCTCCAACCCCCCCGTAGGGCCAGGCGAGAAGGACGTCTGAAGGCCGAGCATTATAATGTCGTCTGGTGACGTCACGTACTCTAGCTATCTAATTGGTTCCCGATAAATTATATAGATGACCGTTTCTTATTGGTCACAAAAAGGCAAAAGCTGTCAAAGTATGCCAGCGGGAGGTGTGAACGTGGTGCGAGGAAAAATTGTAATAAGCACGTATGCCGAACTCAGAAGTAATGTATCCGGTATCCCGATGTGTTAAAAATATTTTTTTCTTTGGTTTCTCAAGCTTGATGTTATGTCACTAAAGGAATGACGTGTACATTTTCTCAATGTCAAACTATTTCAAGGTCAAGGCAAGCCAAATAACTCAGTTAAGTCTTACCGCGGCCGTCCACTGTGTTTAAAATGAGCATTGTTTCCAACTAGAAATGTCATCCAATTTGAATTGAATTGCTCCAGATTTGAAAATACTTCAGTTCGATGTACTGTCGTGGGCCGTACACATCAAGGAGAACAGCATAGTTAGCGCGCAAACACACCAGACGAAATCCACTGTTATCATTATTGTCGGGAATGATCGTAGCAACGAATTGTTTTGTGGGGAATGAAGAGCGATCGACATCTTGTGTAATGCGCTGGCACTGAATTTAACTTGGCCGACAGAGAAATGCTCAGTTGGGTGTACCGATTTGTTTGCAAATTGAAATTAATGCAACATTGTCATAAATTAGAGCGTGACGTCACCGGACGACATTATAACGCTCGGCCTTCAGACGTCCTTCTCGTCTGGCCCCACGGGGGGTTGGAGCGAGGAGGCAGCTGACACTTCAGACTAAGTTGGACCTTGCTATCTTGAACTCGGTCATCTCAAACACCCCGCTATCTCGAACTCAAACCCATTTCCCTTGCCCTTGGTTTTCAGCCATTTACTATTGGCGATCTCGAACTTCCCGCTATCTCAAACTGTTTTTCATTTCCCTAAGAGAGTTTGAGATAGCAGGATTCAACTGTATTTCTATGGTTTATTGACTCAATAAACCACGGAAGTGTTCTCCCAATATCCTGTTCCAAAGTGTTTTATTGTGCTGATACTGTAGAATTCCGATAATAACGGGCCCCCCGAAAATAACGGCTACCCGAAAGTAACGTTAATTAAACCCCCAAAAGTAACGCCCCCCCCGAAAGTAACGGCCCCCCCGATAATAGCGGCCCCTTAAAAAATGACCACTCCAAAAAAAAAAAAAAATTTTGTATTTAATGTAACATTTCAAGAGGTGCGGTATCAAAGTATAGAATCATTTGTGATTTTATTTTAAGCTTAACTGAATCCTGTTTGAAACAGACATACGGGTATAAAAACAGATCAAAGCTGTATGTGTGATCACAGTAATATTAGTTGTCATATAATACGAACAATATTTTCGACGTATAGTATACGAACATTTGGGCCTTTTTTGTTACAGTTTACTTTGTTTAATTTTACATGGATAATGAATAACCAGCATGCAACCTGAATGACCTTTTTTATGTCTGTTATGCGTCCCCTTTGTGTAAAACCACTGCTGAATTACAAACGTTTTCTAAGCATCCGATAGTAACGGCTACCCGAAAATAACGGCTACCCGAAAGTAACGACCCCTTTGGCTTGCTAAATCCGAAAATAACTGGGGCCGTTATTATCGGAATTCTACGGTAAGTTAGCCATAGAAATGTATATTCTATTGTATTATTGAGGCCTTCCAAGGCCGGGTAATAGCGACATGCGACACGGCCCTGAAATACTGGCGACATGGGAATTTCTAAACAGTGACAAGCAACATGATTATGCTGCTAAAATGCAACAGCGACAAAGTAAACACTAAAAAATGACGGCGACATCAGAAAGTTGTGCATTTACTAATATATAGTTAAAATTGGATAGTAAATATACGATAAATATAGCATGAAAGTGACTCAGAATGCAGGAAATGGCATTTCCGAGAGCTCAGATTTCAAAATTTCCTGGACACCCCTAGCACCGTACGCCTTTGCCGCTTGACAAAACAAAACAGTTTTTCATATTAAAAAAAGCGACGGCGACATTAACATACATGTACACTACAAAAACTGACGGCGACATTTACAGCTGTTGGTTAGTCGACATCGGTCCTCAGAAGCATGCGACATCGTGACACGGCTACCCCCCTTGGAGGGCCTCATAATTGTTTACCCATCCCATTAAAATATTTCATTTCCTATCACACTCTCTCTTTCTTGAAAGTTGCTAGGTTGATGGGTAAGGAAAAATAAATAAAAATAATATGACTAGTGTGAGAACCAGAATCATATCCCCAGCACTGAAATTTTATAACAAGACCTTGTCACTTCAAAAGGTGTCTGAAGACATTTACGGGGGTGATTTAGATATCACAGCATCTTTGGTTAATATTGTATTAACCATGTATTAATCATTTCTGGGTACGTGCTCATTCATTATTGACAGCCGGGAAAAAATGAGCCTTGACAAAAAAAGCCTACAAATTCAAGCTAAAAGCTGTGATTTTATTTTGAACCCTGATGTTACCTCGCATTGGTTTGAGTTTACGTATTTTTTGAAAGTGTGTCAGTTAAGGCTGTAGTAGCTCACATTTTTGCAGCCAGGCGTGAGAAATTGGTCTGTAAGCGTGAGCTGGTGTGAGATCGAAGTTTTCGACCGGAAGGCGTGAGACTCACGCCTAAGGCGTGAGACGTGAGACTCACGCCTAAGGCGTGAGAATTGGCAGGTATATATGCATGTAATTTCGCTCAAATTTTGGACGTTTTTCCAGTCCGATATTAGAGTGTTTGTATGGGAATCTGATATAATTTAAGCCGTTATAGTTACATCAGATAAATGTACATCAAGTGTGAAATAATTTCTGTCAAAATTGATTTCTGAAATATTCACTAAATTATTGTAAACTCAAGATAAAATTATCCACTCAATGAATGAATTTAATTTATTAATTTATGTTTTTCATTTTAGAGATTTCATTTTCCTCTGAGTGTCTCAGTGATGCATTATGCAATGGTATTTGTCATAGCTGCAGTTTTGAGACTGCTTTGGGAGTTCAAGACAGGAAAGACAAGAATAATTTTGCCTTGGTCAGTGTACATGAAAAGAGTTTTACCTACAGGTAAGAATTTGAAAGATTTTTAATTGAGCACTATTGTCTTGACTACGTGTATATTGAATTTCACTATGTTGATTATCAACTCAGAGTTGATAAAGGTAAATTAACCGCTGTAGCGAATTTCTAAAAGCTGACGTTTCTAAAAGCTGACGACTTTGCTCCGACGAAGGGCTAACGCCAGCTTTTAGAAATTTGCTACGGCGGTTAATTTACCTTTATCAAGTCTGAGTTGGTAATCAACATAGTGTTTCACTTTCCTGCCGACACAGCACCACAGTTTCATTAGAAACTAATCACTTTGTCCATATTGAATTTCAAACTTGTATGCCTGTCAAAGAGAGAAAAACACAGTTAGTTTAGAGAAAATATGTCATTTATCAAAACAAACAAACAAACAAACAAACAAACAACAAATCAGGGCTTCAAGTCTGCACTTCCTTAGTCTTGCAAAAAATTGAGACTCTGCTCAAAAGACAAGAATACGGGACCTGTGAAATTTGACAAAAATTTTGCAAGACCCGTATCTTTTTAAAGACCATTTACCACCCCTACATCTTAATACTTCCTCTGAAATTGGCCACCTCTAAATCCTTCAATATCAAAATTATACAGTCAAACCTCCACTAACAGACACCACTCTTAAGCGGACACTTTTTCTGGTCCCAATGGTGTCCACTTACTTGAGGTTGAATGTACTGTTTTAAGACTGTTCACTTTGGAGTGGAGATCTATGTCTTATTAAACAGAAATAGACAGTAAAATTTACTGTTTCATTTAATGGTCTCTTCTATTAAAATTAATGTTGATTATGTCAAATGTTGATTATACTTGTGAATATATTATTTTTCTGCAGCAATAGCTTGTGCTCTAGATATTGGCTTTTCCAACTGGAGCTTAATGTTCATCACAGTATCACTGTAGGTGTTAAATAATTATCATTAATTAATAGTACACTGTAGAGTAGACATAAAGCTTTAAAGCTAAGGTCAATCAGTGTACATACATTGATATATACGATAAAGATCATACCAAAAAAGTACATTGTACAGTAAGTCCCATCATTTTAATTAGATCCAAAAACCCCTCTTATAAAAGACCCCGCCCAAATATAATCCGGCCATGGATAATATTTGAGCTTTTTTCCTATTTTATATCATAATAATTATTATAATATTGCAGTATGCTCAGCAATGCTCATTGGATGACTGTAGGGCTGGTTGTTTTTCAATTCGTGGTCATATAGCTTTCCACTGAACTCTGTTATTCACAATCTGTTTGGCCTGCTCATGCATGGTATTTCTATTTACAGGTTGATGTTTTCAGATGTAAATCTGTTCCAGATAATAATAGAATAATATTAGATTACTCTGTTAGCCCAACACTTTTTAAGACAAAAAACTATCATGAATCCTAAATGGACGTTAAATAGTACAGTGCCCAATATATTGGGTGTTAAGACTGAAACACTAGAGTGACTCTTACTTTTCATGAAAAAAAATCACAAAATTGACACAAAATATATGTTAGGCTAGAGGTCTTGTTTATCATATAATATTTATTTAATATTTTCTGTTAAAATTAGAATTAGCAATCACCTTAACTAATTGTTTATATATTGTCCATTTTGTTGCAGATACACAATGACAAAGTCTACAAGCATTATTTTCATTCTGATATTTTCTCTTGTTCTTAGATTGGAGCGGTGGGTAAGTGTGGCAATGCTTTTGGCAAATAGATGTGTATTATATCACACCACAATGTTACAGTGAAGATCGAGCACCCTACCGTTGCCACTCGACAAAGTTTTAATTAATTTTTGACAACTTTTTGATATCTTTTTGACAACTTTCTGATGGCTTCCATTTAAACAAGCAAATCAATTATTGCAAGAACTGTGAGCCTCTCCATGGGTACCTCCAGTCTTCGATGCCGTTGCTTTTTTTTAACAAATCGTCGAGTTTTTAGCCAAAATCGTCGTTTTTGCATCAGGAATTATTCAATGCATGACAGTGTTAGAAGCAATAAAAAGCCCTGTGGGTCCCGTTTCAAAGACGGGCCTTTGCGCTTTACGCATACTGGAAAGTTCGTATTTCATACGGCAAAGTTTTACGCCACGGTTTGCCTATAAAATCGTTCCGCCAGCTGGCCGTAAAAAATTTACTAATACGCCACACACCGGCCGACGCCAGCGCTCTTATAAGCTGTCCTCGCGAGAATGGAAAATTTTAGATGGCTATGAAAATCTTTTTCGCCCCCTCCTTATAAACAGGTCTGGGCCACTGTTTATGTACCATAAGCAATGTTTCGGATTTACGCCACGCCAGCGCTTACAGCAAGAAAAAAATCCCTGTGAAATACGCCAAAAGTTGGCGTAAAAACCTTGCTCCACGCCAAAGATCTTCGGCGTAACATACGAACTTTCCAGTTTACGCTTTGAAAAGCTGGAAAAGATGACTGATAATTTTCTGACACATTTTTAATATTTTCTATCTGATCATGATAATTTGTAAATCTTCGCTTCAACTCTAAGATCGTCGTTTTTTAATGGCAATCGTCGCGTCTTCAATTTCTTCGGAAATACCCATAGAGAGGCTCAACTGTGGGAGGCGGAGATGTCAATTGGCAGAATGCGAACGTGGAGCTTGACATCTCCGCCTCTCATAGTTCTTGCATTTTGATTGGACAGTTGAAACAGATCCATAAGAACGTTGTCAAAAATTAATAAAAAAAATTGGCAAGTGTAGTGTGTTCTTCACTAAAAGTGAATCAAATATGCCATTTTGGAATCATTTGTATCTGAAAACAATGGTCTTTGTTCTTTTCTTTACATTTTCCCTTGATGACAGCAGGTAGAAGACTAACTGACTACTTACTAACTTGTCTCTGTTTGCTTGACAGAACTTTTCACTTGTGGCCATCATTCTGTTAATCGCCAGTGGCCTGTTTTTGTTAACATATGAGTCCACAGCATTCAACGCTGAAGGCTTTGTCTTGGTACGTTTTTAACTTGTAATTGAATATATACTGCAATTAATGTTACCATTCACATTTTATACAATGATTTTCCTAATTTTACATGTACTTCTTCATTTTGGCCTTTGGCTCCATACTAAAAGTTACTGATAACCTACATGTAGCCGACGTTCTTCTGGCTCGTCACCCAGTCTCTCCTCCCTGAGATTGTGTAATGAGCCAAAATAATGTCTGTTTAGGAGGCTACTGATAAACCCGTTATCAGCCTATTTTACCACACTGATACACTGGCAGATCCAAATGTGCTTAAACAAAAGGGGAGGGGGGGAGGGGGGGGGGGAGGGGGGGAGTGCTGATGGGAGTGAAGGTGGGCCCTTTCATTGTGCGAAACTCCTCGATTTCTCGAACCAATTTTTGTTTCCCTCAGAGGTTCGAGAAATCAGGATTTCACTGTATTTGTACTTAGCCAACACTAACCTCTAAGCCTTCACTAGTATAGCGTGACTTCTATTTGGTAGCCGGCCTTGGGCTACCGGAGGTTGATATTTTGCTGCCCAAATGTGTTGGCAAAAATGATGATTGTTGGCAGTGAAAAAGGCAGCCGTTGATTAAGCAGAGTTTGCACGTTATTGAAAGGCGTAGTAACTATATACAAGTAACTATATACAAGTATTAAAGGATTGGTCTAATGTAGTTTATTAGAATGTTACATGTACTGATATTTGTGATTTCAAATTTAAGGCTTTGACTGCATCAGGAATAAGTGGTTTACGATGGACATTGGCACAAATTTTGACTCAGAAAGAAGATTTAGGTATTAAAATTATTCAATTTTAACCTAGTAGATTAACCTAGTAGCAGTGTCCACTGCAAGACGGCTCTACAGAGCTTATTAGATAGAAGGGTGATTTATATTCACCGTCAATACAAGCTTTCATGCATGTAATATGACAGATATTGATTCCACAAGCTGTCTTACAATTTTGACATTGAAACTGTGGTGGTGGTGGGTGGGTGGGACAGGGGGGAGATGGGGGGGGGGGGGGGGGGGTTAATAGAGGGAGGGAGCTTACTAATATTTTTATCCCCGAAAGGGAGACTCGCACTAGAAGGGGAGGCATAAATAGAGGAAATAGAGTAGTTACAATAAAATAACTAATACAAATTGTTTCCAAAACTTGTAATATGTTTTTACCCTTTTACAGGTCTTCACAACCCCCTTGATACACTTTACCATCTCCAGCCATTTATGACGTTAACTCTAATTCCCCTGGCCTTCTACATTGAAGGTAAGTCAAAGAGTACTTGCTGCCTGTTGGTAATTAAGAGCAATGTTAAAAAATCATCTTGCAAAACATTGCTTTTTAAGTTTCAGTTATGATACTCTGCCGCAAAGGACTGGAACAGTCTCCCCTGCCGTCTCAGGGAGCGCAACTCCCTTGGAGGTTTTAAAAACTCTGTTTTTAAATACTTTTTAGAGTTAGATGAAAATTGCCATATATTTGTAGTTTATAGGTTTTTTTTCTTTTTCGATATGTAACTTTATATTTTTTGAATGTTTCTTCTTAATAAATATTTTAGACTATTTTTATATTATTTACTGCACATGGGTTTACACCAGCTGTAATTCTTTTTCACAGGTGATCTATACTGCAGTATATTAAATAAAGATTTATTTTTTATTTTTTATTATCCTCTATAACATTTCTGCACGCATTGCATGCCTATGATCATTCTCATTTGTTGTTTGTTGCAGGACAGAGTTTAGCCCTCTCACCACAGCTGTTCAATGCTCATGATAGTTCTACTTTCTGGGTGACCATCTCCATGGTGTTGTTTGGCTGTTTCTTGGCCTTCATGATTAGCGTTGCTGAGTTTCTGCTCCTCTCTCGCACATCAGGTTTAACACTTTCCATATCAGGAATATTTAAGGTGTGCATCCTTTTATGGATTGGAAATGAAAAATTAAGTAAGAACTTTTTCAAAACACTTAAAAATACGACACAAAAAGTGGCTCCATTTTTTTAGGTAGTGCTATATAGGGTGTAAATTCACCTCAGTGACAGGGATGCTTGTCGTACCTTTTAGGGGGTTGAAAATCATGTTTTGGTACCACTAAATTAAATAGGTTGAGCCATTTAAACCAACCAACCCAGTAAATAGATGTTTTGTCTTATGACCCTTTCTGAACTTACCATCAATTTCACTGTTACGCGACAATTAAAATCAAAACTCCTCTGAGCAGTTTGCAAAAGATTTCCGTCAGTCATACTTTATATGGAAAGGTGTTTACTTGCAGTAAAATCAAACACTTCCATATAAGGTATGACATGTATGATTGACGGAAATCTGTTACAAACCGCCCAGAGGAGTTTTTATTTTGAAGGTCGCATAGCAGTGAAATCAATGGTAACTTTGCTGGAAATAATTTTTAATCAATAATTATTATTCCATTTTGTTTTTCATTTCTGGTATTTGACATGATCCCCAGCTGCAAATTAACTGACCTCATAATTTTATCACATTGCTTTTTCCCAGGAAATCTGCACCTTATCTCTCGCCACTGAATTTGCTGGTGATAAAATGACAACTGTTAACTTTTTTGGACTTGTGCTGTGTCTTATTGGGATTAGTGTCCATGTGGTGATCAAAGCAACAAGAGGTAAGCAGTGGAAAGACAGACCGAGTGGCATTTTATGATTGGTATTCGTTTTAGTTTATGTACATGTCACTTCTGAATATACTTGTACAATCATTTCTCGCGAAGCGAGGCCGGAGGCTGAGTGTGCGAGGTTTATGATTTTGCTGACAAAGAACACTTCATGAAGAGTTTATGGTCATATTTAATTAATTGTAGAAAATAGATAATCAAACATGATTACATGATTGCTGCTGGAACAAATGAGTTACATGTAACTATCATTAAATTTCAATCAGAATAAATATATCCTATTAGACAGTTACTGGTAAGTGTGTTAAGTATCGCTGTATATTATATAGATACTGATGAAATACCAGGATTTTTCCTGTTACTAAAAAGTGATATCTATATAATAAACAGAACATTACATGGCCGCTTGGGGATACAAAATTAATTGTATCTTCTCGTCCTGAAAGTATCTCTCACTCGTGAGAGATACTATTTAAGCACTTGAAGATAAAATTCGTATCCCGTGCGGCCATCTAATCTATATATTTTCGTTCGTCTGATGCAGACAATTCAAAGCTGAGCGAGGACAAGATGAAGGAGCTGAAGAACGGCAGCATTGAATTAAAGGGGTTACTACCAGGAGACTCTGTGATACCTGAAGATGAATACGAAGATGAAGATGACGAATTTGAACTAAATGTGCATAGCCAGAGATAGCATTATATAATCCAAATTTAGACATTGTTGTCTTAAAATTCAAATGAACAGAATACTTATAAAGTATATAACATGTTATTTATTGTCTGTACACAATTTTAGGAAGGTGTTGACATTAATTTTTGACTTGAATGGTGAAATACAAACCTATTTCCTTTTTACATAGGTAGGATTTAGGAGACGACTGCATGCAGAGATAGAAAATACTCTTATTATGCAATGCAAAGCAAAAAGATGTCAAATTATATTTTATTAATTACAAAATTACAATAATATTATATTAATGGAGTTTCAAATATTTCACTTTAAGGGATAAAGTCTTTTTGAGACATTAAAAAAAGTAAGCTTTAGAGAAGAATGCAGTTAGCACATGTTTCATGTTACCTCAGTGTATTCTAATATCTGTGCAAAGGTTGCTTCTTGATTTTTAGAAAGGAAGCAATTCATAATATTAGAATTTTATACATTTTAATATATGCAAAGAACATAACCATACCGGTGCGATGCTCTAACGAGTGAGTTATCAATCCTTATGACCTGTTTATGTAGAGAGAAAAGTTGTCCCTGGTTGGAGGGTCACCCTCCACAACCCCGGGTGAGAGAACTTGTCATACATTTCTTTATCAATAGCAGCGAACCGTTTACCAGAGAAAGCGCAAAGTTGGCTCCGGGTGAGTTTGGGGGGGGGGGGGGGGAAGGTGACCCTGGTACCCTGGTTGGAGGGTCACTTGCTTTGGAGGTAGGGTTACCCTGGGGTGCGAGCCAATATTTTTCCATATAAACACTTTGGCTATTTTTGCCTTGCATACCAGGGACAAGTCGGGGCATATAGAGCATGCATGAACCCGAGAGGCTCGGCTTGGCTCGGTCAGCAGGCACAACTTTTTTCATATAAACGCTCGGTAAAAGATGGCTCAGGGGGCAGGGTAACCCTCCTACCAGGGACAACTTTTCTCCATGTAAATAGGCCCTTAATAAGTTTAGAGCAGGTCAATAAGTATCCCGCATATGGAGTGGATGAAAGATGACATAAATGAATGATGCGAAGTGTTGATTACATTTAATAAACAAGGAATTGACAAATTTGTAATGCTATATTTGTCGATTGAGTGATGGCTCCACCCAATATGTGAAGCTTCCTTGATTCTGCACTGGACAAGTGTGGTGGCAAAATCAAGTATAACGTTTTGGTCACGTGACCTAACGTTTTGCCAATGTTAATGGCTGTCGTTGTGTGATGTAATATATGTAACACTCGAGACAGTGTTTCATCCGATTTCCAAACACCGATAAGAGAGTTGAAAATACGACGTGTAGCGGAATTTGAGGTGTATGGAAATCGGATGAAACACTGTCTCGAGTGTTTGATATATCTTCTCAAACGAAACTAAAACTACATGTAATACAGATTTAAATCTATTTGCTGCAAATTGGACAAGTGTAACGCCAGCGTCACGCAAAAAGAAAATAGAAGCGTACTTCTAGCTAGTATTGTCCTCCAGGAAAGAATTTTCGCGGTAGTTCCAGGTTTCCATCTCCCGCATTTTCACTTCCGTTCAAGATTTCTTAGTTTTTAAATAGCCAATCAAAAAATTCGAATTCCTCGTGCCTAGGCCTTGCCGGCTAAGAGACGCGAAAGGGGTGTGGGGACGAGAATGATCTAGGATCCCTCAGGTCTTCTTTTTTCTTTTCTCTCTCGCTTTTGTATTTATAATATGAATTATTTTCGTTTATTACTGAGCAATCAGTGCCAATTTAGAGATGGAAAGGTTACGACTTTCCAAGTGAAGAAGAACGGCCGGTCCATTAGTGAGCTTGTTTTTACAGTCATGCCTTCAGGAGTTCAGGCACAAGAGAGGTTGAATTATTATCTACGAGAAAGTCATACACCCGTTTGGGGAAATCGAAACATGATGGTATTCAGAATGTTTTGAAAAGTTATTTATGTAATAAACACTTGATATACAATCAAACGTCTATGTGGTGTCCTTGTTTTCGCAGTTACATTGCGCCGTAATTATAAGAATTAAATATTTTCACAACGCTAAAAATTGATAATCATCTTAAAGTTCGGTATGTAATCTTTGCATTCTACAGACACATAGGAAGATACAATGTAGGTCCAGTTTCTTAATTGCACGTTTAAAAGCAGCTAGAGACGTCAGAGTTGATTGCATGCACTGATTGCCCATTATTTTAAAAACAGGTATAATCACATGTCAGCTCACATGACGGGGAGTGGCTCACCTCCATGTGAATAGAGGTCTTGATATGATAAAAGGTATTGTTATTTTTAACAAAGCGCGAATGCTGATCAAGCTCAAAGCACGAAAATCTTATAATAAACTATTCTGATTGAGCAAAGCATATTTCTCGTAGCTGGAATGCATGAATTTTAATCAAGGTATGTGTCAAAAAGGGCGCGGCGATCCTGATTTTGGTGTGATGGTGTTTGTCGCCGTTGTATCGACATCCGCAATGTGCTCCTTTCAGGTAAGTCCGCCATGTTTTCTCTCTTCTCTGAGTTGTTATGCAGCGGCTAGTTGTAGTCAACGAAGTTTCGACGGGTACTTGTCTATAACGCCAAAGATGCTGTTGAATGATGATTAATGATTATTTTGCTATAAATCACTTTTTCTAACGAGTAATTCAGGATGTTTCTGTTCGTTTGGTTATCACATGGAGCAATCGGTTGGTAAGTTTAATCCGACCAGACGACTTCTACTGCCTTTTAGTCAAGTTCAGTGCAATTTGACAGTTTTTCCTTTCGAATTATTAATTTGTAACTGCCGTAAATGTAGTATGACGCCAGTAATATTTCCTTTGCTTTATATAGTCTTTTTATTCCACAGGTTATAAAAGGGGGCTTCACAGGGAATACCAGGGCTCATTTGTCAATCACAGCGAACAAGGTGATAGCTGAAAATTAGTCGTCAGTAGCTGAGAATAAACAATTCCTCGGTTTTCTTTGCTAATTATTCTAAACCCACGACTGGAAATAATGAAATTTTTTTCATTATACTTTCTTGCCAAATCGAGTAAGCAGGAACGCCTGGGTACTAGTCTGCATGTCGCTACTCAGAAAAGAAAAGAGAAAGCACAAGAAAACATCGCATGATTTTTCCTGCCTCGTCCCAGGCGTCGCTCCTTGTTTGAGCGCGGTGTGCGTGGAGTTGTGGGATTGATTTAAGCGCGCGTACCGCGCTCCCTATTTTCCCGCTCACAAGATTTCCCGCTCGCAACGGCGCCTGGGGACGAGGCAGTGATTTTTCAGTGTTGCAATCATGTTGTGCTGTTCAATTAGCTATCGTTCATTTAATTTATTTATGTTATTTTTATAATCGTTAAATTATGAGAAATTAGTCAGTAAACTCTCGAAATCTAGCGGTCATCAAAACAACCTTCAGCCAGGCGTGAACTCTATAATTAAAGTCAATTACGTTTATAATTAATATCTGATTTCTGTCTAACCTAACTGTAAACAGACCTACTGACATCACAAGACTACTAAAAGACTAATAAACTATTGACTGCAGTTTTTTTGCTCTTTTCCCGGCACAAGATGAACAGAGGTAAATCCAAAGAAACTGCTGAGCCAATAACCAACTCAACGAAAGTGAGACATTGTTATTCCATATACTGGCCGGCCTCTTCACGTTGGAAACAACTTCATTTTCAGATAAGTCAATTTTAGTGTTTCTCAGATTTATTTTTGTCTTCAGTCTTTTGTGTGTGCGTACTTTGGGTTCACTTCAGTGAAATTCTGTATTACTGAAATGTCCATGATTTAACTGTTTAACGTTTTGAGGTAGCAAAACAAGGAAAGCTTTATTTCTAAGGTTTTTTAAAATAATATTTATCTTCTATCTTTTGTCGGCTAAGAAAGGAGTAGAACATGATGACGCAGTATTCTTCTGAGCGTATTTTTCTTCCATTATTTTTTATCAAGGTATGTTTATACTGAAACTCGGGCCATGCAGCCATTCTGGAACTAGTTGACTATTGGAACAAACCATTTACGGTCTGATTTGATGTTGACGTCTCTTTTCCCAAAACGTGAGTCTTTATGATCCAAATCATTTTGTACTGAGACATATTTGCAAATTATGTAGTGAACTTCCAAATTTGATTAAGCAAGCACAAGAACTTTGCTTTAACTTAATTTTGGTGCGGTTTCAGTCTGGGCCCGGTTGTTCAAAGGGTGGATAACACTATCCAATAGCTTGCGTTTTCTTCCTTTCCCAGCATCCCCCACGTCTTGCGACTCCCAACAAAGGAGACAAGAGAGACGACTGGGGACGAGTCCACGTCTTGGTCCACTGGGACGAGTCCACGTCCGATCCCCACGTCTTGCGACTCCCAACAAAGGAGACAAGAGAGACGACTGGGACGAGTCAGATTCAATAGATAAATATGCACTATCCAGTACATAAGTGTTAACAAAAAAAACTACGTACGCTATCCACTGGATAATGATTTATCCGGTGGATAGCGTTATCCATTTTTGAACAACCGGGCCCTGATGTTCAGTACAGATTCTCGAGAAAAAAACACTCGGAAACATGTATGTACTAAATTAATGCCATTTCTCTGATTGGCTATAACGCATTTATTAGCAAATTTTTGAGCTTTTAACTCAAAACCCGCCGCCGCCATAGAAAAACAGCAAAAATCCCAATTTTGTCGTCTGCCGTTACACGCTTGTAGGGAGTAGTTTCAGGTTTGTCACCAACGTGTGAATTATTTTCGATTTTTCTGATGGATTTATTTAACGATTCAAGGAAAAGTAAAGATAATTAACTTAACCGTTTTCCGTAGAACGTTGCTTAATAATCTCTCTATTGCTTTAGAAAGTCCCTCTACGAAATGTCTTGTTTTCTAGCGAATTTGTGAAATTAACACGATTGAAAATTTTCTGAATGAGCAGTAATTTATTGATGTTTCCTCTTTTTTTCTCCAGGTTGAACACAGATAGTTGAAAGAAAGTGCAGCCATTTGGGATCGCGGCAATGAGTATTCTTGGACATTGGCGCACGTGGCTCATTGAAAACATCTTATTTCAGATAAGTCCATCGTAATTTTCTTTTTTCCCCTGTCTGTTTGAGTCCATGACTAATCAAATTCTAACGCGTCCAGTTACCATATCGATACACTGTACACTTTATAAGAAAATCATACCTAGCTTTGGCCGGGGTATTGTCTTGATCCAAATTCTCAGATCTAACATTTAAGGAAATGACTGGCAGGTAGTCGTGAGCATATTCATATTTCGAGTTCCGGACTGATTAAAAATTGTTTCAGAACCATCATTTTATCTAAACAAAGGAGAATAGCGTAACATATTGATGTTTCGGGTTTTCCTAAGTGCAGCCATTTTGGATTGCCCTGTGTAGCTCTTAATTGGATTCTGGCGCAAAATGACTATATCTTTATAAGAAAATCGTTAAGTAACCTAGCTGGAGTCCGTATTGTATTGATGTGGCACCAGATTCTTATAGAATATAATTCTTATAGAATATAATTCAGAATATTATTCGTATGACGTATTGACCAGAAAACTGAGAACGAAACTTGTTTTAAAACGTTCGGCTAAACAGAGAGAAATAGTATAATTTATCGATGTTTCTTTTTTTTTGTCCAGATTGAGCACACATATTTTGAAAGAAAGTGCCTGGACTCTGGCGCAAGTTGGCTATATATTGGAAACATCTTAGTCGAGATAAGTCCATTATCTTTGTATATTAACGGTGTCATGATCAGTCCAAGAGAGTTTTTGTCTTCCAGCCCATATTGATAGATTGTCGTTTATCTTACAGGTAAGCTCATATAGAAAATCGTTAATTCAGAGGTATTGTCTTGATGGTACCACCCCATTCTCAGAAATAAAATTAAAAGACATGTAAGGCAGTCAGTGACGAGAATTAATATTTTGAGCCAAAAGGGTTAAAGGGGCTGTGTCACGCTACTTTTTGCTATTCTTCCCTGTATTCTTTTTTTACGAGCTATAAACTCAAACATGTCAATGAAATATTAATTCAAAGTTGGAATCTCACTTACATAACAAACACGGATGATTTCTAAGCATTATTTGCCACTTGTTTCACACAAATTATACGTAGTTAACTTGAAAAATAACTGGCCGTCGTTTTTCAAGTTAACCTATTCGCAATCCGTTTCAATCTTGTCCAATTTTGACCATCCGCACTTCATTGCGGCTTCCTAGTATTTGTTTGAGGTTTTTCTATGGTTTGAAACCATTATTTTGTGGTTTCAATATATTTTAAGTTTAGTTTGCGTGTAACAGAATTTTGAAAATAGCGTGACACATCTCCTTTAACAAAGATACAACACAATTTTGGTCAATATTTTGGTTCTGTTTTCTCTCACTGGATTAAGCTGTTCCTATATATGCTCTGGTGAGGCTCAGGAATACAGGTTTTAGTGAGTCACTTCTGAGTCATCTTAGGCTAACGGAGAAATTGTTTGGGAGGGTTTCATTTGAAAATGGTAACCATGGCAACCAGCCACACTCTTTCGAACACTGTTTTATTGCATTCACACCAACAGTCGTAGATACATTGTCAAATCGTAACTGTAGTCGTGTATTGTCTGGATATCCCAAGGAGGTAATGAGATCAGAACACCAGAAACAAACTTGTTCCAAAAACGTTTGACTGAACAAAGAAAAATGCCTTAATTTATTAACGTTTCCTCGATTCTTTTTACTCCAGGCCATTTTGGATTGTAGTGAGTAACTCTTGGACTCTGGCACAAGTTGACTATTGGAAACATCTTATTTTCAGATAAGTACGTCGCAGATTCTGCAGATTCTCTATTTTTTTTTCAGCGCAAAAGTGATTAAAATCTAACGTCTTCTCATCATATCGATATATTGTTAAACCAACAAATTCTCAGAACTAACTAAAGTAAAAGTCAGCCAGCGAAAATATTAATATTTCCATCCTGGGACTGATTGCAAATTGTTCCAAAACGATCATCTAAACAACTGAAAATAGCTTAATTTAGGTCTCCTGTGCTGTAGCGGTTATTATGTCCGCCTTGAACGCGAGAGACCGAGCTTCGAATTCTCACCGGCGACCCACATTTTCACATAGTATGTTATATATTGCTGTTATTACTTGCATTTGCTTTGTTCATTATATCTTTGATATAACAGATCTGCTGTGATCCCATATGAAAATAAAAGAATCGAGTTTTCTAGCGAATTTGTGAAATTAACACGACTGAAAATTTTCTGAATGAGCAGTAATTTATTGATGTTTCCTCTTTTTTTCTCCAGGTTGAACACAGATAGTTGAAAGAAAGTGCAGCCATTTGGGATCGCGGCAATGAGTATTCTTGGACATTGGCGCACGTGGCTCATTTGAAAACATCTTATTTCAGATAAGTCCATCGTAATTTTCTTTTTTCCCCTGTCTGTTTGAGTCCATGACTAATCAAATTCTAACGCGTCCAGTTACCATATCGATACACTGTACACTTTATAAGAAAATCATACCTAGCTTTGGCCGGGGTATTGTCTTGATCCAAATTCTCAGATCTAACATTTAAGGAAATGACTGGCAGGTAGTCGTGAGCATATTCATATTTCGAGTTCCGGACTGATTAAAAATTGTTTCAGAACCATCATTTTATCTAAACAAAGGAGAATAGCGTAACATATTGATGTTTCGGGTTTTCCTATAAGTGCAGCCATTTTGGGTTGCCCTGTGTAGCTCTTAATTGGATTCTGGCGCAAAATGACTATATCTTTATAAGAAAATCGTTAAGTAACCTAGCTGGAGTCCGTATTGTATTATCGATGTGGCACCAGATTCTTATAGAATATAATTCTTATAGAATATAATTCAGAATATTATTCGTATGACGTATTGACCAGAAAACTGAGAACGAAACTTGTTTTAAAACGTTCGGCTAAACAGAGAGAAATAGTATAATTTATCGATGTTTCTTCTTTTTAAGCGGCCGACGCATAGCGGCCGCTTCAAGAAATTGACTTTTTTTTCATGTCGCTAGCCTTAGTCCTCTTCACGGTTGACATGATGTTATCGCATCTCGGTCTAAAATTAGCCAGTAGAGAATTTCTCTTCCACATTCTTTCTGTAGTGTCGTGTAAGTGCGTAGATGTATTTAGTTTATCACAGGAATCGCATTGGAAAAAGCAAAGACAAATCAGTCCCACAGCAGTGAACAGCAGTGTTGTTGCAAAATGTGCTAAATTTGGCGGTGTGACCTTTGCGCGTGAGGGGCAGTTTCCCGTTACATTGTAAACGTAGCCAGGAGACATGCAAATAAATAGCCACAAGAGAATTTCTGTTCTGTTTAATACATGCACCTCAACCAGTAAACGAACGATAAAACCCGGTCCCAAAAACATAACAGTTTTTCTTAACACAATTCCACAGTATATATGTCATTCACAATTTATTTTCACGTTGAGCGAAAACATATCTTTGCCCACGTTGAATATGATGCAATCTACATTAGCTAAAATTAACCACAAGAGAATTTCTCCGGCTTCCGGAGCATGAAGCAATATATTACATCAGGCAGTCACGTTTTTCGTCACGCAGGTTCGTGTGTTGACTCTTAGGATTTGGAGGGTGCACCTCAGAGTCCAGTGACCGCGGATAGTTTTCGTGTCGGGTAAGAGCTCTTTTCATGTAAAGAAACAAGCGAAATATTTCATTAGACAAGGGAAAATAACCTCAACTACGCGAGAAGAGCCACTACAGAGCAGGAAATGGAGGGGTCCGTGTCACGAAGTAACGAAAGTTAATTTTATATTTCTTATATTTATATTTCTCGTCACGCATGTTCGTATGCTGACTCTCGCTCATTTTAGGGGTGCACCTCAGAGTACAGTGACCGAGGGGGAGTCGGGGGAGGAGAGATCGATTGTTGTTTCCCCCATTATTAAGGTAATCGGCCGCTTGTAAACTACTTTAGGAGTTCTTGTTTGTCCAGATTGAGCACACATATTTTGAAAGAAAGTGCCTGGACTCTGGCGCAAGTTGGCTATATATTGGAAACATCTTAGTCGAGATAAGTCCATTATCCTTGTATATTAACGGTGTCATGATCAGACCAAGAGAGTTCTTGTCTTCCAGCCCATATTGATAGATTGTCGTTTATTTACATGTAAGCTTATATAGAAAATCGTTAATTCAGAGTTATTGTCTTGATGGTACCACCCCATTCTCAGAAATAAAATTAAAAGACATGTAAGGCAGTCAGTGATGAGAATTAATATTTTGAGCCAAAAGGGTTAAAGGGGCTGTGTCACGCTACTTTCTGCTATTCTTCCCTGTATTCTCTTTTTACGAGCTATAAACTCAAACATGTCAATGAAATATTAATTCAAAGATGGAATCTCATTTACATAACAAACACGGATGATTTTTAAGCATTATTTACCACTTGTTTCACACAAATTATACGTAGTTAACTTGAAAAATAACTGGCCGTCGTTTTTCAAGTTAACCTATTCGCAATCCGTTTCAATCTTGTCCAATTTTGACCATCCGCACTTCATTGCGGCTTCCTAGTATTTGTTTGATGTTTTTCTATGGTTTGAAACCATTATTTTGTGGTTTCAATATATTTTAAGTTTAGTTTGCGTGTAACAGAATTTTGAAAATAGCGTGACACAGCCCCTTTAACAAAGATACAACACAATTTTGGTCAATATTTTGGTTCTGTTTTCTCTCACTGCGGATTAAGCTGTTCCTATATATGCTCTGGTGAGACTCAGGAATACAGGTTTTAGTGAGTCACTTCTGAGTCATCTTAGCCTAACGGAGAAATTGTTTGGGAGGGTTTCATTTAAAAATGGTAACCATGGCAATCAGCCACACTCTTTCGAACACTGTTTTATAGCATTCACACCAACAGTCGTAGATACATTGTCAAATCGTAACTGTAGTCGTGTATTGTCTGGATATCCCAGGAGGTAATGAGATCAGAACACCAGAAACAAACTTGTTCCAAAAACGTTTGACTGAACAAAGAAAAATGCCTTAATTTATTAACGTTTCCTCGATTCTTTTTACTCCAGGCCATTTTGGATTGTAGTGAGTAACTCTTGGACTCTGGCACAAGTTGACTATTGGAAACATCTTATTTTCAGATAAGTACGTCGCAGATTCTGCAGATTCTCTATTTTTTTTCAGCGCAAAAGTGATTAAAATCTAACGTCTTCTCATCATATCGATATATTGTTAAACCAACAAATTCTCAGAACTAACTAAAGTAAAAGTCAGCCAGCGAAAATATTAATATTTCCATCCTGGGACTGATTGCAAATTGTTCCAAAACGATCATCTAAACAACTGAAAATAGCTTAATTTAGGTCTCCTGTGCTGTAGCGGTTATTATGTCCGCCTTGAACGCGAGAGACCGAGCTTCGAATTCTCACCGGCGACCCACATTTTCACATAGTATGTTATATATTGCTGTTATTACTTGCATTTGCTTTGTTCATTATATCTTTGATATAACAGATCTGCTGTGATCCCATATGAAAATAAAAGAATCGAGTTTTCTAGCGAATTTGTGAAATTAACACGACTGAAAATTTGCTGAATGAGCAGTAATTTATTGATGTTTCCTCTTTTTTTCTCCAGGTTGAACACAGATAGTTGAAAGAAAGTGCAGCCATTTGGGATCGCGGCAATGAGTATTCTTGGACATTGGCGCACGTGGCTCATTTGAAAACATCTTATTTCAGATAAGTCCATCGTAATTTTCTTTTTTCCCCTGTCTGTTTGAGTCCATGACTAATCAAATTCTAATGTCTCCTTACCATATCGATACATTGTCAAGTATCTTATAAGAAAATCATAACTACAATCCTGGCCAAAAGGCTTGGGACAAGTCAAGGTTTTTTGGTTAATATTTTGATTCTGTTTTAGAAATACGCCCGTGTCCCCCTCCCCCATGACAATGATGATTCCTTGTTGCAAGAATGCTGCCTAGTTTCCAACATTGATAGGAGGAGGGGGGGGGGGGGGGGGGGGGGGGGGGAACCAAATATCAAACAGAAAAAACGATTCATATCCTGTGAAGGTGAAAATTTTATCAAAAGAAATGTAGTAGAGAGTTTGTCCCAAAGTCTTTTGTCCAGGATTGTAGCTATGGCCGGGTATTGTCCTGATGTACCACAAAATTCTCAGGTCTAACATTTAAGGAAGTGACGTATAGGCAGGTAGTCGTAAGAATATTAATATTTCGAGTCCCGGACTGATTCAAAATTGTTCCAGAACCATCATTTTATCTAAACAAAGGAGAATAGCGTAACATATTGACGTTTTGGGCTTGCCTTAGTGCAGCGATTTTGGATTGCCGTGTGCGGCTCTTAGCTTAATTGGATTCTGGTGCAAAATTACTATACTGACTATATCTTTAAGAAGATTAAGAAAACGTTTTTTAAGAAAAGTTTTTAAAGAAATTGTTTAAGAAACGTTTAATTAATAATGAATTAATGAGTGAGATGTAAAATAAGTTCGGATTAAATGATATTGTAAATAGTTTTTCTAGTTTTCTAAATTATTTATTTATTTTCTGTATTTTGATATTGATGCTGAAAAGCCCTTTTCAGGGATGCTCAATAAAGTCTATGTATGTAAGAAAATCGTTAACTACGCTGGAGTCAGTATTGTATTGATGTGGCCTGCAGATCTTCCTATTAGATTTTTAATCGTTCGACGCATTGACCAGAAAACCAGAATGAAACTTGTTTTAAAACGTTCGGCTAAACAGAGAGAAAATAGTATAATTTATCGATGTTTCTTCTTTTTGTCCAGATTGAGCACACATATTTGAAAGAAAGTGCCTGGACTCTGGCGCAAGTTGGCTATATATTGGAAACATCTTAGTCGAGATAAGTCCATTATCCTTGTATATTAACGGTGTCATGATCAGTCCAAGAGAGTTCTTGTCTTCCAGCCCATATTGATAGATTGTCGTTTATCGTACATGTAAGCTTATATAGAAAATCGTTAATTCAGAGGTATTGTCTTGATGGTACCACCCCATTCTCAGAAATAAAATTGCAAAGACATGTAAGGCAGTCAGTGATGAGAATTAATATTTTGAGCCAAAGGGGTTAAAGTGGCTGTGTCACGCTACTTTCTGCTATTCTTCCCTGTATTCTTTTTTACGAGCTATAAACTCAAACATGTCAATGAAATATTAATTCAAAGATGGAATCTCACTTACATAACAAACACGGATGATTTCTAAGCATTATTTACCACTTGTTTCACACAAATTATACGTAGTTAACTTGAAAAATAACTGGCCGTCGTTTTTCAAGTTAACCTATTCGCAATCCGTTTCAATCTTGTCCAATTTTGACCATCCGCACTTCATTGCGGCTTCCTAGTATTTGTTTGATGTTTTTCTATGGTTTGAAACCATTATTTTGTGGTTTCAATATATTTTAAGTTTAGTTTGCGTGTAACAGAATTTGAAAATAGCGTGACACAGCCCCTTTAACAAAGATACAACACAATTTTGGTCAATATTTTGGTTCTGTTTTGTCTCACTGCAGGATTAAGCTGTTCCTATATATGCTCTGGTGAGACTCAGGAATACAGGTTTTAGTGAGTCACTTCTGAGTCATCTTAGCCTAACGGAGAAATTGTTTGGGAAGGTTTCATTTAAAAATGGTAACCATGGCAACCAGCCACACTCTTTCGAACACTGTTTTATAGCATTCACACCAAAAGTCGTAGATACATTGTCAAATCGTAACTGTGGTCGTGTATTGTCTTGATATCCCAGGGAGGTAATGAGATCAGAACACCAGAAACAAATGTTCCAAAAACGTTTGACTGAATAAAGAAAAATGCCTTAGTTAATTTATTAACGTTTCCTCGATTCTTTTTACTCCAGGCCATTTTGGATTGTAGTGAGTAACTCTTGGACTCTGGCACAAGTTGACTATTGGAAACATCTTATTTTCAGATAAGTACGTCGCAGATTCTGCAGATTCTCTATTTTTTTTTCAGCGCAAAAGTGATTAAAATCTAACGTCTTCTCATCATATCGATACATTGTTAAGTATCTGTTAAACCAACAAATTCTCAGAACTAACTAAAGTAAAAGTCAGCCAGTGAAAATATTAATATTTCCATCCTGGGACTGATTGCAAATTGTTCCAAAACGATCATCTAAACAACTGAAAATAGCTTAATTTAGGTCTCCTGTGCTGTAGCGGTTATTATGTCCGCCTTGAACGCGAGAGACCGAGCTTCGAATTCTCACCGGCGACCCACATTTTCACATAGTATGTTATATATTGCTGTTATTACTTGCATTTGCTTTGTTCATTATATCTTTGATATAACAGATCTGCTGTGATCCCATATGAAAATAAAAGAATCGAGTTTTCTAGCGAATTTGTGAAATTAACACGACTGAAAATTTGCTGAATGAGCAGTAATTTATTGATGTTTCCCCTTTTTTTCTCCAGGTTGAACACAGATAGTTGAAAGAAAGTGCAGCCATTTGGGATCGCGGCAATGAGTAATTCTTGGACATTGGCGGAAGTTGACTCATTTGAAAACATCTTATTTCAGATAAGTCCATCGTAATTTTCTTTTTTCCCCCTGTCTGTTTGAGTCCATGAGTAATCAAATTCTAATGTCTCCTTACCATATCGATACATTGTCAAGTATTTTATAAGAAAATCATAACTACAATCCTGGCCAAAAGGCTTGGGACAAGTCAAGGTTTTTTGGTTATTTTGATTCTGTTTTAGAAATACGCCCGTGTCCTCCCTCCCCCATGACAATGATGATTCCTTGTTGCAAGAATGCTGCCTAGTTTTCAACATTGATAGGGGGAGGGGGGGGGGGGGGGGGGGAACCAAATATCAAACAGAAAAAACGATTCATATCCTGTGAAGGTGAAAATATTATCAAAAAGAAATGTAGTAGAGAGTTTGTCCCAAAGTCTTTTGTCCAGGATTGTAGCTATGGCCGGGGTATTGTCCTGATGTACCACAAAATTCTCAGGTCTAACATTTAAGGAAGTGACGTATAGGCAGGTAGTCGTGTAAGAATATTAATATTTCGAGTCCCGGACTGATTCAAAATTGTTCCAGAAACATCATTTTATCTAAACAAAGGAGAATAGCGTAACATATTGACGTTTTGGGCTTGCCTTAGTGCAGCGATTTTGGATTGCCGTGTGCGGCTCTTAGCTTAATTGGATTCTGGTGCAAAATGACTATACTGACTATATCTTTAAGAAGATTTAAGAAACGTTTTTAAGAAACGTTTTAAAGAAATTGTTTAAGAAACGTTTAATTAATAATGAATTAATGAGTGATGTAAAATAAGTTCGGATAAATGATATTGTAAATAGTTTTTCTAGTTTTCTAAATTATTTATTTATTTTCTGTATTTTGATATCGATGCTGAAAAGCCCTTTTCAGGGATGCTCAATAAAGTGTATGTATTTAAGAAAATCGTTAACTAGGCTGGAGTCAGTATTGTATTGATGTGGCAGCAGATTCTTATTAGATTTTTAATCGTATGACGCATTGACCAGAAAACCAGAATGAAACTTGTTTTAAAACGTTCGGCTAAACAGAGAGAAATAGTATAATTTATCGATGTTTCTTCTTTTTTGTCCAGATTGAGCACACATATTTTGAAAGAAAGTGCCTGGACTCTGGCGCAAGTTGGCTATATATTGGAAACATCTTAGTCGAGATAAGTCCATTATCCTTGTATATTAACGGTGTCATGATCAGTCCAAGAGAGTTCTTGTCTTCCAGCCCATATTGATAGATTGTCGTTTATCTTACATGTAAGCTTATATAGAAAATCGTTAATTCAGAGGTATTGTCTTGATGGTACCACCCCATTCTCAGAAATAAAATTGAAAGACATGTAAGGCAGTCAGTGACAAGAATTAATATTTTGAGCCAAAAGGGTTAAAGGGGCTGTGTCACGCTACTTTTTGCTATTCTTCCCTGTATTCTTTTTTTACGAGCTATGAACTCAAACATGTCAATGAAATATTAATTCAAAGATGGAATCTCACTTACATAACAAACACGGATGATTTCTAAGCATTATTTACCACTTGTTTCACACAAATTATACGTAGTTAACTTGAAAAATAACTGGCCGTCGTTTTTCAAGTTAACCTATTCGCAATCCGTTTCAATCTTGTCCAATTTTGACCATCCGCACTTCATTGCGGCTTCCTAGTATTTGTTTGATGTTTTTCTATGGTTTGAAACCATTATTTTGTGGTTTCAATATATTTTAAGTTTAGTTTGCGTGTAACAGAATTTTGAAAATAGCGTGACACAGCCCCTTTAACAAAGATACAACACAATTTTGGGTCAATATTTTGGTTCTGTTTTGTCTCACTGCAGGATTAAGCTGTTCCTATATATGCTCTGGTGAGACTCAGGAATACAGGTTTTAGTGAGTCACTTCTGAGTCATCTTAGCCTAACGGAGAAATTGTTTGGGAGGGTTTCATTTAAAAATGGTAACCATGGCAACCAGCCACACTCTTTCGAACACTGTTTTATAGCATTCACACCAAAAGTCGTAGATACATTGTCAAATCGTAACTGTGGTCGTGTATTGTCTTGATATCCCAGGGAGGTAATGAGATCAGAACACCAGAAACAAACTTGTTCCAAAAACGTTTGACTGAATAAAGAAAAATGCCTTAGTTAATTTATTAACGTTTCCTCGATTCTTTTTACTCCAGGCCATTTTGGATTGTAGTGAGTAACTCTTGGACTCTGGCACAAGTTGACTATTGGAAACATCTTATTTTCAGATAAGTACGTCGCAGATTCTGCAGATTCTCTATTTCTTTTTTTCAGCGCAAAAGTGATTAAAATCTAACGTCTTCTCATCATATCGATACATTGTTAAGTATCTGTTAAACCAACAAATTCTCAGAACTAACTAAACTAAAAGTCAGCCAGTGAAAATATTAATATTTCCATGCTGGGACTGATTGCAAATTGTTCCAAAACGATCATCTAAACAACTGAAAATAGCTTAATTTAGGTCTCCTGTGCTGTAGCGGTTATTATGTCCGCCTTGAACGCGAGAGACCGAGCTTCGAATTCTCACCGGCGACCCACATTTTCACATAGTATGTTATATATTGCTGTTATTACTTGCATTTGCTTTGTTCATTATATCTTTGATATAACAGATCTGCTGTGATCCCATATGAAATTGGCTGATTTCACTGAATATTCTTCGCTACCTTACTTCAGTTGAACCTCTATAATACGGACACCGAATTAAGGGGCGCAGCAAAGTGTCCGTATTAGAGAGGTGTCCGTATTATAGAGGTTTTCTTTATAGAGATTATATGGGCACTGATTTTGTCGGGACCAAGGGAACTGTCCGTATTAGAAAAGTGTTCGTAAGGGGAGGTCCGACTGTAGTTTTTTAATTTAGGGATGCTCCCTTTTATTTTTCTTTGAACACAGATCTATTGAAAGGGAGTGTAGCCATTTTGGATTGTGGTGTGGAGCTCTTTGTCTCTGACGTCAGTTGACTATTGGAAACTTCTTATTTCAGATAAGTCTGTCGTGGGTTTCCTATTTCTTCTGTCTGTTGTTTACTGTTCAATCTACGGGGTATTGTCTTGAAGTACAACCAAATTCTCAGAGCTAACATTAATAGAATGTAATGACAATCAGTTATGATATTTTATGGTTTGAGCCTGGGATTTATAGGGCCAACATCCAGTTCGGTATTTTTAGGGGCTAACGAGAAACTGTCGAATACCGTAAAAGCTCTATTAAGCCCCCGGGGGGCTTATTTAATTTTAGGCCTCAAGAAGAGGGGGGGGGGGGGGGGCTTATTAGAGAGGGGTGCTTAATAGAGTGGGGGGGGGGGGGCTTATTTGAAATATCATAACTATTTTCGAGAAAATTCACATTACTTTTTCAAACTTTACTATTATACACTAACTAAAACAGAACAAGAAATGGGTTATGTATGACCGTCTTACAAATGCAACGTCATTAGCCTGCAATGCAGGCGGTTTGTGGCTTGCGATTGTTTATCTCCTTCGAGTGTTTAGCCGCCATCTTGGATTCGCAAAACGTGGAGAGTTGGGGTGAGTGAAAGAGGGCGAGGAAGGGGGCGGGGTTGGGATTGGGGAGGCTTATTAGAGAGGGGGGCTTAATAGAGAGGGGGGGCTAAATAGAGCTTTTATGGTATTGTTGTTTCTAATTTTCAGCGACAAGTTAGAGTCCTATTCTTATGACGTATTGACCAGAAAACTCGAATGAAACTTGTACAAAAACGACGTCCCAGTAAACAAAAAGAAATAAGGTCATTTATTTACGTTTCCTCTTTTTCTCCAGATTGAGCTCATATAGTTTGAAAAAAGTACACGCAGTGGAGGTTCTGGCGCATGTTGTCGACTATTGGAAACATTTGAGATAAGTCCATTGTCATTACTTTTAACGGTGTCAGTCCAAGAGAGATAAAAAACTAATGTCTCTCTTGTGTTGAGTCAAATGGAAGCAAGTTATTTCAAATAATTAACTGACCCATAACTCCATCGTAGTTTTGTCATTTCTTCTGTCGTTTTCAATTTAACCGGTTTCAGTCCAAGACTGATCATAATCTAAAATCTCTTTACCATATAGATTCATTGTCGGGTATCTTATAAACGAAAACTGAAATAAAATAAATTGAAAATAAAAAAGTATCTTATAAAATAAATCATTAACGTATTTTAGGGTAGAGATATTGTCTTGATGTACCACCAAAATGATCCTCAAAACATTAAGTTTCAGTATGGGAAGAGGGGGTGGGGGAGGATGAGGGGGGTGGGGGAGAAAGTGCTCGCGCTGATTTCAAACCTGTATAGCTTGAAAAAGTATTCAAGCAATAATCACCAAACGTTGTAAAATTTCCCAAAAATTATTTGGAAACATTTTATTGTGTACATTTTTCGATCATGTGGCTTGACGTTTCTATGGTAACCATGTTTCGACAAGTTGTCTTGCGTTTTAGCTTAATTTTCGGTTTTGTTGAATAGTTATTTTCAGAATCTTCACAGATTTTTAATTCTTTCTTTTTTTTTGGTCATTTTCTCACACTTTTGAAAGATCATGAAATCTAATTCTTAAATGTATGACGTCATTATGGCGCAGCATGACGTCATAATGGCACGTTTATTTTACTAAGATAAATATTTTGGAATGCTTTGCACGTTTCATTATATAAAAAATACAAGTTTCACTACCATAACGGATATTGTTCTTCGTACTTTGTGGTTAGGGTTAACGTGAAACTGTCGAATATTGGTGTTTCAACCGGGTTATCATTAATTAAAAAAATAGAGTCCAGTCGAACAGAAACAATTTTGTATGAAAACGTTCGACTAAACAAAGAAGAATACCTCAATTAAGTGATGTTTCCTCTCTTCTTATCCATGGTTTGAGCACACATCTAGATATGTCGAGAGAAAGTGCAGCCATTTTGGATTGCAGTGTGCAACTCTTAGACTCTGGTGCAAGTTGACTGTTGGAAACATCGTATTTCAGGTAACTTGGTTCATCAGGTCCATTGTAGTTTTCTTCTTCTTTCGTTTACTGTTTAATGGTTCACGTTCAAAAGTAATCAAAAGGTTTCCTTACAATATTAATGCAGATTACAATGTATCTTATAAAGAAAATCGTTAACTATGGCCACGGTCAGTATTGTGTTGATATTCCACCAAATTCTTCGAATTAAAATTTAAACTAAAAAATATTTGACGATTATTAATGAGAGTTAAGTGCATCTGTCACGAAAAACCGACCACCTATATAAAGAGGCCGTGAAATTCGAAATCTTCGATTTTCTCGATACTTTGTGCAGTGATAGCCTTACGTGTACTGATAACAAAGAACATAAAAGTTTGGCTCATCGCTCTTTATAAGCGAAGAAATTGAGCAGTCTTTCTTACGTGAGACGAAGACTAAATTTTACCATGAAAAATAGCAAAAATAGGGCAGATTTCAAAAAAAATTTCAAGTAGAGAAGTCGTCGTGGGATAATCATTTGGTAATTTATCAATAGTGTATAGTATATTCTCTGAAACAGTACCATTAAAATCTCCTGATATGTAAAAGTAAGAATTTCAGAGGTAGCCGAATTTACCCTACCTTCATCAATTGTCAGATATCAACATTTTCACCTCATTTCAAAATGCTATTTCTCCTTGTTCCAGCAACTGAGAGGTTTCGTTTATATATGGATTTAAAGAAGGTAGCCTCAGCTACAGAAAGCTACCATAAGATTAATGGGCAATTGTATACTTTATATCTCATGAGCTGCTTCTTGTACCTATATTTTGTGCAAAAAAGTGACAAATGGCTTTTGTAACTTGTCGTCTTTGGGGAGTTTTTAATCAGATATAAAAACTTTAAAGCCATAAACGTTTTTGAAAATGTTTCACGTCACAAACATATTTTATTCCTGTGTTTTGGCTTTTCTTTACCAATAAGATACGAATTGAAAACGTTTCTGTAGTTTGTGTACCCGGGAAGGGGGGGGGGGGGGGGGTGGAGGGGGCGGAAAGTGCATTTAAGCTATGATAATGAAAACTTGTATGATAAACAGGTATAAGGCTTCCTTAAACATGTATATTAGTAGTGGTCACGTGTCAATTATGACGTCATAAAGCACAAATTACGTAATCAATTTCAAATCCACCATCTTGAATTCTAGATTGTTAACAAATGTCAGAAAATTGTTAAAATTGATCAGTTTTCATAAAAAACTAAAATGCTAACTGAAAAAAAGTGATGGAATAAACTCAACAAAAGCATAAACGTGGCTGCCATGGAAGCGTCAAGTCACGTGGGGGAAAAAACGTGACAATCCAAACTATTTCCTGATACTTTTAGGGGAAAAAACAGAGTTTAATTGGTATTTTGACAAGGAGATGGGTCTTTGAGGAATTGTGTTAAATTTTGAAATATTTACAATATCTCAAACACTTATCTCTCAGAATATTACAAAGTAATCTAAATGATGGCTAACAAAGATGTCAGGGACCACAATATGCAATTTCATTGTCGCCATACCTGGAAAATTATACTAAGCATTTCCATAAAAGTAGGTGTCAACAGTTCAGACGGAGTGCAGGACGAAATCTACACTATTACTTACTTCAGTTTCTATAGAAAGGTTCAAAAGCCCCTTAGGCTAGTTCTTATTGCAAGTACAATTGTTTAAAACATTTGTTAAAGCGTCTTTGTACGGAGCTTTGAGGCGCTTAAAATTCTCAGTTTCAATGTCTAGTGAGTCACAAATGTCTTTTAGATTAGCAATGCTAAATTTATTTGTCAATTTTCCGTCTGCAGCTAACTTGCACAGGTTGTAGGACTTGTAGGTTATTGGATGTTCCAACTGCAGGTTGCTGAATACCACATTCTTCTTGCGAGAAATGTCGTCTTCATGTTCCTCTATCTGTTCTTCGTCCAAAAATTATTCTACTTCCTCCCAACTGACAGCCATGTTTAACGAACCATGCTTCTTTCTAGTTGCAGCAAGGCGGGAAAAATATGCTGCAATTTGTTGAGAACTAAGACATTCAACGCCAACAAATAGACGATTACCTTTCTCATCTCTTTCTCTGCGCATGTCACGAGCAACTTGCGTTGGCGATGCCTTATTGCCTGTGTCCTCACCAGTAAGGAATTTGTCATTTAGATATGCTTTGACAGTTGCTGGAAAACGTGAAGACGACTTTTGTTTCTTCAATGCCCATCCCATAGTGACATTGCTTGCTCTTTGCCCATTCTGTTCAGACTCACTTTGATAATTAGCACTAAAAAGTGGCTTTGACAATTCGTTATTAGCATATCAGCATAGCGACGCCTTATGTCGTCAAATTGAGACTCCCTGTGCAAGCGACGAACGTGATTGCTGACGTCCAGATGCTTTTGGAGCTCTGTTTCTGAATCAAAAGAGAAAATACACCGTCGGAAGGACACTCAAATAAGGCATTTCTTTCAGCGTTCTCATCACATGTAGCAGGTTCCGTTTTCCCTTCATTGCATTTGGAACTCTTTGCCATTGCTCCGCTGGAAGGGCATTCCTCTGGAAAGGGTTTTATTACTTTCAGTTTTGGAACATCAACTGACAGCGTCTCGTCGTGTGCCATGTATTCTCCTTTGCCAATGTCATACGCCTTCCAATAACGCATTCCACTTTCTTCGTAACGAATGTTATGAATTTGACTAATTCCTGGAATTTTCACGTTTGTATCAATTTGGTTGGAACCTTGTGGCATTTCTACGACGCGCTCACTTGGCATCCCTTTACCCCGCCGTTACTTTCCAAGGCCTTCTTTAGATCACACGCTGTCAGAATGTCGGTCTTTGTCTCTGCCACAAAGCGTTTTGCGTGATGCTTCATTGTTGCAGTCTTTCGATCGCATATGTCTTTGCCATGTTGAGACTCACTAAAGTCATAGCCAATGACTTTGATGCCGCTATCACCACCAACACTGGGAAGTCCAGTCAAAAGATATCCTCCATGATAACAGCCGACATTATCTGATCTGAGATAAGCTCCTGTAAGCTCCGGATACAACTTTTTGAGTGTGGACAGCGTGTTTTGGGTAATGGAAGCTACTGCCACCTGGTTCTGAACGCAACTGTCGAAGATGTGGACAAAAACGTCTACTGATAACGAGCATTCTTGCGTTTTCTTTATCACTGCTGTAAACATGCCAGTTGATACCACGTTTTCCATAAAACTCGGCTGATTTTTCTCTGAAGTGCAGTGGCAAACATTTCATCGCCCAATCTTCTACCAAAAGGACCTCAGTTGGTCCTAACTTTTCATAGACAAGTACCTCTTTCTTTCCCTCCTCTTGATTTACACTTCTCAAAATGTGAGATTTCCATTGTTCTATCTTGTCTTTACTGTCATTTAAGAGGAAGCGAAGATCACATATTTCTTCAATAGCCAAGTGACTCTCAGAAATATTATCTATTTTTTCCTCTAATGATTGAAATAGATCACGTAGTTCCTGGCATCTATCACACTCAATCAAGTGACTGTGTGCACAACATTTCGTAAATTGGTCTTTCTTTGGGTCACTTAGAGCAAAGTATCGACAATGGTCTGGAGACACAGAGGAATTGTCATTGGTTGAATCGTTAACAATATGTGTGCTGTAGTCTTGCTTCAAGTAAGGCTTACAGGATAAAGCCATTGAACGCAGCCTGTCAGCCTCACAATCAGACATCCCTCCGTCATAGAGTTTGTCGATAACTTCTTCTACATTTTCGAACGCCTCTGATCCATCTGCAGTGTAGTTATCCAGACCCTGGAGACTTTTTCTTGTCGCTGCTGGATAGACGTCAAGAATCCTGAACAAAGATCTTGGGCTGGCTGGTTTAAAGTCATTTTCGTCACAAACCTTCAAGTACTGGGCAATAATACGCGCTGGTATCAATTTTCGTATTGGTTTCGGAACCACTAGTTCTTCTCCACTTTCAAGCTTGATTTTGGAGGTACCATAAGCTGTGTCTTGTGAAATCGTGTCGCTCGTTATGAACCTTAAAAAGTGGTCAACTTTATTCTCACTAAGAAAGAACCTGTGGATTGTAACTGTTGGCCCTGAAATTCCTGGTCTATATTCTTGACAATGCTTCCTAGCCTCCTTTATACGAAAATCTGTCAAGCCAGGAATTAGTTCTTTCAGTTGGTTTCTCTCAAAATTTTGGGCAAATAATGATAAAATCTCTTTTCTCGATTTCGAAGACTGTGCGTTGTTATAGGCGTCAATTAGATTTCGTAAAGTGCTGTCCGAGAGGGTGTTGGGTACAATATCTTCTTCTTCGTCACAATCGTTATCGTTGCTGCTAAGACCTTCAATGGAACTGTTTTTAAAGTAATTCCAAAGCTCTTCAGCTTGGTCTGGGGCAATCGATTCCAACACTGGTCTAACTCCTTGTTTAGCAAACGACGTATAATAATGTTTAGTACGAGGATGCAAGTCTTTCCAGTCTTTCGTCAGCACGGAATCTAGATTTCTAAATGGCTCGTTTATCCCAGTCGCTTCATGTAATTTGTACACGTGCTGGTTGTAGGCTATTTTTGCACTGGCTGGTGTAAGTGGTTGCTTGTAATCTTCATCACTAATAAAATAATTTTCGATACAAGAAGGACTGCCAAACACTTCGGGTGGAATAGGAAACCTTACACGGGGTGGGTCGATCTTAGCTTCAATATTTTCTGAAGATTGTTTGCTGTGAAGACTGAAATTGTTTCAGATGGCAAGCGTGCTTCTCCCGACACTGACGGCACACACCTGCAATAAAATGTGTAAGACACTTCAGATTGACGGAGCCGGGTGGAGGAGCGGGCGATCTGCACTGTTTGCAACAACCCTCAAGATTGGCCGTTTATATACTAGAGACGCATTATCCGTCTGGACGGATAATGCGTCTCTAGTATAAAAACGGCCAATAATTGGCTTAACAAAAGAACAGAGAAACTACACATGTCCCTAGCCCTGAAAACAAAAGAGGTTCACATAAGCCTGACCTTTAGTTAGCATTTCGACGGAACATAGCGACAGTGCTATAATTTCTAGGGAGATGCTTATCAACAACAACAACCTTTATTTGTACTCAAGATAAGATGATATTTACAATTTGAAAGAGAAAGGAAATGGAAATTAAATAGAGTACTGGCTGCCTGGAATAACCATAAGGGCTAGAGGAGCCGGGCAGCTAATTAAAATAATATATAAATAATTACTTGAACGTAAGTGATGGACAAGAGGTGGCAGTTCATTTTCGTTCTATTAGGGGGGATATAAAGCTACTTTTAGCACTCTAAAGGCCGATTTAGACGGTACGATTTTGTCGCATGCGACATGCTTACGGCAAGCCTACGACACGAATTGCGTCGTGTAAATCAAACCTACAACTCGCTTACGATTATCGTGTACGACACGAAAAAATGTCGTAGGATTTTGAAACATGTTTTAAAACCCTACGACATGTCGTAGCTACAAACAATGTTAAAAGATGAAAGCCGTATACGATTTTTACATGACGCGAGCAGCGCGCGCTACAAAAGTCGCATGCGACAAAATCGTACGGTCTAAATTGGCCTTAACACTCCTGCTTGAAGCTCCTCTTCCGCCTACCCACCCCCACTCCCCACCCCCCACCGGTAATGTTTTAAACCCATTCTACATACCAAGTAATATCATCACAAATTAACATCTGCGCGCAGGAGGCGGGCAAAGATTGGGCGAAGCGAGATTTCTATGGTGGGGGGCCAGGAGTGGGGGATTTGAAATATAATTGCAATCTTGCGTAATATTTTGCAATTAAAAAACAACAACAACAATAAAAACAAGAGGAGGGAGCTACTAAGGAAGGGGCCGCCGAGGGAGTAAAATGTACGGGAAACGGGAAGTTCAGACATCCCTGTCCCTCCCCCACAGGTAGAGGAAGGAACTTGAACTTGACTTTGACATGCCTCTCAAGCGCGCGCATAACGAGACAGTAGGGGTTAATTTTTTTTAACTATATACGATTCGAGCAAGGAATATTCATTGCCGCACTCTCGTCGTTAAATGTCATTTGATAACCGATATGATCATGGCTCGTAGCTTCAAATTTAACGTGGAATTCCGACGACAAGTACTGAATTTTCCCAAAATAAAATGAAACTTGATTCAATGATTATTGACGAAGGCCGTAATGCAGGGTTCAATTCCTACTGTTACCATACCCCCCCCCCCCCCCCCCCCTCCCGGGCAACCTCCGGAACAAAGTCAGCCCTTGTGGCCCGGGGGTGGGGAATTTTGCAAGTTAGTCTTGTCCCGGGGGTAGGGGGTGGGGATAGTTGAATTATCTAGTCGCACAAGGAGTTATGGGGCGAAAATATTGGCGATCGGTCTTCCTTGCTGGGGAATCCCTTCAATTTGTAAGCGACCAAGTTTATAAAACCTGTATTTGAAAAAAACGCAAGAGAGAAGCGTTAAAAGCAAAAGAAACGCGGCTAAGAAACAAAAACAATGGGAGAGATGTTTCCTGATATTTGCATGAGCCATACGAGTCCACGTCTATTTTGTAAAACGTAATAAATATTTATGTATTCTTGTGAAACGGTGCAGTTTGTGTCCCGGGGATGGGGAATTGCTTCTATCTTTGTGTCCGGGGGTGGGGAATAGGACGCCAAGTGAAGAAAAAATGGCAAATGCCCGGGGGTGTGCCGGGGGGGGGGGGGGATGGTAACAGTAGGAATTGAACCCTGCATAAAACATTCGAAGAAACTAAATAACGAAATAAGTAATATATAGATAACAAGATAATATTTCAAATACTTACGGGATCCAATAATACAGTGTAAACCATACATTAACATGATTTCTTTTGCCATATCTGGTGCGATGTATCTATCAGGAAGTGAAACCTTTCGTCTCTGGTTACTTTGCGTGTGTTCTGGATGACAGCAGGCGGTTGCCGGTCTCCAGTGTGTCCCAAGCTCAAAGCGATGTGCCGGACATATTGTCATGACATTTTGTTGTTCATCATTTCCTTCTTGAATGCCTGAAGTTATAATACCCATACATTTGAACTTAAGTGTTGCCTTCATTGCATTTTTATGTTATAATTAAATCGTCACGTTTCCACGGGGTATGGAAAACTAACTATATTTATACAAGCGACTTCAATTCTAAAATTATGTCAAAATTATGTCATACTGAACCGTGTTGAGATTAAAACTGCGTAAACTTAAAAATGTAATACAAGGCCTATGATAATCAAAACATTTACCTGCTCTGTTTAGAAGTCAATCTTTTTCCTGAATTGTCCATGTTTCATATGTTCGGCAGTTAATGTCTCCAGCGAAGTCAGAAGAAGTTTGTTATTTTCTTCTCTTATATATAATTACTTGTCGATTACCACAAAGAACTGAGCTTGCAGCTCGCGCAAAGAACAAATCATATTTTTTCATACATTCACCGAGATGTCGTCAAAAAGAACCATCCGATGCATATGCTTTAGTTCCATTGCAAAATAACGTGGAAATTAATTAAACGCAACATTCTGTTTAATTTGGGACGTCGGGTAAATAACCAGCTCAGATTCAGCCAATGAGAGAGGCCGTTTTTCACGCTTTATTAATCGCACCTACATCAGAAATATAATTTTGTTTCGAGCCATATAAACAAACCAGTTCATAGAAGAATAATCATATTCCTTGAATCTACATAAGATATCAAAACAATCATTCAAAATGTCACAACGCCGAAATATGAAGGCCTCGCGCAAAAATGAGATGACACCGATGTGGGGTCTGTCACACAACACTTGACAGTAAAATGAACCTAAAGTGCGCGGGACCATTTATGTGCTCTAGCAGTAGCTATCAGTAAGAAAAACCTTATTTTTACTTACCTTTAGTAACAGGTACCAATTACAGCATAAAAATATCAATCTAACTTAATCAAATAAACGTGTTTATATTGTGTCACGCAACTCGAAGTTGGCTGAATGGCCTACAAATACTCAGGAATATTTCCGAGAAAACAAAATTGCCCAATAATTTGTTTTTCTTATTTCAAAATATGACTCTTTATCTTTGTTTTGGTGCATCAATTTTATCAATAGAATGCTGGAATGGATCATTTTAATGCTTTTTAAAAACACCTATTTTGAGGCAAAACACGCTAACGAACTAGGGCAGGTTATTTACGAAGGCTTTTAAAATAAAACATAACAGTTACAGAATAAATTTTTACATGACCTTAATCAGTTTATAAAGTTCATTACCGGTATTAAGTTTATTTTGCATTTCAACGTCTTGGAGTTGTGAGATAAATGTTTAAATATTGCCAATATTTACCCTCATTAAGCAAATAATAGAAGACATTTTAGCCTTGACCTTTGACCGTCTCTTGTTTTGTAATTTAAAGGTCGGACGAATTTAAAACTGTGTCAAGTTAATGAGTACAGGTAGTCGTTCCACCACACCAATTTTCATCGAAATCGGTGATTTTGATTTTCAAGGATCTGGTCGGCCCACCCTGACATATGCACTTAATACTTCGAGCGTGGGAATGAAAGTGTTAACATCCAGTTCGTTATCATTTTGGGGGTCAACGTGAAACTGTGGAATATTGTTGTTTCTAATTCGGAGTGCGAAATTAATTTTCCATTTGTATGACTGTTCTCCAGTAAGCCAGAACCAAACTCGTCCGAAAATGTTCGACTAAACAAAGAGAAATAGTGCAATATAGTGATGTTTCGTCTCTTTTTTCCCAGATTAAAGTCAGATATGTTGATAGAAAGTGCAGCCATCTTTGGACTACCAAGTGCAGCTTTTGGACTCGTGCAAGTTGATGTTAGGAAACATCTTTCTTCAGATAAGTCCTTCGTCATTTTCTTCTTTTTCTATGTTTTATCATTTGTTGTTGCAGTCCAAGAGTGATCATAATGTTATGTCTCCTCGCAATATTGATACATTGCCAAGTAGCTTAGTAGAAACTCGTTTTGTATGGCCGCGGGTCAGTATTGTCTTGATTTAACACCAAATTCTCAGAACTTACATTAAATCAGAATATTTTCAGTGCAAGATTTAATAGAGTCAGAATTAAAATAAGTAAGCCACAACGTACTTTAACCAAACTTGTTCGTAAACGTTTGACTAAACATGCATTTTACAAAACAATCTTTGTTCATTTCTCCACGCCGGGTCAGCTGTCATCAAAAAGTGATCATTTTCAAACAACTCTGTATATATTTTACGGATAAAAATGAAACTTGGCAGAACGATAGAGTTTTTATTTCCAAGTAATCGTATGTTTTTTGTTTTGTACATTTTAACGGATTTTGGCAGGAAATGACGTCACAAAGATAACGATGAAAACTCGTTTATTCGTTTTGCGTGGTTTGATCGATGGCATATTTTGTAAGCCGACAGCCTGAAAAGATGAAAACTGAAAAAAATTGAAATAAGTTCATCCAAAAAAAAGATATTGGCCCTTGAAATTTGAATTTTTTGACCGTTTGTTACTATTTTTAGATTTTAAGCTAACTTTAACGTGACATATTTCATGAACGAATAAAGATATCAGAATACTTTTTTCATTTTTGAAATTGTCGAACCATCCTCTCTCATTTTGCATGATTATTTTGTTCAAAGGGCAAAACAGAAATTTGAAGGTAACTTAGCAACGCCTTTTTCCCGCCAAAAACCATTAAAATTGGAAAAACAAAAAACATACGATTGCTTGGAAATAAAAATTCTATCATCCTGCCAAGTTTCATTTTTATCCGTAAAATATATAAAAAGTTGCTTGAAGATGATCACTTTTTGATGACAGCTGACCCGGCATGCTCGGAAGTATTCAAATCATCAAGGAAACAGATAACAAAAACAAAACATGCTAACGCTGTGAAACCAAATCGTTCCCAAACTGACTTCAAACTTTGTTACTTAAAAGCATTCTGGCAATAATGGTCAAACTTCGTGACTTTTTCTAAAAATTATCGGAAAACGTTTCTTGTGTCAATTGTTTTGTCACGCGACTTGACGTTTCCATGGCAACCATATTTTGACAAAGTGTTTTACCCAATTTTTTTTCAGCTAAATTTTTGGTGTTAATGAAATTTTCGGATTTTATGCAGTTTCTTCCAAACTCGTTACAACTTTAATTTACATACTTATTTTTTTCGATTTTTTCGATTTTCTAAGGATATTGAAAAATCTTGAAATCCAAGATGGCCGAACCAAGATGGGAGTTATGACGTAATTTTGGCGTGATATGACGGTATAAATTACGCGTGACTGCCACTAAATATACCGTACTTTAGACACCATATAATTGATATTACTATTGCGTGAATATTTGTTGGAAATACATGGGGAAGAGGGCACTTTCTGCCCCTCCCCAGGCCCACCAACGCCAAAAATATCCAGGCAGAATAGAGTTTAATGACGCGTACATAATTTATGTGTCTATGACGTCATGAAAAAAATTAATTAAAAATCGAGTTTTGGTACCGCTTAGTGTTTTCCATTCCAATTTTCAACATTGACTACAAATTATGGTACATCTAAGAGTGTGATTCAAAGTTTAAGAGTATGATTCAAACAGAAACTACTTGCGAAAAAATGCAACTGACGTTTAAAAATTTCTTTGTCTGGTACCTCTAAGGGGAAAAAATAAACTTAAGTCGCACCCACAAAAATGGATTCTAGTACCGTTTAGGGTATTTTTCTGATAGACTTGGATTATTTGGTTTATGAAAACTTGATCTGAGACTTAAAAGAGGGAAATAAAGCCTGTGGAGTTCACACAACAAACAATGTTCATTGTAAAATTGTTGTTAAAATTGATCAGTTTACGCTTGGAACAAGGGGTTATTGGTGGAGCCCCTCCCCCCTTGGGTTTTTGTTATTATAAGACACATCGAAAGCATATGCCTTCAGTTGACAACCTTGTTCTTGCTCTACAAGGTAAGACAGTTATCAGTTGGTTATGACGTCATCGAAAACGCCATCTTGGATCCGTCATCTTCGTTTTCACTGTAACCTCATGACATAAGAAAAAGAATAAATCGATACAAAGTTGCCATGGCAACGGCCTCCACCAAAAAAGTGTAATTATATAAGTTTCCTTACTGGTAAATATTGGGAACGAAAAATCAAACATAACAACAAGGATTTCCTTTCTGACTCATGCCAGTTAGTGACACAAATCGAATCTGACGTTAATTATGAAAATCCAAAATCAATAATGGGATGTCAACCCTGTTTGCTGAGGGGAGGGGGCAGAAAGTGGCCGCGCTGATTACAAAAATAAGTCAGCAATAATGGCCAAACGTAATAATGCTCACGTAACTTCACGTTTCCGTGACAACCATGTTTTGTCACTGTGTTCTACCGAAATTAGATTTTAGAGATTTTCTGGTATTTTTGAAAAAAATCTTTAAACCCAAGATTGCAGTTTTTATAAATGTATGACGTCATTTCGGTGGGATATGACGTGATAATTGACACGCGATTGTCACTAAAATAAACAGTTTTGGATATTTTCACAATTGCAAAGAAAAAGTTTCATTACCATAGCATAAATACTTTCGAAGATACGTTGGAGGGAAGCGCTTTCTGCATTGCCAGGAAGATAGGGTGAAAATGTACTAATACTTTAATGATGATGGATAAACTATTATTATACGACGAATAATTTTATCTGAAAATTCAAAATTTGGCTAAACTCGCATATCATTACGTCATTACGCGGTTGCCATGGTAACATAAAAATGCAGATAATGAATGAACAGCTACTGAAAGTTTTAGCATCCCAGAGAGGGTACACAAACATGCCTGCAACCAGTTCACAAGAAGTATAGCTTTAAACATTCCATATTTTCATTTAGGTTTTCACTTGAGAACTCTTTTAATATCACGTTGGAATTATTATCATATTATCTCTGCCCTTTTTGGTGTTTGTGGCACTTGAAAAACAGGCTGAGCCTAGCCGTTACAAATTGAGAATAATGTTTATTAATTTACAAAGAGAAGCACTGTATCCACATGAAAATTTGCAGATAGGAAAAATGTCTAGAATATGCAAAAGAAGCAGCATACTTGCCCATTCTGCAATTTTGTTTGATTTTGGATTTTCATAACGTCAGATTCGATTTGTGTCACTAACTGGCATGAGTTAGAAAGGAAACCCTTGTTATTTTATCTTTGATTTTTCGTTCCCAATATTTACCAGTAAGGAAACTTATATAATTACACTTATTTATAGGTTGTTACTTTTTTTGGTGGAGGCCGTTGCCATGGCAATATAGCATCTAAAGAATGGCACCTTTTTGCTATATTTATCGTTATTCCTTATTTTTTTTAGTTTCCTTCGTTGAAATTTCTTTAAATTTTGCCATCTTATGAAATTGATTTTGCCTGGTATTTTGGAGGGGAACAAAACATGTGGTCGTTCAGACGATTTTGCCAATATTACTTCATTTGTTATTTTAAACAATAAAACCTACTTGCTCTGAAACATTTCGTCAAAAAACGGTTATGCGATAGGTAGCGTTTCTGTCTTAAATTTTGCGAATTTTCACAAAAATTTACTGAAGGAAACGCGAGAAAATCCACGGTTAGTTATAACTTTTTTGACCATGCTGACGTCATAAAAATCAGAAAAACACGCGCGGCTCGAGGTTTTTCCTTTGAGCGCGCGCAGATTACTTCGGTCATAAAACTATAGGGAGCCACCTTACTTTTTTGATTTTTGTCTATCATTTTCAGATACGTGTAATAACAAAAACTAAATCAGTGCTATCACTTGAAATTTGTAAGCAAACAAGATTGTGTCAATAAGCAAGCTAAAATCATTTGTGTGCAGTATAAATAAATTTCTTAATAGGTCGACTTTTTTAGATCGAAAAACTGCTTGAAAAAAAAGAATGACAAAATTGTAGTAATTGTAGTAGTGTGATTAAATGTGGGTACTTATCTGCAACAAAGGAAGCTTTTCATTCGTTAGTTAACGCAATATGCTTCAATATAGATGTAATTATTTAAGCGATGTTTTTTTATACGTTTCTGATCTATTATTTGTTTGACCCTGTCAACAGGTTCCCGAGAGTGAAAAGTCAAGAAAATGAATAATAACAAGCTAATGCCACGGCACAACAGACAAGTAAAAACATTTACAAACAATATTTTACCACAAATTCTCACGTCGGTAGAGTACGTATTTTCTTTGCACATGCATCGATATAAAATATTTTACTACAAATAATCCATGGAGAGACTATTCCAATTGTAACATATATTTATTATTTTTTTAAAAGTGCTTGATAAAAAATAATTACTATAACAGCAATAATCAGGGAAAACAGGAGGAAAAACGAAAAAGTGAAAAAAAATGGGAAAAAGAGACGACCAGTGGACGCTTGCAAACAAGTGACATACGTTTTTATAAACGTTACTGAGCTAAGTTCCAATAAATATTTCACATTGGACTTAGTTTATCGTTCAAAAGGGCAAGAAAACTTCTAAACAGAGGATTAGATTATTACTTGTAGGTAATGGTGAACGTGGAATACTTCGAAATATAAAGCACGACTTAAGAATAAACTTGTAAGGGACTGTGCAATAATTATCAGGAGGGGGGGGGGGGGGGGGGGGGGTTGGACAATGGGCTTCATGTAGGAAAATATTAGGTAATACCCCCTCCTAAAGGAGTGAATTTAGTTATCGCCTCCCCCCCGTCTAATCAGTCAGAAATTATGTACGACCCCCTCCCCCCATCACAGTATACACACACCTTTATACAAGTACCCTGCATTTTCTCTACACGCACCTGCGGATTAAAATCTTTAACAGAAAGAAGAGCTCCTACTACAGTACATGTTTAATCCGCGTCTGGAACAAACATCACCTCTGTAGCAATGAACAACAGAGCCATAGCAGAAGGAAAAGAGCATGTGTGTTAATTTCAGGTCCCATTTCGGTCCCAACCTTATAAATAGGTATGGATTCGCCAATGTAATATGTACTTGAAATAAAATGTTAAGCCCCCCCTCTCTTGAGAGACTTATTTTAACTTGAGCAGCCCCCCTATCTTTGCTTTGATTTTACTTTATGCCACCCCCCTCTGGTTTTCCAACCCCCCCTCCTGGTAATTATTGCACAGTCCCTAAGTCTGTAACTGAAAACGAAAGATCATTTTATTTGTAGATAGTCAACTTTCAATGATCATAGTTATACTGAAGTAATAAAACAAGACACGATAAGAGAGAGCAAACTTTATTGAGGAGCGCATTAAAGGCCAGTCCAAGAAAGCTCTTAACACTTTTCTACAATATAAGATAAGTAAGTGACTAAACCATAAGGAAAAATATGCCGCACAACCAAAAAGGAAATGCGGATAAACTTGTGTCGTTGTCCTTTACTTCTATATTTAAATTTAGTTTATTCCCATAAACAATTAACCTCTCCAAAAGGAGAGGATGCTCCAAGAGAAAATTATTCCCGAGAAAGTCTTGCTCTCATCTACAATACTCACTCAACTCGAGGGGAAGATTGTGAGATATAATTATACTCCCATCCATAATCATTCTTCTAGTACTCGTCCAGTGGAGAAGATTGTGGGAGGAAGTTTAACTTCTATCTACAACCTTTCACTCTCCTAGAGAAGAAGATTGTGGCAGAGAGTCAAGCTCTCGTCCATAATCATCCTTTCTCCCAGAGGAGGTGATTGTGGGAGGAAGTTTCACTCCCATCCACGATACTCCACTCTCCCAGAGAAAAAGATTATTTTAGGAAGCTTATTTCAATCAACAATCTTGCACTCTTTTCTCTGAGACAGTGAAGGATTATGGATGAGAGTACACTCCTTTCCATCATCTACCCCTCTAAGAAATAGGAGGGGTCTGGATAAGAGTTCAACTTCCTATTCAATCATCTTCATGGAGCGCGGAAGGCATGTGGATAGAACTTTAACTTCTCGCCACAATCTTTTACTCTGGCAGAGAGGAGGGTTAAGGATCCGTATCAAATATTCACTCGCAATCGTCCAGCTCAGGTTGAGAGGAGTGGGAGTGCGACACCTACACAGTGGAATTTCTATTGGGATTAAACTAAATTCAAATGTAACAGGTAAATGACAATATTAATAATTCAGATATATTGTCTCAATTTATGTTCATGTAAATAAAGCTGTTTATTTTTCATTTAGTGGTCTGAATATATGAATAAATTACAATATATGAATAAATTACAATATATGAATAAATTACCATATATGAATAAATTACAATATATGAATAAATTACAATATATGAATAAATTACCATATATGAATAAATTACAATATATGAATAAATTACCATATATGAATAAATTACCATATATGAATAAATTACCATATATGAATACATTACCATATATGAATAAATTAACCCTGGAAGGGGTACTGGGAACAAGTTCCCAGTTCTCTCTTCCAATCACTCGGAGTGGAAGAGGGGTACTGGGAACAAGTTCCCAGTTCTCTCTTCCAATCACTCGGAGTGGAAGAGGGGTACTGGGAACAAGTTCCCAGTTCTCTCTTCCAATCACTCGGAGTGGAAGAGGGGTACTGGGAACAAGTTCCCAGTTCTCTCTTCCAATCACTCGGAGTGGAAGAGGGGTACTGGGAACAAGTTCCCAGTTCTCTCTTCCAATCACTCGGAGTGGAAGAGGGGTACTGGGAACAAGTTCCCAGTTCTCTCTTCCAATCACTCGGAGTGGAAGAGGGGTACTGGGAACAAGTTCCCAGTTCTCTCTTCCAATCACTCGGAGTGGAAGAGGGGTACTGGGAACAAGTTCCCAGTTCTCTCTTCCAATCACTCGGAGTGGAAGAGGGGTACTGGGAACAAGTTCCCAGTTCTCTCTTCCAATCACTCGGAGTGGAAGAGGGGTACTGGGAACAAGTTCCCAGTTCTCTCTTCCAATCACTCGGAGTGGAAGAGGGGTACTGGGAACAAGTTCCCAGTTCTCTCTTCCAATCACTCGGAGTGGAAGAGGGGTACTGGGAACAAATTCTGTTGCATTGCAAGTTGATAGGAGTAGTTGTGCGTATTACCACTAGTGTTGCAGGTTGCGTCTTCTTTGTGTAACATGTTGCCTCAACGTGCAACACTAGTGGAAATACGCACAACAACTCTTTTCAAGTTGTAATGCAACATTATTGCGTGATAAATTTTAAGGAAATGTTGCCCGTATTACTTGGTCTTTAAAGACCAAGTAATACGGGCAAAATTTTCTTAAAACTTGTCACGCAATAATGATAAGTAAAGACAATGACACAATAAATGACAAAGACACAAGTGCTTGCCGCATTTCAAGCTTTGCGGCCTGTATTTGTATTTGGTAATAAAATAGCATGAGTTGTAGTGTTATTTGGTAATAATACCGGCTCGTAATATTTCAAAATTGTCCAAAATATCACAAGCCGCTTTGGCAAGTGATATTAAGGACAATTTTTAAAAATATTACTAGTCAGTATTATTACCAAATACTACTAACAACTCATGCTATTAATTGTTTAAAATAAAAGGCAAATATACATAGATATCCTACCGCCGAGTAGCTGACGATACAAAGATCGTAGCTGATTCACAAATGGCTTTGAAGCTTCGTTTTTAAACGTTTGCAATGGAGAGCGTTTTCAGCTCAGTTACAGCAAACAAATCATGTACTTTGCTTTCAATATTCGCTGGTGTTGAACTATAGCTACTTAGCTTTAACATAGAAGGCTTCAAGAGCTCGTTTTAGACACTCCTTTAATTGACTCTTTACACCTTCTTGACAGGAGTGAAGTTTTCGAATTCTAAGTTTCTAATCAATACGTACTCGAGGTAATTTCCTATTACGGCCTTTCTCCAATACAAAACTGTTCGCTGCCTTATATATAGTTGTTTTTCTTCTCGGCCTTAATTGATTGATTGATTATTTGAGTGATTGATAAACATAAACAGTGGTTACGAACAGTCCATGATTATTCGCAAAATATTAACGAGGAATCTTAAAGTTTATAATCGAAGACGTTCTTACTTCATGATGAGCTATGATGTGTTTCGTGATTTTTCTTCCCTTGAATTCACTGTTGTGAAGTTTCATAGTTCATTTTCTTGTCTTTTCCCTCTAATCTCTGAGTGCCTGTTGAGACCTGTTGAGAAGATAAAACAATAACGATACATTAGAAGGTCCAACTAAGAAATTGCACAATATTGTTGCTATCGGCATAAATAAAATAAATAAATAAATAAATAAATAAATCGACTATGTATGGCATGCGTGTTATTCTTTGTTGAGTTATATTTTGCGTCAAAATAAAACTTAAGCAGATGGTTTTTGTTTGTAAATAGTTATGCTTTCTAACAATCAGGTCCTTTTGAACAATAGGAAACATTTCGTTTGGCTTGCAAGCTGTAAATTCTCAAAAAGAACGGAATATTTGCATTAAACGCACTCAGTTTTGGTCCAAGTAAATTTGTAAACAAAGGCAGTAATAACGTTATTTTTCGTTTTACAAAATAAGCCATCATGTATCAACCATGTTGGATTTCATTTACCTTTTCATAAAGTCACACAATTACCTTAATTGGCCACAGAATTAAAAAATAAAAAAAATTAAAAATAATCAATAACCGTTCAAAAGAAATTTAAACAGGACAACTTGAACAGTTTAATAAGTTGTCACACCAAAATGTTCGCTGATAAATAGTTAAGAAAGTGATGAGATTTGGTTCTTATTTCTTGAAAGCGATTGAAAACTAAGCGAAAAAGTTTGAAGTCTGACCGGGTTCTATCAATACCCCGTCTCCCATCTTCCCGTGATCTGAAAAGGGTAAACAAATAACATTTGGAGAAATTTAACTATACTGCTCACCTTCATTTGATCCTTGTTTAGTTATCGATACCAGTAAATTGCACCATCTTGCAACTGATCAATAAAGGTTAACGGCTCATCACACAATGGGAAGATGACTGTCAAAATTGTAGAAGGGGCAGCAAGACTGTTGAGGCGTATGAAGCACAGATACCAGTTCATTTTCTACGTGCATGGTGTTGTAATCTTGCAAATCCAAGTCCAAATCTACAAAATAAATAGATTAAATAGTCAGTATGCTTTCTTTAATTTCTCTTGTATAGCCTTATTATATTTTTATCAAGTTAAAACTTGAACAATAGAGTAAATAAGATACTGCTCCGCCTACCCTCATTGCCCAAACCCACAGCTAGCATTGCAAAGTCCTGCGAGTAGCTTGATTCGTACTAACAAAAACAATTCCTGCATTTCTAGTTGACATGTCGGTTCAATTTTTGTCCCGGTAAATTCATAAACAACGGATTCGATGTCGATGAACTGATTGAAATTTGTAGACAGTTAATTAATTATGCACACCATAATTTTGTTGCTTTGGAAACTAAAAGTCACATAATTTAACAAAATCTACCACCTTGGATCCACCATGTTAGATTATATTTCTTTTCCATAAAGTCAGACAATTAACTTCATTGAACAAAATAATGAAAATAAACTAACTTAAAATCAAAAACCTTATAGAAATGAAAACGTTTGGTAACCTGGATATAAATATTTGCAAGACTGAAATTATTTGGTTCTTATTTCTTAAAAACGTTTGATGTTACAAAGTTTGAAGTCTGCCCGAGTTCTATCAACACCCATGTCACCCACCTTCCCGTGATCTGAAAAGGGCAAACTTGAAAAAACGTGTAGAAATTTAATATACTGCTCACCTTCATTTGATCTTTGCTAAGTTATCGATACGAGTATGTGCCATCTTGCAACTGATCAATAATGTTCACGACTGGTCACACAATAAGGAAGACGACTGATGAAATCTTAGAAGGTGCGGCAAGACTGTCCAGGCCTATGATGCACAGAACCCAGTTCATTTTCCATGTGCTGTTGTCGGCGATTAGTTGATAGTCTTGCAAATCCCAGTCCAATCCTACAAAATAAAGAAAGTATAAGAATGCTTTCTTAAAGTCACTTGTAGCCTTATTATATTTTTATTATATTTTATAATAGATAGGGTACTGCCCCGCCTTTCCCTATTGCCCAAACCCACCCCAAGCTTTGCGAGGTTGTGCGTGTGCCTTCAATTCGTTTCAAAACTGTATTTCCCTCTTTTCAGACAAAATAGTTGAAAATTTTCTTTTGCCATCCTATTCGAATCTTGTTAAATTCTTGCTGTTAACAAAAATATTTACATTATATATTTCATATTTTTACTTTGAAAAGCATTACAATGATCTTCAAATTTGTAACAAATACTCAGATATGATGGAAGTGATTTTTAAAATGTTCTGAAAAGTAACCTTAATCATTGATTTATTTACTCGACTTCTTGTTTACTCAACCTATGGTAAGGATATTTTACAATGGTAATATTTTGCAGTATCCAAACGTAATCTTTGCGATGGAGTGAACACTATATAGAGATTTAAAAAAATTATAATCATGATGGAAGCAAGCAAACATATATTTGTCACATTTGGTCATTACGAATGTACACAAAAAAATAGTTCAGAAAGTGATAAAATGTGGTTCTTATTTCTTGAAAGCGATTGAAGCTAAGCGAAAAAGTTTGAAGTCTGACCGGGTTCTACGATCAATACCCCGTCTCCCATCTTCCCGTGATCTGAAAAGGGCAAACAAATAACATTTGGAGAAATTTAACTATACTGCTCACCTTCATTTGATCCTTGTTTAGTTATCGATACCAGTAAATTGCACCATCTTGCAACTGATCAATAAAGGTTAACGGCTCATCACACAATGGGAAGCAACTGTCAAAATCTTAGAAGGGGCAGCAAGACTGTTGAGCCGGGCGTATGAAGCACAGATCCCAGTTCATTTTCTACGTGCATGGTGTTGTAATCTTGCAAATCCCAGTCCAAATCTACAAAATAAAAAGATTTAATAGTAAGTATGCTTTCTTTAATTTCTCTTGTATAGCCTTATTATATTTTAATCAAGTTAAAACTTGAACAATAGAGTAAATAAGATACTGCTCCGCCTTCCCCCATTGCCCAAACCCACAGCTAGCATTGCAAAGTCCTGCGAGTACCTTGGTTCGTACTAACAAAAACAATTCCGTTCATCTCAGCACTGCATTTCTAGTCGATATGTGTTCAATTTTTGTCCCGGTAAATTCATAAACAACGGATTCGATGTTGATGAACTGATTGAAATTTGTAGACAGTTAATTAATTATGCACACCATAATTTTGTTGCTTTGGAAACTAAAAGTCTACAACGCTGGATACACCATGTTAGATTTTATTTCTTTTCCATAAAGTCTTTCCATAATTGACTCTTTTGGCACCTTCTAGACAGGAGTGAAGTTTTCGAAATCTAAGATTTCTAATCAATACGTACTCACGAGGTAATTTCCTATTATGGCCTTTCTCCAATACAACACTGATCGCTGCCTTTATATTATAGTTGTTTCCTTCCTTAATTGATCGATTGATTATTTGAGTGATTGATAAACGACATAAACAGTGGTTACGAACAGTCCATGATTATTCGCAAAATATTAACGAGGAATCTTAAAGTTTATAATCGAAGACGTTCTTACTTCATGATGAGCTATGATGTGTTTCGTGATTTTTCTTCTCTTGAATTCACTGTTGTGAAGTTTCATAGTTCATTTTCTTGTCTTTTCCCTCTAATCTTTGATTGCCTGTTGAGACCTGTTGAGAAGATAAAACAATAACCATACATTAGAAGGTCCAACTAAGAAATTGCACAATATTATTGGTAATTATTCTTAACAGTGACAGCGACCTGCTATCAGGATAAAATAAAATAAATAAATAAATCGACTATGTATGGCATGGGTGTTATCAGTCTTTGTTGAGTTATATTTTGCGTCAAAATAAAACTTAAGCAGATGGTTTTTGTTTGTAAATAGTTATGCTTTCTAACAATGAGGTCCTTTTGAACAATAGGAAACATTTCGTTTGGCTTGCTAGCTGTAAATTGTCAAAAAGAACGGAATATTTGTATTAAACGCACTCAGTTTTGGTCCTAGTAAATTTGTAAACAAAGGCAGTAATTAACGCTATTTTTCGTTTTACAAAATAAGCCATCATATATCCACCATGTTGGATTTCATTACCTTTTCATAAAGTCACACAATTACCTTAATTGGCCACAGAATTAAAAAATAAATAATAATAAAAAATAATCAATAACCGTTCAAAAGAAATTTAAACCGGACAACTTGAACAGTTTAATAAGTTGTCACACCAAAATGTTCGCTGATAAATAGTTAAGAAAGTGATGAAATGTGGTTCTTATTTCTTGAAAGCGATTGAAACTAAGCGAAAAAGTTTGAAGTCTGACCGGGTTCTATCAATACCCCCGTCTCCCATCTTCCCGTGATCTGAAAAGGGCAAACAAATAACATTTGTAGAAATTTAACTATACTGCTCACCTTCATTTGATCCTTGTTTTGTTATCGATACCAGTAAATTGCACCATCTTGCAACTGATCAATAAAGGTTAACGACTCATCACACAATGGGAAGATGACTGTCAAAATCTTAGAAGGGGCAGCAAGACTGTTGAGCCGGGCGTATGAAGCACAGAACCCAGTTCATTTTCTACGTGCATGGTGTTGTAATCTTGCAAATCCAAGTCCAAATCTACAAAATAAATAGATTAAATAGTCAGTATGCTTTCTTTAATTTCTCTTGTATAGCCTTATTATATTTTTATCAAGTTAAAACTTGAACAATAGAGTAAATAAGATACTGCTCCGCCTACCCTCATGGCCCAAACCCACAGCTAGCATTGCAAAGTCCTGCGAGTAGCTTGGTTCGTACTAACAAAAACAATTTAGTTCATCTCAGCACTGCATTTTTAGTTGACATGTCGGTTCAATTTTGTCCCGGTAAATTCATAAACAACGGATTCGATGTCGATGAACTGATTGAAATTTGTAGACAGTTAATTAATTATCATAATTTTGTTGCTTTGGAAACTAAAAGTCACATAATGTTAACAAAATCTACCACCTTGGATCCACCATGTTAGATTTTATTTCTTTTCCATAAAGTCAGACAATTAACTTCATTGAACAAAATAATGAAAATAAACTAACTTAAAATCAAAAACCTTATAGAAATGAAAACGTTTGGTAACCTGGATATAAATATTTGCAAGACTGAAATTATTTGGTTCTTATTTCTTAAAAACGTTTGATGTTACAAAGTTTGAAGTCTGTCCGAGTTCTATCAACACCCATGTCACCCACCTTCCCGTGATCTGAAAAGGGCAAACTTGAAAAACGTGTAGAAATTTAATATACTGCTCACCTTCATTTGATCTTTGCTAGGTTATCGATACGAGTACGTGCCATCTTGCAACTGATCAATAACGTTCACGACTGGTCACACAATAAGGAAGACGACTGATGAAATCTTAGAAGGGGCGGCAAGACTGTCAAGGCCTATGATGCACAGAACCCAGTTCATTTTCCATGTGCTGTTGTCGGCGATTAGTTGATAGTCTTGCAAATCCCAGTCCAATCCTACAAAATAAAGAAAGTATTATAAGAATGCTTTCTTAAAGTCACTTGTAGCCTTATTATATTTTTATTATATTTTATAATAGATAGGGTACTGCCCCGCCTTTCCCTATTGCCCAAACCCACCCCAAGCTTTGCGAGGTTGTGCGAGTGCCTTCAATTCGTTTCAAAACTGTATTTCCCTCTTTTAATTCAGGCAAAATAAATGAAAATTTTCTTTTGCCATCCTATTCGAATCTTGTTAAATTCTTGGTGTTAACAAAAAAGTTTACATTATATATTTCATATCTTACTTTGAAAAGCATTACAATGATCTTCAAATTTGTAACAAATACTCAGATATGATGGAAGTGATTTTTAAAATGTTCTGAAAAGTAACCTTAATCATTGATTTATTTACTCGACTTCTTGTTTACTCAACCTATGGTAAGGGTATTTTACAATGGTAATATTTTGCAGTATCCAAACGTAATCTTTGCGATGGAGTGAACACTATAGAGATTTAAAAAAATTATAATCATGATGGAAGCAAGCAAACATATTTGTCACATTTGGTCATTACGAATGTACACAAAAAAATAGTTCAGAAAGTGATAAAATGTGGTTCTTATTTCTTGAAAGCGATTGAAGCTAAGCGAAAAAGTTTGAAGTCTGACCGAGTTCTATCAATACCCCCGTCTCCCATCTTCCCGTGATCTGAAAAGGGCAAACAAATAACATTTGGAGAAATTTAACTATACTGCTCACCTTCATTTGATCCTTGTTTAGTTATCGATACCAGTAAATTGCACCATCTTGCAACTGATCAATAAAGGTTAACGGCTCATCACACAATGGGAAGATGACTGTCAAAATCTTAGAAGGGGCAGCAAGACTGTTGAGCCGGGTGTATGACGCACAGATCCCAGTTCATTTTCTACGTGCATGGTGTTGTAATCTTGCAAATCCCAGTCCAAATCTACAAAATAAAAAGATTAAATAGTAAGTATGCTTTCTTTAATTTCTCTTGTATAGCCTTATTATATTTTTATCAAGTTAAAACTTGAACAATAGAGTAAATAAGATACTGCTCCGCCTTCCCCCATTGCCCAAACCCACCCCTAGCATTGCAAAGTCCTGCGAGTACCTTGGTTCGTACTAACAAAAACAATCCCGTTCATCTCAGCACTGCATTTCTAGTCGATATGTGTTCAATTTTTGTCCCGGTAAATTCATAAACAACGGATTCGATGTTGATGAACTGATTGAAATTTGTAGACAGTTAATTAATTATGCACACCATAATTTTGTTGCTTTGGAAACTAAAAGTCACGTGATTTTAACAAAATCTACTACCTTGGATCCACCATGTTAGATTTTATTTCTTTTCCATAAAGTCTTTTCCATAATTGACTCTTTACACCTTCTTGACAGGAGTGAAGTTTTTGAAATCTAAGTTTTTCTAATCAATATGCACTCGAGGTAATTTCTTATTACGGCCTTTCTCCAATACAACACTGATCGCTGCCTTATATATAGTTGTTTTCTTCCTTAATTGATCGATTGATTGTTTGAGTGATTGATAAACAGTGGTTACGAACAGTCCATGATTATTCGCAAAATATTAACGAGGAATCTTAAAGTTTATAATCGAAGACGTTCTTACTTCATGATGAGCTATGATGTGTTTCGTGATTTTTCTTCTCTTGAATTCACTGTTGTGAAGTTTCATAGTTCATTTTCTTGTCTTTTCCCTCTAATCTTTGAGTACTTGTTGAGACCTGTTGAGAAGATAAAACAATAACCATACATTAGAAGGTCCAACTAAGAAATTACTCAATATTATTGGTAATTATTCTTAACAGTGACAGCGACCTGCTATCAGGATAAAATAAAATAAAATAAATAAATAAACAAATAAATAAATCGACTATGTATGGCATGCGTGTTATCAGTCTTTGTTGAGTTATATTTTGCTTCAAAATAAAACTTTAGCAGATGGTTTTTGTTTGTAAATAGGTATGCTTTCTAACAATCAGGTCCTTTTGAACAATAGAAAACATTTCGTTTGGCTTGCTAGCTGTAAATTGTCAAAAAGAACGGAATATTTGCATAAACGCACTCAGTTTTGGTCCTAGTAAATTTGTAAACAAAGGCGGTAATAACGTTATTTTTCGTTTTACAAAATATGCCATCATCGATCCACCATGTTGGATTTCATTTACCTTTTCATAAAGTCACACAATGACCTTAATTGGCCACAGAATTAAAAAAAAAATAAAAAAAAAAATAATCAATAACCGTCAAAAAGAAATTTAAACCGGACAACTTGAACAGTTTAATAAGTTGTCACACCAAAATGTTCGGTGATAAATAGTTAAGAAAGTGATAAAATGTGGTTCTTATTTCTTGAAAGCGATTGAAACTAAGCGAAAAAGTTTGAAGTCTGACCGGGTTCTATCAATCTCCCATCTTCCCGTGATCTGAAAAGGGCAAACAAATAACATTTGGAGAAATTTAACTATACTGCTCACCTTCATTTGATCCTTGTTTAGTTATCGATACCAGTAAATTGCACCATCTTGCAACTGATCAATAAAGGTTAACGGCTCATCACACAATGGGAAGACGACTGTCAAAATCTTAGAAGGGGCAGCAAGACTGTTGAGCCGGGCGTATGAAGCACAGATCCCAGTTCATTTTCTACGTGCATGGTGTTGTAATCTTGCAAATCCCAGTCCAACTGATCTACAAAATAAGTAGATTAAATAGTAAGCATGCTTTCTTTAATTTCTCTTGTATAGCCTTATTATATTTTTATCAAGTTAAAACTTGAACATTAGAGTAAATAAGATACTGCTCCGCCTACCCTCATTGCCCAAACCCACAGCTAGCATTGCAAAGTCCTGCGAGTACCTTGGTTCGTACTAACAAAAACAATTTAGTTCATCTCAGCACTGCATTTTTAGTTGACATGTGTTCAACTTTTGTCCCGGTAAATTCATAAACAACGGATTCGATGTCGATGAACTGATTGAAATTTGTGGACAGTTAATTAATTAATAATTTTGTTGCTTTGGAAACTAAAAGTCACGCGATTTTAACAAAATCTACCACCTTGGATCCACCATGTTAGATTTTATTTATTTTCCATAAAGTCAGACAATTAACTTCATTGAAAAAAATAATGAAAATAAACTAACTTAAAATAAAAACCTTAAAGAAATGAAAACGTTTGGTAAGGATACTCCCAAAACATGATTTCTATCGAAGAAAAAGGTTGACCTGTCAACCGATAAATATTTGCAAGACTGAAAATATTTGGTTCTTATTTCTTAAAAACGTTTGAAGTTACAAAGTTTGAAGTCTGTCCGAGTTCTATCAACACCCATGTCACCCACCTTCCCGTGATCTGAAAAGGGCAAACTTGAAAAAACGTGTAGCAATTTAATATACTGCTCACCTTCATTTGATCTTTTCTAAGTTATCGATACGAGTATGTGCCATCTTTCAACTGATCAATAATGTTAACGACTGGTCACACAATAAAGAAGGCGACTGATGAAATCTTAGAAGGGGCGGCAAGACTGTCCAGGCCTATGATGCACAGAACCCAGTTAATTTTCCATATAGTGTTGTCGGCGATTAGTTGATAGTCTTGCAAATCCCAGTCCAATCCTACAAAATAAAGAAAGTATTATAAGAATGCTTTCTTAAAGTCACTTGTAGCCTTATTATATTTTTATTATATTTTATAATAGATAGGGTACTGCCCCACCTTTCCCTATTGCCCAAACCACCCCAAGCTTTGCGAGGTTGTGCGAGTGCCTTCAATTCGTTTCAGAACTGCATTGCCATATTTTCAGACAAAATAGTTGAACATTTCCTTATGCCATCCTATTAAAATCTTGTTAAATTCTTGGTGTTAACAAGAAAAATTTACATTATATTTCATATCTTACTTTGAAAAGCATTACATTAATTTTCAAATTTGTAACAAATACTCAGATATGATGGAAGCGATTTTTAAAATGTTCTGAAAAGTAACCTTATAATCATTGATTTATTTACTTGACTTCTTGTTTACTCAACCTATGGTAAGGGTATTTTACAATGGTAATATTTTATAGTATCCAAACGTAATCTTTGCGATGGAGTGAACACTATATATATTAAAAAAATTATAATCATGATGGAAGCAAGCAAACATATTTTTTCATATTTGGTCATAGGAATGTGCACAAAAAAATAGTTAAGAAAGTGATAAAATTTGGTTCTTATTCAGTCTTGAAAGCGATTGAAGCTAAGCGAAAAAGTTTGAAGTCTGACTGTGTTCTACGATCAATACCCCCGTCTCCCAGCTTCCCGTGATCTGAAAAGGGCAAACACAGTAACATTTGGAGAAATTTAACTATACTGCTCACCTTCATTTGATCCTTGTTTAGTTATCGATACCAGTAAATTGCACCATCTTGCAACTGATCAATAAAGGTTAACGGCTCATCACACAATGGGAAGACAACTGTCAAAATCTCAGTAGAAGGGGCAGCAAGACTGTTGAGCCGGGTGTATGAAGCACAGATCCCAGTTCATTTTCTACGTGCATGGTGTTGCAATCTTGCAAATCCAAGTCCAAATCTACAAAATAAATAGATTAAATAGTAAGTATGCTTTCTTTAATTTCTCCTGTATAGCCTTATTATATATTTTTATCAAGTTAAAACTTGAACAATAGAGTAAATAAGATACTGCTCCGCCTACCCTCATTGCCCAAACTCACCCCTAGCATTGCAAAGTCTTGCGAGTGCCTTGGTTCGTACTAACAAAACAATTCCGTTCATCTCAGCACTACATTTCTAGTTGACATGTTCAATTTTGTCCCGATCAAAAGTAATCAAAACCGAGAAAGAATGCTAATATGGTCTAAAAAGGTAAAATTTATGGCAAGAAATTATTTATTTTCATTAAAAAACATGAAAATTCCAAATCTGAAAAAACATACCTGTCAAAATAAGATAGCCATGGTAACAAGCAAGTTCCGTGAAAAAAAGAAGTGTCATACCAGATTTTTGACAGATATGTGTTACTTAAAGTCGAAAAGTTTGGCGACTCTTTCTTCCATATTCATCAAAGAAATTAGGCAGATTCCGCTCAAAATATCTGAGAATTCAATGATATATATATCAAGACATATATCAAGACAATACGTATACCTCACAGTTGATGATTTCCTATAACAATATGTCAGCCTAGGATGTATCACTATTGATGTACATGAAGCATTAGAAAAACCACTGAGCAGAGCTGTCACATTATTAACCCCATTCTGCCTGGGCTTTTTTTTCGTTCGTGAGCCTGGAGGGGGAAGAAAGTCCCCATGCATGTATCTCGAAAATGAAATTTATATCGTGTTTAAAGCATGCAAAAATGTTCATTTTAGTGACAGTTACCTGTCAATTATGACGTCATATAACGCCAAAATGACCCGTTACATTTCAAAAATCCGCCATCTTGGTCCGTCATCTTGGATTTTAAGCTGACTGTTCAGAAATGTCACTGCAAATTTGATTTGAAAAAATCTAAAACATCTAAAGATGCAAAAACTGTAAAGCTTTTGGAAGAAACCCTTCTCAAAAGACCGAAAATCCAATTTTCTTGATCTTATTTCTTGAAAGCGATTGAAGCTAAGCGAAAATGTTTGAAGTCTGACCGGGTTCTATCAATACCCCCGTCTCCCATCTTCCCGTGATCTGAAAAGGGCAAACAAATAACATTTGGAGAAATTTAACTATACTGCTCACCTTCATTTGATCCTTGTTTAGTTATCGATACCAGTAAATTGCACCATCTTGCAACTGATCAATAAAGGTTAACGGCTCATCACACAATGGGAAGATGACTGTCAAAATCTTAGAAGGGGCAGCAAGACTGTTGAGCCGGGTGTATGAAGCACAGATCCCAGTTCATTTTCTACGTGCATGGTGTTGTAATCTTGCAAATCCCAGTCCAAATCTACAAAATAAATAGATTAAAATAGTAAGTATGCTTTCTTTAATTTCTCTTGTATAGCCTTATTATATTTTTATCAAGTTAAAACTTGAACATTAGAGTAAATAAGATACTGCTCCGCCTTCCCCCATTGCCCAAACCCACCCCTAGCATTGCAAAGTCCTGCGAGTACCTTGGTTCGTACTAACAAAAACAATCCCGTTCATCTCAGCACTGCATTTCTAGTCGATATGTGTTCAATTTTTGTCCCGGTAAATTCATAAACAACGGATTCGATGTTGATGAACTGATTGAAATTTGTAGACAGTTAATTAATTATGCACACCATAATTTTGTTGCTTTGGAAACTAAAAGTCACGTGATTTTAACAAAATCTACTACCTTGGATCCACCATGTTAGATTTTATTTCTTTTCCATAAAGTCTTTTCCATAATTGACTCTTTACACCTTCTTGACAGGAGTGAAGTTTTTGAAATCTAAGTTTTCTAATCAATATGCACTCGAGGTAATTTCTTATTACGGCCTTTCTCCAATACAACACTGATCGCTGCCTTATATATAGTTGTTTTCTTCCTTAATTGATCGATTGATTGTTTGAGTGATTGATAAACAGTGGTTACGAACAGTCCATGATTATTCGCAAAATATTAACGAGGAATCTTAAAGTTTATAATCGAAGACGTTCTTACTTCATGATGAGCTATGATGTGTTTCGTGATTTTTCTTCTCTTGAATTCACTGTTGTGAAGTTTCATAGTTCATTTTCTTGTCTTTTCCCTCTAATCTTTGAGTACTTGTTGAGACCTGTTGAGAAGATAAAACAATAACCATACATTAGAAGGTCCAACTAAGAAATTACTCAATATTATTGGTAATTATTCTTAACAGTGACAGCGACCTGCTATCAGGATAAAATAAAATAAAATAAATAAATAAACAAATAAATAAATCGACTATGTATGGCATGCGTGTTATCAGTCTTTGTTGAGTTATATTTTGCTTCAAAATAAAACTTTAGCAGATGGTTTTTGTTTGTAAATAGGTATGCTTTCTAACAATCAGGTCCTTTTGAACAATAGAAAACATTTCGTTTGGCTTGCTAGCTGTAAATTGTCAAAAAGAACGGAACATTTGCATAAACGCACTCAGTTTTGGTCCTAGTAAATTTGTAAACAAAGGCGGTAATAACGTTATTTTTCGTTTTACAAAATATGCCATCATCGATCCACCATGTTGGATTTCATTTACCTTTTCATAAAGTCACACAATGACCTTAATTGGCCACAGAATTAAAAAAAAAAATAAAATAAAAAAATAATCAATAACCGTCAAAAAGAAATTTAAACCGGACAACTTGAACAGTTTAATAAGTTGTCACACCAAAATGTTCGGTGATAAATAGTTAAGAAAGTGATAAAATGTGGTTCTTATTTCTTGAAAGCGATTGAAACTAAGCGAAAAAGTTTGAAGTCTGACTGGGTTCTATCAATCTCCCATCTTCCCGTGATCTGAAAAGGGCAAACAAATAACATTTGGAGAAATTTAACTATACTGCTCACCTTCATTTGATCCTTGTTTAGTTATCGATACCAGTAAATTGCACCATCTTGCAACTGATCAATAAAGGTTAACGGCTCATCACACAATGGGAAGACGACTGTCAAAATCTTAGAAGGGGCAGCAAGACTGTTGAGCCGGGCGTATGAAGCACAGATCCCAGTTCATTTTCTACGTGCATGGTGTTGTAATCTTGCAAATCCCAGTCCAAACTGATCTACAAAATAAGTAGATTAAATAGTAAGCATGCTTTCTTTAATTTCTCTTGTATAGCCTTATTATATTTTTATCAAGTTAAAACTTGAACATTAGAGTAAATAAGATACTGCTCCGCCTACCCTCATTGCCCAAACCCACAGCTAGCATTGCAAAGTCCTGCGAGTACCTTGGTTCGTACTAACAAAAACAATTTAGTTCATCTCAGCACTGCATTTTTAGTTGACATGTGTTCAACTTTTGTCCCGGTAAATTCATAAACAACGGATTCGATGTCGATGAACTGATTGAAATTTGTGGACAGTTAATTAATTAATAATTTTGTTGCTTTGGAAACTAAAAGTCACGCGATTTTAACAAAATCTACCACCTTGGATCCACCATGTTAGATTTTATTTATTTTCCATAAAGTCAGACAATTAACTTCATTGAAAAAAATAATGAAAATAAACTAACTTAAAATAAAAACCTTAAAGAAATGAAAACGTTTGGTAAGGATACTCCCAAAACATGATTTCTATCGAAGAAAAAGGTTGACCTGTCAACCGATAAATATTTGCAAGACTGAAAATATTTGGTTCTTATTTCTTAAAAACGTTTGAAGTTACAAAGTTTGAAGTCTGTCCGAGTTCTATCAACACCCATGTCACCCACCTTCCCGTGATCTGAAAAGGGCAAACTTGAAAAAACGTGTAGCAATTTAATATACTGCTCACCTTCATTTGATCTTTTCTAAGTTATCGATACGAGTATGTGCCATCTTTCAACTGATCAATAATGTTAACGACTGGTCACACAATAAAGAAGGCGACTGATGAAATCTTAGAAGGGGCGGCAAGACTGTCCAGGCCTATGATGCACAGAACCCAGTTAATTTTCCATATAGTGTTGTCGGCGATTAGTTGATAGTCTTGCAAATCCCAGTCCAATCCTACAAAATAAAGAAAGTATTATAAGAATGCTTTCTTAAAGTCACTTGTAGCCTTATTATATTTTTATTATATTTTATAATAGATAGGGTACTGCCCCACCTTTCCCTATTGCCCAAACCCACCCCAAGCTTTGCGAGGTTGTGCGAGTGCCTTCAATTCGTTTCAGAACTGCATTGCCATATTTTCAGACAAAATAGTTGAACATTTCCTTATGCCATCCTATTAAAATCTTGTTAAATTCTTGGTGTTAACAAGAAAAATTTACATTATATTTCATATCTTACTTTGAAAAGCATTACATTAATTTTCAAATTTGTAACAAATACTCAGATATGATGGAAGCGATTTTTAAAATGTTCTGAAAAGTAACCTTATAATCATTGATTTATTTACTTGACTTCTTGTTTACTCAACCTATGGTAAGGGTATTTTACAATGGTAATATTTTATAGTATCCAAACGTAATCTTTGCGATGGAGTGAACACTATATATATTAAAAAAAATTATAATCATGATGGAAGCAAGCAAACATATTTTTTCATATTTGGTCATAGGAATGTGCACAAAAAAATAGTTAAGAAAGTGATAAAATTTGGTTCTTATTCAGTCTTGAAAGCGATTGAAGCTAAGCGAAAAAGTTTGAAGTCTGACTGTGTTCTACGATCAATACCCCCGTCTCCCAGCTTCCCGTGATCTGAAAAGGGCAAACACAGTAACATTTGGAGAAATTTAACTATACTGCTCACCTTCATTTGATCCTTGTTTAGTTATCGATACCAGTAAATTGCACCATCTTGCAACTGATCAATAAAGGTTAACGGCTCATCACACAATGGGAAGACAACTGTCAAAATCTCAGTAGAAGGGGCAGCAAGACTGTTGAGCCGGGTGTATGAAGCACAGATCCCAGTTCATTTTCTACGTGCATGGTGTTGCAATCTTGCAAATCCAAGTCCAAATCTACAAAATAAATAGATTAAATAGTAAGTATGCTTTCTTTAATTTCTCCTGTATAGCCTTATTATATATTTTTATCAAGTTAAAACTTGAACAATAGAGTAAATAAGATACTGCTCCGCCTACCCTCATTGCCCAAACTCACCCCTAGCATTGCAAAGTCTTGCGAGTGCCTTGGTTCGTACTAACAAAACAATTCCGTTCATCTCAGCACTACATTTCTAGTTGACATGTTCAATTTTTGTCCCGATCAAAAGTAATCAAAACCGAGAAAGAATGCTAATATGGTCTAAAAAGGTAAAATTTATGGCAAGAAATTATTTATTTTCATTAAAAAACATGAAAATTCCAAATCTGAAAAAACATACCTGTCAAAATAAGATAGCCATGGTAACAAGCAAGTTCCGTGAAAAAAAAGAAGTGTCATACCAGAGTTTTGACAGATATGTGTTACTTAAGGTAGTACAATTGGGTGAGTCGTAAAAATATAAAGTTGCCTTCGTTTACAGCCAGCTGGTAGATAAAACATTATTATGATCAATTCCAAAAGATAAGAGTCCACCGTTTGCGGGTTTTGGAGAAAGCGGAGATTGAATTTCGTTGTCTGGGGCGCCATTTTAAGACGCCATCTTGGATTTGCAGACGTAAGTATCGAACGGTGGAAGCTAAGGACATGCGCTCTGGTATTTTGTTCACGGGAGTCTCGCACAACATTCCAGATTATTTTTCGTGTGTGCTCATGTTGATCAGGCTGGTAAGTACAAGGCTCAAGATGGTGGATCAATTTGCAGAGAAATCGCGATGAAAAACTGGCTGAATTCGTCGAATTCGGCGTCTTTTTGACTTACATGTGATAAAATTTAACAAATTGCCACTAGGAAAAACTCAATGCTGACGAAATTTGGCACAGCTTTTGTCCACATGTTAAGTAATCTTCCTGCATTTAGCCGCAAAAAAACATTCAATTTGAATAAAATTAAGGGAGTCATGTCCTTGATTTTAATGCCTGATAATAATTAACACAGAATTTGCTGTTTCACTGCGGCTAACTCATATTTCATGTATTTTCTTCATAACTGTTTATAAAACAAAAATTATGACTACTAATTAAAACATAAACCTAAAAATTAGAAAAAACTGATTTTTACACCGCTTGCGAGGTAATCAATTTCACACATTCCCGTTAGGAAAATGAAAATGTCGATTTCAGAATCTGTTTCTCTGATAAAAATGACTTAACAACTTCTTCTATGGAATTTGAAATAGATTTGAAACAGTTCTCAAAAACGGTCCTTTTTCGGAGCATTTTAGCCAGTTGTACTACCTTAAAGTCGAAAAGTTTGGCGACTCTTTCTTCCATATTCATCAAAGAAATTAGGCAGATTCCGCTCAAAATATCTGAGAATTCAATGATATATATATCAAGACATATATCAAGACAATACGTATACCTCACAGTTGATGATTTCCTATAACAATATGTCAGCCTAGGATGTATCACTATTGATGTACATGAAGCATTAGAAAAACCACTGAGCAGAGCTGTCACATTATTAACCCCATTCTGCCTGGGCTTTTTTTTCGTTCGTGAGCCTGGAGGGGGAAGAAAGTCCCCATGCATGTATCTCGAAAATGAAATTTATATCGTGTTTAAAGCATGCAAAAATGTTCATTTTAGTGACAGTTACCTGTCAATTATGACGTCATATAACGCCAAAATGACCCGTTACATTTCAAAAATCCGCCATCTTGGTCCGTCATCTTGGATTTTAAGCTGACTGTTCAGAAATGTCACTGCAAATTTGATTTGAAAAAATCTAAAACATCTAAAGATGCAAAAACTGTAAAGCTTTTGGAAGAAACCCTTCTCAAAAGACCGAAAATCCAATTTTCTTGATCTTATTTCTTGAAAGCGATTGAAGCTAAGCGAAAAAGTTTGAAGTCTGACCGGGTTCTATCAATACCCCCGTCTCCCATCTTCCCGTGATCTGAAAAGGGCAAACAAATAACATTTGGAGAAATTTAACTATACTGCTCACCTTCATTTGATCCTTGTTTAGTTATCGATACCAGTAAATTGCACCATCTTGCAACTGATCAATAAAGGTTAACGGCTCATCACACAATGGGAAGATGACTGTCAAAATCTTAGAAGGGGCAGCAAGACTGTTGAGCCGGGTGTATGAAGCACAGATCCCAGTTCATTTTCTACGTGCATGGTGTTGTAATCTTGCAAATCCCAGTCCAAATCTACAAAATAAATAGATTAAAATAGTAAGTATGCTTTCTTTAATTTCTCTTGTATAGCCTTATTATATTTTTATCAAGTTAAAACTTGAACATTAGAGTAAATAAGATACTGCTCCGCCTACCCCCATTGCCCAAACCCACCCCTAGCATTGCAAAGTCCTGCAAGTACCTTGGTTCGTACTAACAAAAACAATTCCTGCATTTCTAGTTGACAAGTGTTCAATTTTTGTCCCGGTAAATTCATAAACAACGGATTCGATGTCGATGAACTGATTGAAATTTGTAGACAGTTAATTAATTATGCACACCATAATTTTGTTGCTTTGGAAACTAAAAGTCGCGTGACTTTAACAAAATCTACCACCTTGGATCCACCATGTTAGATTTTATTTATTTTCCATAAAGTCAGACAATTAACTTCATTGAACAAAATAATGAAAATAAACTAACTTAAAATCAAAAACCTAAAGAAATGAAAACGCTTGGTAATGATATAAATACTGATTTACAAGACTGAAAATATTTGCTTCTTATTTCTTAAAAACGTTTGAAGTTACAAAGTTTGAAGTCTGTCCGAGTTCTATCAACACCCATGCCACCCACCTTCCCGAGATCTGAAAAGGGTAAACTTGAAAAAACGTGTAGAAATTTAATATACTGCTCACCTTCATTTGATCTTTGCTAAGCTATCGATACGAGTATGTGCCATCTTTCAACCGATCAATAATGTTAACGACTGGTTACACAATAAGGAAGACGACTGATGAAATCCTAGAAGGGGCGGCAAGACTGTCCAGGCCTATGATGCACAGAGCCCAATTCATTTTCCATGTGCTGTTGTCGGCGATTTGTTGATAGTCTTGCAAATGCAAGTCCAATCCTACAAAATAAAGAAAGTATTATAAGAATGCTTTCTTAAAGTCACTTGTAGCCTTATTATATTTTAATTATATTTTATAATAGATAGGGTACTGCCCCACCTTTCCCTATTGCCCAAACCCACCCCAAGCTTTGCGAGGTTGTGCGAGTGCCTTCAATTCGTTTCAGAACTGCATTGCCATATTTTCAGACAAAATAGTTGAAAATTTCCTTATGCCATCCTATTCAAATCTTGTTAAATTCTTGGTGTTAACAAGAAAAATTTACATTATATTTCATATCTTACTTTGAAAAGCATTACAATGATCTTCAAATTTGTAACAAATACTCAGATATGATGGAAGTGATTTTTAAAATGTTCTGAAAAGTAACCTTAATCATTGATTTATTTACTTGACTTCTTGTTTACTCAACCTATGGTAAGGGTATTTTACAATGGTAATATTTTGCAGTATCCAAACGTAATCTTTGCGATGGAGTGAACACTATAGAGATTTAAAAAAATTATAATCATGATGGAAGCAAGCAAACATATTTGTCACATTTGGTCATACGAATGTACACAAAAAAATAGTTAAGAAAGTGATAAAATGTGGTTCTTATTTCTTGAAAGCGATTGAAGCTAAGTGAAAAAGTTTGAAGTCTGGCCGGGTTCTATCAATACCCCCGTCTCCCAGCTTCCCCGAAAAGGGTAAACAAATAACATTTGGAGAAATTTAACTATACTGCTCACCTTCAGTTCATTTGATCCTTGTTTTGTTATCGATACCAGTAAATTGCACCATCTTGCAACTGATCAATAAAGGTTAACGGCTCATCACACAATGGGAAGATGACTGTCAAAATCTTAGAAGGGGCAGAAAGACTGTTGAGCCGGGCGTATGAAGCACAGATCCCAGTTTATTTTCTACGTGCATGGTGTTGTAATCTTGCAAATCCCAGTCCAAATCTACTAAAGTAGATTAAATGGTAAGTATGCTTTCTTTAATTTCTCTTGTATAGCCTTATTATATTTTTATCAAGTTAAAACTTGAACAATAGAGTAAATAAGATACTGCTCCGCCTTCCCCCATTGCCCAAACCAAAACGCTCAATTTCAAGACTCGAAAAAAGTCGTGTAAATTGTTACGCGCTCTCAGAGGAGCATTATATTTGATAAAAACTATAAAAAGGGCGAGTGTTAATAATAGTAATTTAAAAAGAGGTAAAAAACATTAATTTCATTGGCACTTGAAATTTTTCGGTAATTTGATATTGGTTCTAGAGTCATGCTGTCCTTTGTCGAAAGTCCAGTTACGCTATGAAAACTGAGTTGTTTTGCGAACTCCTTTTGAAATTGTTTGCATGAGCATGTTTTTAAAGTTTCCTCAGTCCTAATTAATTGTCATTGTGTAAGAACTTGTGGAACTAAAACTACAAATAATGAATCAGATACTAATTTTGTACTAAAATTTGCTGAGAAACAATAATGTTCGACCTCCAAATATATAACGATTTACATGTTAACCTTTAAATCCCAGTCTCGAAACAGTAATTGTACTTAGTAAAAATCTACTAGTATACTAATGCAAATGAGACAATCTGATTGGCTGAGCTACTCATACACTATCAGCCATTAGTGTGCAGTGGCTGGAGGTCGTCACTAAATTGCGGTTTCTTTTCGTTTCTACGAAGTTTCGGTGGATGATTTAGAGTTAATACTAGACAATTGTTATGATTTTTACTAAAACAATTAGATTATTCGCTCTCAATTTCTATGATGTGATAGTTGATTCGGCCTACGGCCTCATCAACTATCACATCATAGAAATCTCAAGCTCATAATCTAATTGTTAATTATTGACTGTACATGTTGCATTTCTGGCTGTTTACGCATGTTATGAGAATTTGCTGTTACATCAAGAGAATACCCTCGAGTTAACGAGGAGACGTTAGATTTTGATCACTCTTGGACTGAACCTTTCAATGGTAAACTACGGAAGAAATAAGAAAACTAAGATGAACCTATCTGAAATATGATGTTTCCAAATGAGTCAACTTGCACCAGAGGAGACGAGCTGCACGTTTCGATTCAAAATGGCTGCACTTTCTTTCAACATGGGTGTGTTAAACCTGGAAAAAATAGGAGAAATCAATATATTAACTAAGATATTTTTCATTTAATATTCAGCAGGTTATCAGTCGTGTTGATTTCATAAATTGATAACAATGGAGATATTTTTGCAGCGACTTTGCGAACCAATAAAACCTTTAATTTTTTTATAAGCAAACTGATCGTACACCGTTTCTGCAGTGGTGTTGTTTAAACGTTTTTATCTATATTAACCCTACACTGCCTGGGCTGTTTTTCGTCGTTAACCGGTGGGGCATAAAATACCCTCCCCTCCCCATGTATCTCCAAAAGTATTCACGCTATATAAACTTATATGGTACCGGTGTGTAACTGAAGCATCCAAAAATGTTTATTTTATAGTGACAGTCACGTGTCAATTATGACTTCATATCACGCCAAAATGAAGTGAACAATTTACAAAATCCGCCATCTTGAATCCGCCATCTTGGATTTCAAGATTTTCAGAAATGTCCGGAAATCTCCAAGTTTGATTTGAAAAAAGCGAAAAAATATAAGGATGCAAAAATTGTAAAGATTTTAGAAGAAACTTCTCATAAAAAGCAAAATTCTCATTAAGCAGAAAGCACCAAATTTGGGTAAAAAGACCTGTCAAAACTTGGTTGTCATGGAAACGTCAAGTCACGTGGTCAAACAATTACTGACACACCAAATTGTTCCCAGATATATTTTTAGCAAGGTTTGGCCATAATGTTCTATCAGTAAGATAAATTTGAAATCAGCACGGGAACTTTTTCTCGCCCCCCAGGCAGAATCGGGTTAATTTCATGGTTTTGCACAATGCTGGTGCTCATTCCTCCTCGATATCTGCAAACGTATTTACGCTATGGTAATTATATCGTATGTAAAGCATCCAATGTTGTCTACTTTAGTGGTGGTCACGTGTCAATCGAAATTACGTGTTCAATTTCAAAATCCGCCATCTTGAATTTGAAATTGAAATTGTTTGTAAGCATTCCAAAATGGTGCTAGAAAAGCTTAAACGCCCAAAATATTAGAAGTAACATAGATAAACATGTTTAATTAAATAGCCGTTCGGACATGTTTAAAAATAATTCTTGTGAATGGGATAACAGAAGCGATTTTTGAATTAGCAAACGTATATAATGGTAAATACCTTTCCATGTTTAGGTGTACCGTTATCATTGGGTGTGCTGCTGATATCTGCTGAGCATTTGCTGCACTGGAATTCCATGTCCAGTTTGATAGACTTGATTTACATTTTAATCATAAAATCCTGTGATGAGAAAATCAAGTAATAGCTGTTATTGAAATTTTAAAAGGAACATTTCTTCTTAGAGACGTGCTTAGATCAAACATTAAAAATAATTTATGGTTGAAATCTTTGGAGAAGAAATCTTGTCACTCAACAATTTCAGGAGTTTCTGGGAAAATGATTTTTAACTGAGTAATGCATTCTGGTTCAGTTAAAATTAATTTCCTCACGCATAAGACTAGCGTCTTAGTGTAGCAGTTCAAAAAGGCAAAACAAAAACGTAACTTAATATAACAAAATCATTTGTTTCATTTATTTTTGAGAGAGAAAAGCGAGAAAAGAATTTTCGTTTAAACTATAAATTGCGCGAAAACTTAGAAACATAACCGTTAAAGCGCGCGCAAGAAATGAACGAACGCGCGCACGAAATTAGAAAGAACGCGCGTGCGTAATTATAACATCAGTCGAGACTACCATGGCAACCGGAAACTTGTTGGTTTTCCCGAAAACGGAAAAAATTAAAACGAGCCATTTTGTTCTAGATTTGTTCTAGGCGGATGACGTCCATCGTTTTTGGTTTCAAGGAATGAAAACTATTTATTTGTTGAGAAATGTAAAATGTTTGATAATCAGGATCATTGCCTTATTTCAATTCTTAGATTCTCAGCCGTTAAAATGATTGAGTTTGAGCTAAAAGAAACTGCGAGAAAACGTTTTGAAAACACGAACAAATCTTACCTTTTCGTGTAGCAGTTTGTGTCATATCCCACAACAGAAAGAAAACTGATAGTATAAAAGCGAACGGCACCAACTTCATGCTTAAACGAAACCTTTTTTGTTCTCGCGAGAAATGCATGACTTGTTCGTTCCGCGAAAAAAAGTGAAGTGAAAGTTGACGTCACAATAAGCGTTATGACGCAGCGTGCGCGAGATGAGTCAGGAAAACTCGTTCCCAGGTTGCTCTTTTTCTAAATCAAGTTAGTTCAGTTTTGCAGTCTTCCTGAAACGCTTTATGTTATACAGGACATTAGCATAAAGGTAGTTTGTGAAAGATAATATATATTTTGATATTACACATATATCCAAAAAATCAGCATTTAATTTTAAGATAGTCACGCAAGCAAACAATATTCTGCAATAAAATTTAGAAAAATCCACGTACGAAGTTTGGTCATTATTTTTTGAATACTTTTTAAGTCACATATATTTAAAAAATAACGGCACTTTCTGCAAAGCACAAACATCTCCCGTGTTTTCTCTCGAGAAAGTGATAGCCACTAGGGCGGACATTTACCCCTTTGAATTCCCTAGGTAAATGTAACCTTAACTAGGGTGGTGTAACCACAGTTAATATCAAAAAAAGACATTGATCAATCTTGGACTGAAACGGTTAAATGAAAAACGACAGAAGAAATATGACAACTACGATGGACTTATCTGAAATTAGGTAGTGTTCGATCCAATAGTCATCTGGTGCCAGAGGAAAAGAGCTGCACACTTCGATCCAAGATGGTTGCACTGCTCAGGAGCCAATGCACGTTTCTTCAGTACATCTATATTTAACTGGAGAAAACGGAAGGAAACTTCAATGACTCTAGAATTAAACCATTTGTTTTCTTTCATTCAGCATATTTACTATACTGCATTTTTCAGTTATGGTCATTTCACTTGTTGCGCTTGACCTTCGAAATACTTTGGAAACATTATAATAATTTTTCTTTTGAAAATCATAATTGTTGTAGACACACTCTGACCAATGAGAGAGGGAATATTGTCTTTTTAGCTAGTTAGGTTTAGTTTTGTGTCTTTTCTCGAATTTCTCTGTCGTCAGAATCAGTTTGTATTCAATTTTTATTGTCTCAGTATTTTTAGATCCGGTACACTTCATTCAGGCATCAGTTTCTTGCTATAGTTTTACCTACTTTATTGTTTTTGCAATACCAAAGCCAATCACAACTTAGACCGTTTCCCGCTGGCCACTTTTGGTTTCCTTTTCTTTTTTACGTATATAAACAAACGCTCACATCAGGCTAGAAACACGTGCCTAAATTTACAACCACTGCAACAGTAAAGCTAAACTAGCGCTGAAAAGTCAGTCACTTACTATCTACCACATCCATACAAGGCAAGTTTATAAACACAACAATTGACTTAACTGAGAACGGAGTTGTTTCCAGCGCGAAGAGGCTGGCCACGATGGAATAACAATGTCACACACTTGCGCTGAATTGTGTGATTGGCGCCAAAGCTGAACAGGACCATTCCAATGCAATTCGCCGGCTTGGATACATCTCTGCAGTGCTGGTTCAACTTGTATAAAACAACAAAACAATAGTTTATGTTATTTGTATTTTTAGTCAAGCAAAAGTCTGTTATTAGCCTCAAATTTAGTAGTGTTGTCAGCGGGTCAATCAAATGCACACACATAATTAACTGGCTTATAATGTCTATAATTAATAAATATCTACTGCTAATAAGCAGCGATAAGTGAATACTGATCCAAATTTGAGGGAAAGTAGTTTGGCTGACCTCACCCGATTTCACTAAAGTGTATGCATAGCCAACTACTTTCAATTGCAATAAATGTTTTCATTTCAATGGATAATTTTAACGATTTTATTCTAAATGAACACCACAATGTGATATTAATAACGATTAACAAATCATGACAAGTTCATACTTAACTGTTTGAAGCGAAGATGAAAACGAAGCCAAGAACCACGATTGTGTTGAAATATCATCCAGCCATCCACCCTAACCAAACTCGTGGAACAAACATTTTGTACCGTCAGTAGCTGACTGCAATACCTCGTTCGCTCTTTAATAATAAGTCTCTCTCTAACTGTGGCAGTACAGTGGTATAAGCGTTTTAAAATTAATACTACTAGTTAATTTCAATTCCCTTGTTATAATTGTCGAGGTGAATTGAACATATATCCACTCTATACTATTTCAGTGCAATGGTAATTTCTTAAGCGAGAAAATGTAGCGCTCCGTATTTGAAACTATCCTATACAAATTGCGAAACAAACCGTCAAGTTGCAGATAAAAGGTAGTAGCGTGTAAGAAATATTCTAACCGACTGTTCTGTGCCTTGGCCAAGCGAACAAAATCATTCAATTGCTAATATGTTCGGCCAAAATTTCGAACTTATACTTACTTGTATACTTACTTGTAATGCACATTTACATTTAAACGAGCTCCCGTGCTCAATTTTGTGATATGTGGATAAATAAAGTTACTTACTTACTTAACTTAAAATAAATTTACAACGATTTCTGCGGCGTCACCGATGATAATCTTGAGACTTTCACAACAGAATGGTTATATTAAACGGCTAAATTGGACGGCTAACAAAACGAAACGTAAACCTAACAACTAGACGAATAACAATTCAGAGAAGAGAGAAAACATGGACTTACTGAAGGGAGCGCTTCGAGAAAGACGTCTGTTCACCGGCTTCCCTGTACAACGACGACCAACACCAAAATGGGTGCGTCAATTGACACTCCTTTATATACCACGATTAATATTCATTCCAGACACGACAAATATTCTTTGCTGAAAATAATGCATTATGTGTTTTTCTGAATGTTTCGTGGATATTTTTGTATATTGAATAACCTTTAATTACTAATGCGGAATGTTATTTTTGTTATAAAAAAATAAGCGCGTCACTGATTTCTCATTTTGAAATCGAACAATAAGAATTTACACATTTTTGAATAGTTTTGAAGAAATTAAACCTCCGACATTAATTACGAACTCAGGACTGTAAAATTGTACAAAGGGATATTTTTATCCATTCAAATGTAATTTTTATTGCATTACACTTCTAAATAGCCACCGAGGAGCCTATTCATAGGCTAACACTTAATTTCAACATAATTTCCAAAGGTGAGCTGTTTCAAAACAAATAAACAAGAGTGGGACGTTTTCGAAACGTTATTGACATGACATAATGTATGATTCACTCATTCCTATTAAACACGTGTTGATGCCTCCTCAGTGATCTCCATATAAAAATTACGGTTATTCTGCAGAAACTTGTGTAATACGGCTGAGTATTTTTACGAGTCAGTTTTTATTTTTTCGAGCCTTTTTAAAAACAACCGGGCCCTGATTGGTTAAGAAAGTGTCGTGAGTTTTTCTAACCAATCGAGCGTAGTAAAGCAAATGCATATTACCACTTGTTTCGACACTCAATAGCCCTTTTCACGGTTAACTTGCGATATTTGCATAACAATACACTTGAACATAGAAGCGAGGCGATTTCGGGCACAAGATGTAAAACATCGTGATTTTCTTGAGCTCCTTAAACTATGTTAGCATAAAAATAGTTTTAAAACGGAGAAGAACTAAATATGCAACTATTTTAGTTAAAGTTTGCGTAAAGATCGTAATCCGATGTCCCTGTTGCTTATGCGAGTCTACTCTTTATTAATAGAGAAAAGTCGTTTTACATTTTTTTCTAAAAACAACGTAAACTAAAAGAATTGTAGTTCTTCTACATTTTAAAACTGTTTTTATACTAAAAGAAAAACACGATGTTTTGCAGCTTGTGCCCGAAATTGCCTCGCTTCTATGTTCAAGTGTATTGTTATGCAAATATCGCAAGTTAACCGTGAAAAGGGCTAATTAAACCGCTCTGACACGTTTAACAGCGTCCATTCAAGTGTTCCAAAAAATTGTAAATTTTTATAATGGAATTTTTGAGATAAATTTATTATTACGATTTCTTTTTACGAGCAAAGCTGAGCGAGGCTCGAAACTAACGACAATTTTTGAGGTAGATCAGTTAGCTTATGTAATATTTGCACATCATATTTTCCTTCGTGGGGACTTTTTAATTAAATTTCAAAAACTTATTAATAATGCAAATGAAATGGCATGAATGCAAAATGAATGCAAAATACAATAATGTTTAATGAGTGTCTTTGTATTTGATAAAGATATATGGGTGAACTTTTAGTTGAATTTTCTCGTCTAATAAATCAAACTAAAATTTCAAGATTAGGAGGATTAGATTGAATAGATTTAGAGGGAAGTTTTTAAAGCTGTTTAAAGTTTTATCAAGTATAAAGAAAGACACTCGATTTCGCCTTGTGTCTTCATACCTGATAAAACACTGCTGCGGTTTTTAAACTATACTGAAATACCTATTTACTTGCCTTCTTTGTCTTCCTTTAACCTCATTGTTGGCAAAATGTGTTTGTCAAAAATGTTGTTTTGTCATTTGCAATTACGTTTGGGCATAAAAAATAACAATAAAAAACACTTTTCATAAATTTTCTGATATAATTAACCTTTTTTTTCGTGTTTCATTGGATATCGGCTGTTTTCGCCTGTGCGATGAAACTAAATTGCATGGTCAGCAAAATACTACTGATATAGCTAGTGTGTGACTGGGCTATATTCCATTAGGATTCCTGAAATATAAACTGCATGTACTCATACGAATATTCGTGTGAATAAAGAATGAACGAAGAAGATGATTTGTCTTCATACTGCCTGGCGCAAAAAATAATGAAAGAAATTACACAGGCGCGCCAATGAAAACAATAATGCGTTTCACATTCTATAACACTTCTTTGTCCTGTTAACTTACACTTACACGTATATTTTTAAGCATAATAATTACAAACATAATTACACTGTGGGCATCTCAAAGACACACCTTCTCAGTTGGCCTCGCAGTAGAAATTAAGGCTGAGCATTATGTTAAATTTAAAATCATCACAGTATCTGAGATCTTGGAATACAAGTACGAGTAATTGAATTGCGAATTGGGTCTTAACCATGAACACCACCTACTTAACATGCTTTTTCTTGAGAGTTTACTGGGAACAAACAGGACAAGAAATTACTGCAAGTATTTTATCGTGTGACGCTAGTTCACTGTTTACGCTGACTGCTGTATTGGGGAATGGCATCGTGATGCTCGTAATTTGGAAAACACGGGAACTTCATTCGCCATCTTACACGTTGCTGTTTTGCCTGGCAGCTTCAGATCTTCTTGTTGGATTTGTCGCTCAGCCATCCTTCGTTGCTTACAAGATAGCGCAGCATCTTGAACATTTCAGCGCGTATTGTAACCTGCGGATGATTCAGTTCTTTTGTGGATGGATAACATCTGGTGTTTCGTTTTTAACTCTGAGCGGAGTGTGTGTAGATCGACTTCTTGCTTTAACTCTTCACTTGCGATACAGAAATTTGATCACAGTGCCGCGTGTGCTAACGATGATAATAGCAGTTTGGGTCTTTTGCTCTATTGGGACCATTTTGAAGTTTTGGATTGACAACTGGGTCATCATGCCGGCTATCACAGCGTTATTGCCCATTTTGACAACTGCATTTTGTACATTTAAGATATTCCGAATTGCTCGCAAGCATCACCGTCAAATACATGATCAAAACCAAGTCACTATTACTAACGTCCTACTGGTTAATGTACGTAAATGCAAAAAGTCAGCCATGACAGTACTTTATGTTTATGGATTGCTGCTGGCGTTTTATCTCTCATTCCTAGCGGTTATGGCTGTTGAAACAATAAACGGTTATACACGGTCTGTACAAGTCGCCTATGACTACGCCACAACGGTTTTTATAAACTCTTCAATAAACCCTGTTATTTACTGCTGGAGAATTAGACAAGTAAGACGCGCTGTTAAAGAATATTTAAGAAGCTGTTTTTTCGGTGAAAATTTAATTAAAGTTTTAATGTAAAATTTTGGATAGTACCATAATGGCACAACCACAGTCTTCAACCATTTAAAATACATGTATTAGAAAAAATTCAGTCCCGAGATCGAGCCGACCACTGGCCGAACATAGCCGACGAATGTGGGTCTTCCACATTGAAGATGAGCTTATAATTATGTGTTAGAGGGACGGTCGGAAATTCTTCGGGGGAGGAGCGGAAATTCTGTTTTGTAGCCTATGGGGAGGGGAGGCACCGAAAGCACGGCAGCCATATTGGAATTAGGGGATCCTGACCCATATCGGCAAATCACCGTGACACCGCCATTGCACTCCATGGAATGTCTTTTTCGGAGGCTCCAAAGGAAAATCTAGTGGAGAATGGGGGCATGTATTATCTTGCAAGAGAATAGCGCTGAGCGCTCGGAGCTTTGAGAATTCAAAAAAGCTTATATGTAGTAGTTGTAGCTGAGTAATGTAAAGAGACGTTGTTTCAACTATCGCTGAAGCAATCTGTCTCGTTCCCAGAGTCCTCGTTACCCATGGGGTTTGGGGCGAGGAGGCAGCTGACACTTCAGACTACCTCTGGGATAAAACCATTCCCGTTCCCAAAGCCTTTATTTCTTTTTGTCACGTGGTCGGCGAAATTACACGTCACGACATTAAAAAAACCCGCGTAGCTCTGGGGACGAGAGTTGCCGATAACGAGGAATCTGGGAACAAGATATCCATTTACTTGCTGGGATACCTCTGTGTAGGAGAGAGGAAGATCATGAAACAAGAACCTTGATTCTTTACTCTTTTTCAGCAACGGTTTCAACCTCGTTCCCAGGGCTTTTCCAAAAGCCCTGGGAACGAGGTTGCAACGGTTTTCCAGGACATCAAGTTAGGACTCATTCTCGTTCCCAGATCCTCCATTTCTTTTGGTCAAAGAAAAAAAAACGAGGGGCCCTGGGGACGAGGATGGTTGACTCCACATGCACAAGCTCCTAACTTGTTCTTCAACACATTTTTTCGCATTTTGTGAGAATTTCCTCTACCCGTTTTAGTTTATTTTATTCGTGTCATTGAATTTACAAATTTACAAGACTTTCCAGGACCTGCCAAAACAACACACATGTTTACCAGGACTTTCCAGTTCTGGAAAATAACAGATTTCAAGAACCCGTACGAACCCTGAAGAACAGATCATGTAGAGATTACTTTTCACAGGCTATATTCACACCAAATTTAATATATTATATTCAACAGTTGCTTACAATGTATAACCAGTTTTAAAATAATAGTGTTGCAAAGTTTTACAAAATGTACCTTGGGCAACAGCTCAAATTAATAACATTCTATACCCTTAAATATTTAATAGTTTACCAAAAAGATAGTAACAGTTACCGATACATACAGATATATTAAAATTACTGACGGGCTTATCCATAATCTATTAACCATTATTTTTGACCAAGTTAATCATCATTTATATTTTAGGATCCTGTCAAATGGATTCAACATATTCTCATCAACATTGTCTGAATATGAAGCATGCTTGCAAAACATTTTCAAAAATTCCTCCAACGTTGTTTACTTCGTAAAGTAACAAGTTGAAAAGCCCGGCGGGCCAAACGAGGATGAGACTTGTTAAGAGTTTTCTTCAACTCTCATCGAATTATTAATCATCACCTAGGGCCAAACGAGAGCGGGCGAGAGAGGTTCAAAATTCGATGAGAGCGCACGAGAGTTTCAGGCAAACGAGAGCGAGAGTTTGAACTCTCAACAACTCTCATCCTCGTTGTTTTAGAGTTCAATTCAATGATATGGCGTTGTCTAAGCCAGACACCTGATGTCACTACACATTTCTTGCAAATATTGCTAACATAATCAAATTGTCTTGAGAAGACTAATAAATCAAAACTACAGTACCTGTAGCTGTAAGGATCATTAATTGTTGATTCTTTTAAAACACACAAGCAGAGTTCTCAGTTATAGCTTTTTTTGTTTAGGACTTTAGGTGGCTAAAAATATATAAACAGGTGGTTACATAAGGCAAGCTGCATGCAGTTGGAGTAACAAGTACCAGTTGATGGCGGAATCCCGCCTCCGAGACGCCACTGAGCCCACGATGTTCGTCCCCGCAGTTGCTAAGCAACGTGACGTATTTGCTGGCGTGATTGCTTTCGGAATACTAGTGAGTGCTCGCGATACTTTCTGGTTGGATAAAAAGATTCCGAAACTCTTCGAGTGCTTCCTCGAAGATTTGCCAAAACCGGCACTTACTCCCCAACTGCATAAATGAAGTCTCGTATTTTCAAGCTATAACACACAGACAGTTATTTGTGTCTTGACAGCTAGCCGGTGGAAATCTGCTTACTGTCATCTCCTACTGAGAACCCTACACATTACTTAAAACTTTTAATATTCAATTATGTCATTCACTATCTATCAGCCCTGGCAGTCAAGGATATAGTAACTGTTCCTAAAATTGTTTATATTAATGAAATTTAAGTATAGGTAATCGCATGATTTCGAGTGCAATTTGGAATAAATAAGCACGAGTAAATTTTTCTCAGACTAACAAAATTGCACGAGCCCGTAGGGCGAGTGCAATTTGTAGTCTTTGAAAAATTTACAAGTGCTTATTTATTCCAAATTGCACGAGAAAAATCATGGGATTACTTGTTAACAAGAACCCCTGAAGGGATTACAAGCGGCCGATTTCCCGGGGGGGGGGGGGGGGGGGGCACTCCCTTATTTTCGCTATATAGGAACGTGCAGCTGGACAGGGTATGGTTTTTGAGCATTTTGGTCTGGAACAGGGTATACCAAAAGGCATTTTTGGGTATCAGGGTATCAGTTTCCCAGGAGTTGGCATGAAGATCGGTAATTGATACTCTGGCATAGGGTAGATGAAGTAGTCAGACGAAAAGAAACGCGTAGGAGTGTCAAAAAAGCGTTACAACTACAACTCGCAGTGCTGCTTAGTAGTTTAGCCTTTTGGGTTAGAAAGAAAATCGTTAAGAATCGTCCGGAATAGGGTATCTTTTTTCAACATTTAGGGCCTGTTTACATGGAGGGAGGGTGACCCGGGAACCCGGGTCACCCTCCCTCCATGTAAACAGGCCCTTAGTCTGGAACAGGTTCGCAAAATTAGGGTTGTTATAGCCCAGCGGCACACCCCCACCCAAATTGTTTGGGAGAACCCCCCCGGGCCAATTTCACCTTGAGGGGAGAAAGAACAATGCACCCCTCCACCCCCTCGGTCAGTTTACTCTGAGGTTCTCCCGCCAAATCTAAGAGTCAACTTCGAACCTGCGTGACGAAAAACGTGACTGGGTGATGCAATATTTTGGCTAGCGTAAGTTTGAGCTTTAGGTCAAGTTTACTAATGTTAATTGCATCATAATCAACAAGGGCACAGATGTGTTTTCGCTCAACGTGAAAATAAATTGTGAATGACATATATGCTGTGGAATTGTGTAAGAAAAACTGTTATGTTTTTGGGACCGAGTTTTATCGTTCGTTTAATGAGGTAGGGCTAATAGCGACATGAAAAAAACCCGTCCATTTCTTGAAGCGGCTCGATGCCCATATAGGGCATCGGCCGCTTAATAAATTGAACAAAAATGATTGATTAGTTAAAATACAACTCAAATACGTGGCAGTTGATAAAACAGTTGTTTTTATCAATGATTATTTTGATAGCTCACTTCCGATTCAAACAACAAAAGGGAACTTTGTGACAAGCTCAAGAAAGATCACAGACAGTCCATTTTCAAGATGACTTGGTCCACTACTACTGATTAAAGAGTAATCTTGATTTCTATGATTCAACAAAGTTTATGTCGTGTGTGGTGCTTTTTTGAATTCGTTTCCATCCATATGTAAAGACTGAGATCAGGAAGCTACCGTATGTAAACATTTTCAATATTTTCCACAGGCAGTAGAGGATCAAAATTGGACTTTTTCGAGTTTCGATTTATATGCTTTATACGATGACCTTTGTGAGTCGATCTATTCGGCTTTATACGCGGTGTATTGCGTTACTACATTATTCGATCATTAAGTACCCGCTGGGACGACAAAGAGAAAACAATAACAAGATCGAATAACGCAGTAACGCAATTCGACTCCTCTGCTCCCTGTGTCATTTCAAGTCATCAAGTTTCATTTCTGCTGAAGTAAGAAAGACGACTTTTTGTTTGTTATCCAACTACATTCTGAAACTCTGCATCAGCACATACATGATCAGCTTCACAGATTAGTATTAAAAAGAATCACTGTTCTTATGCACATATTTTTGATTTCTCCACCGCAAGTATTTGAATTATTCATCTCTTGTAGGAAAAGACGATTAATAAGCTTATTCCTGACTTCATAGGTTAACTTTAAGATGCTCAGCTTCACAGATTAGTATTAAAAATAATCACTTTTCTTATGCACACATTTTTGATTTCTAGACAGAAAGTATTTGAATTATCCAAGGACACTAATCACGTTTACAAAAACATATACCACGGGGTATCGTAACTGCGATCAGGAAGAGAAATCCCAATGCGGATTGCTTCATGCTCATAGCACAATACCTCTCAGTATTGCATCATCTTTACATGACCAGAGATTGCGTCATGTCAACCGTGGGATCGAATAACGAGAAAAGGTCACACAACACAATTTAGCACATTTTGCAACAACACTGCTGTTCGCTGCTGTGGGACATTTGTCTTTGCTTTTTCCAATGCGATTACTGTAATAAACTAAATACATCTACGCACTTACACGACACTACAGAAAGAATGTGGAAGAGAAATTCTCTACTGGCTAATTTTAGATCGAGATGCGATAACATCATGTCAACCGTGAAGAGGACTAAGGCTAGCGACATGGAAAAAAAGTGCATTTCTTGAAGCGGCTCGATGCCCATGATGCATCGGCCGCTTAATAACACACTTGAAAAAATACTGTTTACCGATTACTTAGGCTGAGGAGCCCTTGGTCTTCGTAAAAATTCCGGATGTATTCGCAAACCTTCCGATAAAGTTGGGAAATCCTTCGGATGTCATCGGGTGATCTTCGGCAACCTTCGGAAATCTTCGGGTGATCTTCGTAAATCTTTGCAATCTTCGGAAGTCATCGGGTGATCTTCGGAAACTTTCAAAAGTCTTCGAGTCAACTTTGGCCAGGACTGTTTACCAGGACTTTCCAGTTCTGGAAAATAACAGATTTCAAGAACCCGTACGAACCCTGAAGAACAGATCATGTAGAGATTACTTTTCACAGGCTATATTCACACCAAATTTAATATATTATATTCAACAGTTGCTTACAATGTATAACCAGTTTTAAAATAATAGTGTTGCAAAGTTTTACAAAATGTACCTTGGGCAACAGCTCAAATTAATAACATTCTATACCCTTAAATATTTAATAGTTTACCAAAAAGATAGTAACAGTTACCGATACATACAGATATATTAAAATTACTGACGGGCTTATCCATAATCTATTAACCATTATTTTTGACCAAGTTAATCATCATTTATATTTTAGGATCCTGTCAAATGGATTCAACATATTCTCATCAACATTGTCTGAATATGAAGCATGCTTGCAAAACATTTTCAAAAATTCCTCCAACGTTGTTTACTTCGTAAAGTAACAAGTTGAAAAGCCCGGCGGGCCAAACGAGGATGAGACTTGTTAAGAGTTTTCTTCAACTCTCATCGAATTATTAATCATCACCTAGGGCCAAACGAGAGCGGGCGAGAGAGGTTCAAAATTCGATGAGAGCGCACGAGAGTTTCAGGCAAACGAGAGCGAGAGTTTGAACTCTCAACAACTCTCATCCTCGTTGTTTTAGAGTTCAATTCAATGATATGGCGTTGTCTAAGCCAGACACCTGATGTCACTACACATTTCTTGCAAATATTGCTAACATAATCAAATTGTCTTGAGAAGACTAATAAATCAAAACTACAGTACCTGTAGCTGTAAGGATCATTAATTGTTGATTCTTTTAAAACACACAAGCAGAGTTCTCAGTTATAGCTTTTTTGTTTAGGACTTTAGGTGGCTAAAATATATAAACAGGTGGTTACATAAGGCAAGCTGCATGCAGTTGGAGTAACAAGTACCAGTTGATGGCGGAATCCCGCCTCCGAGACGCCACTGAGCCCACGATGTTCGTCCCCGCAGTTGCTAAGCAACGTGACGTATTTGCTGGCGTGATTGCTTTCGGAATACTAGTGAGTGCTCGCGATACTTTCTGGTTGGATAAAAAGATTCCGAAACTCTTCGAGTGCTTCCTCGAAGATTTGCCAAAACCGGCACTTACTCCCCAACTGCATAAATGAAGTCTCGTATTTTCAAGCTATAACACACAGACAGTTATTTGTGTCTTGACAGCTAGCCGGTGGAAATCTGCTTACTGTCATCTCCTACTGAGAACCCTACACATTACTTAAAACTTTTAATATTCAATTATGTCATTCACTATCTATCAGCCCTGGCAGTCAAGGATATAGTAACTGTTCCTAAAATTGTTTATATTAATGAAATTTAAGTATAGGTAATCGCATGATTTCGAGTGCAATTTGGAATAAATAAGCACGAGTAAATTTTTCTCAGACTAACAAAATTGCACGAGCCCGTAGGGCGAGTGCAATTTGTAGTCTTTGAAAAATTTACAAGTGCTTATTTATTCCAAATTGCACGAGAAAAATCATGGGATTACTTGTTAACAAGAACCCCTGAAGGGATTACAAGCGGCCGATTTCCCGGGGGGGGGGGGGGGGGGGGGCACTCCCTTATTTTCGCTATATAGGAACGTGCAGCTGGACAGGGTATGGTTTTTGAGCATTTTGGTCTGGAACAGGGTATACCAAAAGGCATTTTTGGGTATCAGGGTATCAGTTTCCCAGGAGTTGGCATGAAGATCGGTAATTGATACTCTGGCATAGGGTAGATGAAGTAGTCAGACGAAAAGAAACGCGTAGGAGTGTCAAAAAAGCGTTACAACTACAACTCGCAGTGCTGCTTAGTAGTTTAGCCTTTTGGGTTAGAAAGAAAATCGTTAAGAATCGTCCGGAATAGGGTATCTTTTTTCAACATTTAGGGCCTGTTTACATGGAGGGAGGGTGACCCGGGAACCCGGGTCACCCTCCCTCCATGTAAACAGGCCCTTAGTCTGGAACAGGTTCGCAAAATTAGGGTTGTTATAGCCCAGCGGCACACCCCCACCCAAATTGTTTGGGAGAACCCCCCCGGGCCAATTTCACCTTGAGGGAGAAAGAACAATGCACCCCTCCACCCCCTCGGTCAGTTTACTCTGAGGTTCTCCCGCCAAATCTAAGAGTCAACTTCGAACCTGCGTGACGAAAAACGTGACTGGGTGATGCAATATTTTGGCTAGCGTAAGTTTGAGCTTTAGGTCAAGTTTACTAATGTTAATTGCATCATAATCAACAAGGGCACAGATGTGTTTTCGCTCAACGTGAAAATAAATTGTGAATGACATATATGCTGTGGAATTGTGTAAGAAAAACTGTTATGTTTTTGGGACCGAGTTTTATCGTTCGTTTAATGAGGTAGGGCTAATAGCGACATGAAAAAAACCCGTCCATTTCTTGAAGCGGCTCGATGCCCATATAGGGCATCGGCCGCTTAATAAATTGAACAAAAATGATTGATTAGTTAAAATACAACTCAAATACGTGGCAGTTGATAAAACAGTTGTTTTTATCAATGATTATTTTGATAGCTCACTTCCGATTCAAACAACAAAAGGGAACTTTGTGACAAGCTCAAGAAAGATCACAGACAGTCCATTTTCAAGATGACTTGGTCCACTACTACTGATTAAAGAGTAATCTTGATTTCTATGATTCAACAAAGTTTATGTCGTGTGTGGTGCTTTTTTGAATTCGTTTCCATCCATATGTAAAGACTGAGATCAGGAAGCTACCGTATGTAAACATTTTCAATATTTTCCACAGGCAGTAGAGGATCAAAATTGGACTTTTTCGAGTTTCGATTTATATGCTTTATACGATGACCTTTGTGAGTCGATCTATTCGGCTTTATACGCGGTGTATTGCGTTACTACATTATTCGATCATTAAGTACCCGCTGGGACGACAAAGAGAAAACAATAACAAGATCGAATAACGCAGTAACGCAATTCGACTCCTCTGCTCCCTGTGTCATTTCAAGTCATCAAGTTTCATTTCTGCTGAAGTAAGAAAGACGACTTTTTGTTTGTTATCCAACTACATTCTGAAACTCTGCATCAGCACATACATGATCAGCTTCACAGATTAGTATTAAAAAGAATCACTGTTCTTATGCACATATTTTGATTTCTCCACCGCAAGTATTTGAATTATTCATCTCTTGTAGGAAAAGACGATTAATAAGCTTATTCCTGACTTCATAGGTTAACTTTAAGATGCTCAGCTTCACAGATTAGTATTAAAAATAATCACTTTTCTTATGCACACATTTTTGATTTCTAGACAGAAAGTATTTGAATTATCCAAGGACACTAATCACGTTTACAAAAACATATACCACGGGGTATCGTAACTGCGATCAGGAAGAGAAATCCCAATGCGGATTGCTTCATGCTCATAGCACAATACCTCTCAGTATTGCATCATCTTTACATGACCAGAGATTGCGTCATGTCAACCGTGGGATCGAATAACGAGAAAAGGTCACACAACACAATTTAGCACATTTTGCAACAACACTGCTGTTCGCTGCTGTGGGACATTTGTCTTTGCTTTTTCCAATGCGATTACTGTAATAAACTAAATACATCTACGCACTTACACGACACTACAGAAAGAATGTGGAAGAGAAATTCTCTACTGGCTAATTTTAGATCGAGATGCGATAACATCATGTCAACCGTGAAGAGGACTAAGGCTAGCGACATGGAAAAAAAAGTGCATTTCTTGAAGCGGCTCGATGCCCATGATGCATCGGCCGCTTAATAACACACTTGAAAAAATACTGTTTACCGATTACTTAGGCTGAGGAGCCCTTGGTCTTCGTAAAAATTCCGGATGTATTCGCAAACCTTCCGATAAAGTTGGGAAATCCTTCGGATGTCATCGGGTGATCTTCGGCAACCTTCGGAAATCTTCGGGTGATCTTCGTAAATCTTTGCAATCTTCGGAAGTCATCGGGTGATCTTCGGAAACTTTCAAAAGTCTTCGAGTCAACTTTGGCCAGGACTGTTTACCAGGACTTTCCAGTTCTGGAAAATAACAGATTTCAAGAACCCGTACGAACCCTGAAGAACAGATCATGTAGAGATTACTTTTCACAGGCTATATTCACACCAAATTTAATATATTATATTCAACAGTTGCTTACAATGTATAACCAGTTTTAAAATAATAGTGTTGCAAAGTTTTACAAAATGTACCTTGGGCAACAGCTCAAATTAATAACATTCTATACCCTTAAATATTTAATAGTTTACCAAAAAGATAGTAACAGTTACCGATACATACAGATATATTAAAATTACTGACGGGCTTATCCATAATCTATTAACCATTATTTTTGACCAAGTTAATCATCATTTATATTTTAGGATCCTGTCAAATGGATTCAACATATTCTCATCAACATTGTCTGAATATGAAGCATGCTTGCAAAACATTTTCAAAAATTCCTCCAACGTTGTTTACTTCGTAAAGTAACAAGTTGAAAAGCCCGGCGGGCCAAACGAGGATGAGACTTGTTAAGAGTTTTCTTCAACTCTCATCGAATTATTAATCATCACCTCGGGCCAAACGAGAGCGGGCGAGAGAGGTTCAAAATTCGATGAGAGCGCACGAGAGTTTCAGGCAAACGAGAGCGAGAGTTTGAACTCTCAACAACTCTCATCCTCGTTGTTTTAGAGTTCAATTCAATGATATGGCGTTGTCTAAGCCAGACACCTGATGTCACTACACATTTCTTGCAAATATTGCTAACATAATCAAATTGTCTTGAGAAGACTAATAAATCAAAACTACAGTACCTGTAGCTGTAAGGATCATTAATTGTTGATTCTTAACACACAAGGAGAGTTCTCAGTTATAGCTTTTTTTGTTTAGGACTTTAGGGTGGCTAAAAATATATAAACAGGTGGTTACATAAGGCAAGCTGCATGCAGTTGGAGTAACAAGTACCAGTTGATGGCGAAATCCCGCCTCCGAGACGCCACTGAGCCCACGATGTTCGTCCCCGCAGTTGCTAAGCAACGTGACGTATTTGCTGGCGTGATTGCTTTCGGAATACTAGTGAGTGCTCGCGATACTTTCTGGTTGGATAAAAAGATTCCGAAACCCTTCGATTTGCCAAAACCGGCACTTACTCCCCAACTGCATAAATGAAGTCTCGTATTTTCAAGCTATAACACACAGACAGTTATTTGTGTCTTGACAGCTAGCCGGTGGAAATCTGCTTACTGTCATCTCCTACTGAGAACCCTGCACATTACTGAAATCTTTTAATATTCAATTATGTAATTCACTATCTATCAGCCCTGGCAGTCAAGGATACCCTTAACATTACTATTTTAGTAACTGTTCCTAAAATTGTTTATATTAATGAAATTTAAGTATATGTAATCGCATGATTTCGAGTGCAATTTGGAATAAATAAGCACGAGTAAATTTTTCTCAGACTAACAAAATTGCACGAGCCCGTAGGGCGAGTGCAATTTGTAGTCTTTGAAAAATTTACAAGTGCTTACTATTATTCCAAATTGCACGAGAAAAAATCATGTGATAAATACTGTTTACCGATTACTTAGGCTGAGGAGCCCTTGGTCTTCGTAAAAATTCCGGATGTATTCGCAAACCTTCCGATAAAGTTGGGAAATCCTTCGGATGTCATCGGGTGATCTTCGGCAACCTTTGGAAATCTTCGGGTGATCTTCGCAAATCTTCGTAAACTTCGGACGTCTTCGGGTGATCTTCGGAAATCTTCGGTAAACTTCGGAAGTCTTCGGATGTATTTCGGAAATCTTCGGAAGACTTCATCAGGTGATCTTCGGAAACTTTCAAAAGTCTTCGGGTCAACTTTGGCCATCTTCGGCAACCTCGTATGACCGTCGGGAGCCGTTAGGGGGTCTTCGTACTAACTTCGGACATCTTCGGAAATTGTAATTTGCACTAGTGTTACACTTTTTGCACTGGTGTTACACTTGAACTGTACTGCTCTTAGCCAATCAGAATGGAGTAATTTTTTCAAGTATATTATTACATACTGTAATGAAATAACATACTGCAAAATATTATGTAATGTTGCAAAATTGTTTCCTATTTCTCCCAGCTTCTGCCACCTTGGGAATCCCACTTCCTGCCCTCTCTTCTCCCACCTCCCATAGACTTCCCATCCCCTGTCCCCACCCACTTAAACTGAGGTTTAATTTTAACATAACTCACCCTTAGAAAAATTACAAACCACCCTCCCTCCCACCCATGCCTAGTAAAAACCTTGCCTAGTTCCTAGGCCTCTATATTTAGCCACGGTCAATCCATTTTAGATGGGTCACATGGTCCAGCAGCTCGTCTCGGATAAGTCACCGAAATGAATTGACTGTGAAGGCCTGGAACTAGGCAAGTAAAAACCCTCTTGGTAAATCAGATAATATCAATTAAATGCAGTTCCATGATAAGTTAGATTTTTTCCACCACAGCAGAGACCAACTTTTTCATGCACTCAGATCTTTTCTTCGCCACATCTAGCACCTCCTGGTGATTAGCTGCAGGCCCATTATCGGCATAATCCATGACGGCAACATTAGTAATTAAAGAGATGCCTAAAACTTTAATCCCAGCATGCCTTGCTATCACCACCTCATGAACTGTGCTCATTCCAACAGCATCAACCCCGACCTGAAAAAAAAAGAGTGTTTTTTAACACTTTAATGTCAACTGACAAATTCTCCTTACTGGTCTCCGTACATTTCCCATAAAACTTGTTGGGAGAACTTGTTTTAAATATCAATGCATTTCATCTTTGGTGATCATTTCCTTAATTCTCATGACTGTATGCTTTATCATGTATTGATAATAAATTTATTATAAGGAGGAATTTGATATTGATCTATTAGGGCTTAGGCCTTAAAGTTGAATGCAAAACAGATCAACAGAAATCCGGATTTATTGCACGATGAAACCGAATGCTGAGTGGTGCAACACAACACTGATTAATTTTAAGGCAAAATCATTATTAACCAAACCCTGATATAACGAAGATTTTGGTTGTTTTCTCACAAATTCGTTACAACAGGGGTTTCTTTATAACAAACCTCTACTATAAGCAGGGCTGCAAATAACAGTCGGTCATCGGACAATGGCTGACCAAAATTTGCCAATGTCCAATGAAATACCAACTTTGGTCGGACACTAATGTCCGGACAATTTTTTTTGCCTTCCAACACAAATGCTAACGAGTTTTATTCTAAACGCTGGTTTGCTTATCAAGCAATACTGTAATACAATGTCAGACCTCATTTTTGTTTTTTCCGACCAAAATGGTGACTTAGTCAGACACATGTCCAGAAAAAAAAATTATTTGCAGCCCTGATAAGGGTTCAACACATTTTCCCAGTTCCTTCCTTCGTTATATCAAAGGTTCCACTGTACAGTGCTGTAGCTTGTGTCGCTAATCACTGAATAATATTTTTCTCTGCATTTCAGTTATTGTAGCAATGAAACAAAATATGTCTTACCATGCTGAGGAATCTGCATTCAGCTGGAGTCTCAAATGCTGGCCCAACCTGAGCACAGTACACTCCTTCTTGAATGAATTCTCCGTAGCCTAACTCGCGGGCTGTACTGAGAGCCATTTTCACAAGAGATTTGTCGTATGCATCAGACAGGGCTGGAAATCTGGTGCCAAACCTGACATTTAAAAACATTTTAAAATTATTACTGTTAAACCAATACATACTGTAAGTACTCAGATGTAGGCTGCGAGAGCAGCTGGTTTTTCGGCTCTTAATACAAAAACCGTAGGCTTGTAGGCTAGTACTGGATGCCACTATAGCAAACAGTGCAACTCTATAAATTATATAGAAAACAGTGCAACAAGTTTCTATTTGGAATTAAATGCTGTCTTAACATGCCATACATGTATTCAGTGACCTAGAGGATCGCACTTATACCGATAAACAAACTGAATGGATCTGGATTATCTCAAGATTCTAAGTCAAATATAATTTAAGTTTTAATTGACGTTGTCCTGGGCATTGCCATAGTGGCTGAATAAACTAACAATAAGTCAGAATAATTATTAATAAAGTACTCACTCATCGGCAGGCTTTTAGCCAGAATTTGAAAAAAGTGGGCGTCCTGGAGGCATGTTCCCCCATAAATTTGTTATTTGCTTTGGTGCATTTTTCATCATTTTCTCTCAGGATTGGGTGTCCACAGAACACCCGGATGCCCTTCTGGCTAAAAGTTTGCTCATCAGATGAATTGCCAATTCTTTTCTTATGTTGTTTCTGTCTGGTAGAAAAAGCATTCAAACTGATTTTTGAAAGTATTTTGACAGGTTATAGAAACCTACCGGTCATCATTAACACCCCTCAAAGGACTCTCTCCAGTGAGTCCGGCCAGGTTAATATGGTCCTTGACAACCATAATATCGCCAACACTGTACGTCCGATTCAGTCCTCCAGCAGCATTAGTGACAATTAGAGTTTTGACACCAAGGTGGGCCATAACACGCACAGGAAGGGTGATCTGTAATTGCATATAGAGGCACTAACTTAAGTAAAGAAATGTAAGTTGTTTGCTTCTGAGCCTGAATTAGGTTGTCAGGCTGGCCCTACTCCCGGAGGGGCTACTCCACCCTACTCCCAGAGGGGCTACTCTGCCCTACTCCCAGAGGGGCTACTCTGCCCTACTCCCAGAGGGGCTACTCGGCCCTACTCCCAGAGTAGGCCTTTGCGGCCTTTCCCTTCATCAAGGCAACACTGATAGTCGCAAAACTTCAGTTTTCAAATCGGCACCTTGGCTCAACGAACGTTGGGATCAACGAACGCTTCTTGTTTAAAATTAACTAATTTATTCATGTATTCTCCGTTACCATGCTTCCTCCAATCACGGAACTCCAAATATACTCAAAAAACAGAAGTTCACTTTCAGTGGGTTCAAAAGGTTATGTCTGTGGGTTGCAGTTGTGATTGGTAGATTTCATTCCATTTTGTTTCTTTCTTTTTGTCAGGGTCTGACAGTGAAAAGTATATTAAATTAAACTTACTTGTCCAACTGTGTATCCTTCATACAGATGTGTACGGCCCTGCATCATCACCACGACTTTACCCTTAAGAGTGCCTAACACAAACTGTCCTTCGTGGCCAGGAACTGCCGTACACAAAGATACAAGTTTGAGCCTCATTTAATATTTCATCAAGTTAAATCACAACCGTGATGGTGGTTTAGATATCTGATCTTAATTAATTTTACAATGTGCGGTTCCAGAAAATATCCATACCCACCTCATGGAAGGTCATTGGAAATTCCGAGGGGGAGGGGGGTCTCAAAAGCCAAATTTTTTAAAGGAAAGTATGAAGCTAAACTGGAAATTCCAAGGGGGTGGGTTCAAACCAAAAAACCTTCCGTGGGGGAGGTATATATGGATATTTTCTGGAGCCACACAATTTTATTTCTCAGTATACTCAGTTTGTTTTAGTTTCGATTGAGAAGATATCAAACAGGAGGTGTAACATTTACCCCTAGTCGGCTTCATATAACAGAAACCAGGATAAGCTCCAGCAGTGTGGGCCAGATTTGTTGAGTGTGGCTTTACTACATGACTGTATGAGTGCATGTAACTAAAGTTTTACTGCACTAACCTCGTCTCCAGGGCCATCTCCGCTTTCAAGATGGCGGGTGGGCGCGGAGAAGACCCTGGCGAAGAGCAGTTCACGTGACCACAAAATTAGCCAATCGTGAGCCCGCCGCCATTTTGAAACAATCAAAATCTCCAATATTTTTGGAGACACGCGACTTGCTGTTCGCCAGGGTCTTCTTCGTGTCGCCATTTTGAACGCCGAGAAGACTCTGGGGACAAGGTTGTTACTGCACATACCTGTACTTTTAGGAAATTGTTTGATCTTCTCATAAGGAATGCTGTCTTTTTCACTAAGATCATCTCCAAGCGCTGACAAACCTGAACCACATATGATACCTATGGTGGGTCGATGCTTACTTTGATTAAGAATTGTTTTACAGATGTTGTCAACAGTGTCGTATTCATGGCTAAATTCATACCTGCAAACAAAGAGAACACTCAATTAAAGCTGGAAGGAAAAAAATCGCATGCATGTGCAACATAACCAATAATAATATTATTATTATTATTATTATTATCAATAATATTTTATATAATTCCAGGGCTGTAGGGGTAGGGTGCCAGCAGCTGACTCCCATACAGTCAAACCTCTCGTAAGCGACCACCCAAAATATCAAGCCTATGGAAGGTGGTCGCTTATAAGAGGTCAGACCACGGGGGGTCTAAAGTTTGAGTCATAGACTGAAGTAGTTTCAGACGCTAATCCATGGGCAAAGGCATCCATAAACCCACAATGCTGTAAAATATCCTAGAACACATTATTTTATTAGTTTGAATGGATTTCAGTACATTTAGTGCAATTTCCAATAAAACAGTGTCCTGTTGAACCAATCCACCGTACGTAAAAAGATGGTGGCCGTACATTTTACCACAATTATACCTTGCGAACGCAACACAGCCAATTAAGGCAAATAGAAAGCTATATTTTTGCGAAATTTGTCCCTGTACTATAGCAACATTGTGTATGCTAGGATTGAAGTTTTTAGAACTTTTCTGTACATTTTTATGAGCGTTTTTTAGGGTTTTCGTGCGCTAAGGATTATGGGTAAAAGTAAATGTACATGTAAATGTCATGTACATGTACCAGTCGCCATCTTTTTCGGTACGGTGGATTATGGTAATATTAGCGAACATATATACTGCAGGGCCCGACACTAAAACTCACCCGTTTACCATTGGAGAGTAAATTTACTCCCAGGGTGTACTGTCTTTCATAGTGATATCGTATCATGTTAATTAGATCTAGAAAATTTCAAACCCAAAAGTGGCAATGCAGTCGCTAATACGAGAGGTACACTGTAGTCGCTCCTTGGCAAAAATCCATCTTTAAACAGAAAAAATTCTGACATTTGTGTTTTATAACAGTGTAATCCTCATTGTTTGTTAAATAGGATTTTCAAGGATTGACAAACAAATAAAAAATGCATCTTCGTGAATAGAATCAGGAGTTTATTGGCCATTTGAAAATATATTTTTGCCCGAAAGTGGATGATTTGGTAACCAACTGGGCTGCACATCCATATTCATAAGACTTATCCAGTGCTCACAAACGTATTAAATATTTAACTGGATGATGCATTAGGACAGTTAACGATTAATTATTAATCGCGTTTACAGACAACAGTGTTATTTCAAAATGAACATTCTTGACATTTAATTAAACTTTAATCTGTGGTATCAGGCGGTGTGCGTCACAAGATTTGGCCAATCAGCGAGATGTATTCGAACAATAGTCTTCGCGGCAAAGAAGAAGGCATTTCGAGCGAAGTGCTCGCAGAATTTGTCCATTTTCCGGGATTGCTTGGTCGTTTTGGAAACGCGTTTACAGGAAATTGAAGACAGTTATATTTCCTTTGCTCTGGTCATTTTTATTGATTACTTGCGAACATTTTGTATGCGCTGGCACCTCTCAAATGTAGCGCGGTCGATCTGGCCGACATGATGTCTTCATTCAAAATTTCACACTTTTTCATTCATTTCAAATTCGTTATTCTGATCAATTTCAAGTGTTCCATTCTTACATGACGTTAGTTCAATCCTTCTTCTTTTGAAATTTCGGGGTCTACCCGGGTCTACCCCAAATAGTTTTCTTGCTACAAGCCGTGGAACACTGAATGGTTTGTCGAAAAAGCGGTCAACTGAGGTTAGTTATTACTTTGCGGTCTGCGAGCCGTGAGTCTGTTTTGCTAGCAGTGAGCCCCTTTTTGCGAGCTATTTTTACTGGACACAAAGCCGCTTATTTTTTCTGTTATATCTTACAATCCACAAGATGTAAATCTAGTTTCTGACTCGCTGGTTATTTTTTAAAAAAGCTTATTTGCGGTGACCTCGATTGCGTGACATTAACTGACCCTTGCAGTCTTGTACGTAAAACGCTCTCCTGTAGCGCGCATCAGCGTCGTTTTAAAATTTATTTCCTACAATTCGCAGGACCGTAGATCGCCCAGCTTTCATTGAAGCGTTTTACAGCAAAATCTTCCATGCGATAGAATTCATGTTCACCATGCACCAGACTAGTACTCATATCAATTTGATTTTCTACCTGCAGTAACTTTTATATGATATGTATGATCGCTTCGCCATACACTTGTAAAATGCCCGGGTAAAATGGCTTTGAAAGCAAACACTGCCAACTGTTACGTGCCCTTCAACAGTTCAAAAGTGAGCAAAGATAAATCAGTATAGATTCTTATTGTATAACTCGGGTAGAACAACTGACTAACTAGCAATCCGCACACATTATTCACTTGCCCGAGGTGTTGACTCTCTCGCATCAAAGCCATAATGAGTCGTTTCACAAATTCACCCATGATGCTTTGCCCACCCGTGACGCACACCGCCTGCTGTGGTATATAACGTTGGAAGTTTTCTCACCAACAAAAAGTGACGCTATTAATAAACAGGAAACGCAAAAGCGTCGAAAAGCTCAATAATCCTTACATTATTATTATAAGGATCACTTTTCCGGCATGTATAAGCTCACAGTGTACATGCATAGGCTTATTAATCAAGGGGTACGTGCATGTGAGCTTATAACAAGTCGAATATCTGAGCATCAAATTCGTTGTCGCGGCCTTGCCGCTTACAGTTCGCGCAAAGGAAAAAGGAAAAAATCCCTCTGGTACCCAGGTTAAAGCTACCCAAGTTACCCAAAATAAAGTACCTCCAGACCTTTTCTATTATAAAAACCTTCCCTTCTCAAACAGCAGTGATCGCATTCGATAAGCTTAATTACATGCAAATTGTACATTTTCGCGTCCCATGATCAACAAAACGAACATTGTGTTCAATTTGAACCCTCAACCCTACCGGATGTAGAATTCTTATCTAAAGTACTCTGTCGATGTCATAAGCAAGTTTAAATGTATTAACTTACTGTAAAACTAAAAACAATTCTTGGTGGCGCTAATTGGGGGCTTAAGCCCTTTTGGTCGGTCGGGTTCGAGAACTTGGAGTGCGATATAACGGCGAACATATGTCCGCAGAAACTGCCCTTACCTTCGCTCTGTGTTCTCAGACATCTTGTGCTTCAGCAAAAGGATGAAAATGTGTCTAATTGTCGGTGATTTTGGCCGTTGACAACCCACTAAAGCTCTGGCTCGGCGTTCACTTCAGAGTGTGATGCTTTGCCAAATAAGGCAATCTTGGGGGTGTGAACTAAGTGGTTGATTGTCAACAGCTGAAAAATAGGTTCGTAATGCGTGCATATACACAGTCGAAGTTCTTTGAATGGACACTCTCGTAGCCAAGGTAATGTAAGGTGCAGTGCATGGTGCGATCTCATCAATACATAAAATGAACTAAAAACAACAAGACAGTTAAAAAGTGCGCATTTAGGGCTAGTTTGAACTCTCTTATATCCAAGGGCAACGTGTTCCAGTCTTATCTGAATATCGTTCTCGAAAAAATCTCTTCCCAATCCTCTTCCCATATAAAGTATTTGCTGATGTGCCAAGATTAATTTCACTACGTATAAATCAAAACACGTAAAATTTGTAATTTGCATTGTCGCCTTTCACTAAGCCCGACTAAGTAAGGAATCATCGCATCAAAGACGCATTTTAGATTCAAGCTCAGTTTTTTTTTTAACAACAACAACAACAAGCTTTATTAAGTCTTGGGTTAAAATACATAGATTTTCACCTCCCGTAAATTAGCAGGGCTATTCGAGGTGGGAGGTGAAGAAAAACAAATTATAATAAGGGTAATAAGGATAATAAGGGTAGCTAACAGATATTTTACAATATCAGAATAAATTAGGTAGAAATACAGGGAATTAATTTACACAAGTAAAGAAGAAGAGAAAAAAGCCACATGAGCCGCAGGTTGGTATTACTTGATTCAACTGCGTTGCCTGTGGAAGCAACGTGTTCTCGGCTTTGCTATTCAGGGACCGCGCAGGGGGAGGGGCCTTTTCTAAAAAAATAATTATAATAATAATAAAAATTTCCAGAAGCCATTTCACTAGTTAACGTTTTTTACTGGAAGTTGGTGATACAATTTTCTTAATCTGCAGAAGTTCGCAACGGACAAAAGTTGCAACGGACCATTAGCAAAGTAGACGCGATTATAACTGAACAAATATATGCTATTGAGCAGTTGTATCTTGCGTTTTAAAGAGAAACGTTTTTATGACAACATTTTATCGCCATAGATACTTTAAACTGAGAATTATACACGGCTCTGCCGACACCGCGGGACACAGGAGTCCTGCGTGATAACCAACAGAGAAGCGCACATGGTAAAATGAGTATAATTAACGAAGGCTTCTGGCTGTTGGAAAGAAAATATCTACAAAATTCTCCGATTGCTTTTCGAAAAATGGACAACTCTCTCTGAATTTAAAGACCGGATAATGAATGTTGATTTTTGTATTAAAAACAGTCGCTTTTTAAGCGCTGAAAGTTGGTAATTTGCACCACGCTTGTTAATTTTAGATGTATTTCCAGCCATTTCAGAGGACTTCAATTCACAATTTTCCCAGACCCCCCTAGATGGCTCACGCTGACGCGTTCGCATTACCCCCCACTCAAAAAAGTGCTGAAATGCGATGTATAAATTGGGATCGACAGAATCGAAAAAATCGCTAAAACGCAAAACAACCATGGCCACACAGACAGCAAATGAAACACCTTGGAAGCAAGGTAAGGCAATTTTATTGATAACTTTACCATATTCCTATGTTTTAGAATCTGTTAGTGAAATCCCCATACAAACTCGCCTTATATTTTTCGCTATAATACTGCTGACGCGCTCACAATCTGAGCATGGGGCGCCTGTGCCTCGGTAAATGAATCGATGTTGTGCAACTCGTGCAACCGCGTTCCCAGGGTCTCTCTTCTTCCCGCCAAACGCGCGCTTGGCGGGAAGAAGAGAGACCCTGGGAACGAGGTTGGATGTTGTGTTCTCTTCGCGGTCTTCTTCTGAACTACTTTCATGTGTTTCATCTTCTCTTCAAAACCACATTTACATTTGACCCTGGTCAACCAGGGCAACTCTTTACTTCTTATCATTGAACGCTCGATAAAGTCACTCGCGGAGTGCATGGGTGAGTGGGACAACTTGGCCAGCATGTCCTTAAAATCAATGCATTTGTAATATCATATAACGGAAAACTTGCTGATTTTTTTCTAATTCTTTTTGGAGCGCCAACTGACACAATCACAATAATTTGGTTTTTCCCTTTTCGGTGATCTTGCCACTTGGAGAACCAGTGGAGTCAAAATTCAATTATTCTGTGAAACTGATGTTTTTTCTGAGGAAGTCTAAAACCTTTGGCCAGCATCCTCTTGCGCTTGCGCATGCGCTTCCATCTCCCCGCCCCACACCATATAAGGATTATAACAACTGTCCCTGGAAAATGGATCGAATGATGCGTAACAATGAGGAGTATAGGGGGGTTCAATAATATGTCCTGCACCAGGGTAACGTAAAATAGTACACATGTGTCCCTTGTCATTCTTTTTCATTCGCTCGTATACCTGCCTCGCGGTGAAGTCGACATTCATGGTAAGATCGCCTGTACCAATAATCATTAAAAGCGGACAGGAAATATTCTGATAGGGTGGTATGGCAGAGAATGTAGAATCTGTGCCGTTATCATCATTATCTGTTGGAAGGGCATATCTCAGCACAACACCATCCTCCATGTGGATTAGTTTACTCTCGTCAACTGGAAAGTTCTCAGATATTTTTCCTTTGTATTTATACGAAGTATAGCTGATGAGAGAAGTCGGGGAAACCGCAACAGTGGCTTTTATAAGATCGCTTCTGAAGCTTGCTAGCATCAGCACTAGCCAGGAACCTAAGCAATTACCATGAAGCCCAATGCCACCTGGTAGTACCATGGGGTGTTTGGATAGCCATTCCGCTGCCTCTTCAAAGTAGTCAAGCTCCATAACTGGTGGAAGTTTTCCCGAGTTACTGGAGATACCTGAGGTGATGTAGACCAGTGTCAGGGTTACAAATCCACGTGAAGCGAGCAGCGAAGTCTTGTGTTCTTTTAGTCCAGCAGTCCCACCTCTTAACTCCAGCACCCCTGCAACAACGGTCATGTATTAAAATACGTAGCCCGCAAACAGGTTCTCTTGTTTGGGGTTTCGCGCCGCGAGTTACAAGCCGGCGAGGGGAATGGGGCTAGGAAAAGAGAGCCTGCTCGTGAGTCATCGAACGCCGCATTCTGATTGGTCAAAAATGACAGGCTACATGTACATTATTGTAACAATACTCTGACTGCAGTTCTCAACACATCCCAACACCACGGTTAGCTGGACCTGGCATGCATGATTAGCACTCAAAACCAGAGAGCAGACGCGGACAGCTGTTTCGCTCTTATTGGAGCTCATCAGCGCGTCGTAGCTAAACATACAAAAACGAGGACGACCTACTGAGTCTACATTGTAGGGCTACGAGGAAAATTACTAGTTAAATTATCCAGTTTACTCTGAAGTGTCAGCCGTCTCCTAGCCTGCGGAATTAGGTTGTCACGCAATCTTAGTCGGCGTGACGACCGAGTTGGAGGCTACGGTTGAATGATCGTATATTTAACTTCCGAATTTGAATAGAGTATCGAACAGATTAGACGTGAATTTTGCGGGAAAAGTAAAGGTGAACTAGTCAATAAATAGCTAATTCTGACCTGGAAAAGGCCCATCTCCTGGCGGGATGAACAACGTTCCACGAAATCGCTTGTCTTCCAGAACAATCCTTTTCACTCCATCCGCCATGAACCACTTCTCAAATGTCACGCTGGACAATGGCCGCTGTACGGATGTGTTGCGGCTTGGAGAGCCGATGTGATCATCAAAGCATTTCAGCTCCACGTTAAACGGCTTGGTGACATCTCTCTTTACCAGCCGCAGTCCCTTTCTCTGTTCTGCGGCGGGTTTCATACTCCATAACAATCCCATGGGTGATACTCCGCTGTACGAGCCCCCTAACGACGAATCACGGTCAACATCAACTCTACCATCTTTACAAGCGATAAAGTGAGCGTGCGACTCAAACACTTCGTCGTTTTCGGAGACTATTCTTGCTGCTAGCGTTACATCCTGTCTAGGTTCAAGTCCGGATACAAGGATTCTAACTTTTTTGTCAATAAGGGAAGATGAAGGCTCCACAGAAATAACCGATCTTGCTCTTTCGTACGACGACAATGCAGATATAATGCCAGCTGTGAATTGCTTGCGAGTGAAATAAACAAACTTGCGTAAACTATACATTGTGAAGCCGGTTTAGGTTCTGGTTTAAAAAATAGTCATCCGGGAAATCGTTCGTGCTCGTTAGATTGCGTGACGAGCGGTTGTACGGTCGTGACTAGAATGGATAGACCAAAATCAGATCAGACGTAGGAAGGGGGGGGGGGGGGGGGGGGGGGGGGGGGGGGGTTGGAAAAACCAGAGGGGAGGGCATAAAGTAAAATCAAAGCAAGGAGAGGGGGGGCTCAAGGTAAAATAAGTCACTCAAGAGAGGGGGGGCTTAACATTTTATTTCAAGTACATATTACATTGGCGAATCCATACCTATTTATAAGGTGGGGACCGAAAAATTTTAACACACAGGCTCTTTTCCTTCTGCTATGGCTCTGTTGTACCACAGGTCACCAAAGCGTATTATGAGAGTTTGTATGGAGCTGAAATTCGATCGAAAATAATTTTCACTTTTCTTTGGAAAAGTTGTAAATAATGTGAATTAAAGTGTTAAAACCTCACCTGTTGTCTTTCCTGTGTTTTTATCGCTTCCGGAGGCTGTTTAGGCGAATTTCGACCTGCGGTCGAATCTGCCACTGTAGTGTACTAAGAGTCAGTTCTCTTAGATGGGGGGGGGGGGGGGGGGGGGGGGGTTGTACATAATTTCTGACTGATTAGAGGGGGGGGCAATAACATAACTAAATTCACTCCTTTAGGAGGGGGGGTATTACCTAATATTTTCCTACATGAAGCCCATTTTCCAACCCCCCCCCCGCCCCCCATCCTGATAATTATTGCACAGTCCCTAACCCGCAAAGAAAGCTAACAATTCTCGGGGCTATAGTAGGCTAACAGGGGCGCTATTCTCGGGGCTAATCAGTGCTATTATAGGCCAACTGGGATGCTAAAGTAGGCTGATCTTATTTTGGGCTATCCATTTAAGGCATAGCCATGGTTCATACCGCAAAATTCCGATAATAAGGCCTGGGAATCCGGGAGGGTGGGGGAAGGGGGGGGGGGGGGGTACTCGGGTCAGGCTCCTGCTCGGGTATGTTTTGGGTGTAGGAAACGTTTCTCTTCTGTATTCCCGGCACACCAAATAAACTCACAAGGTTAGGTTCATGAAAAACGTCTTTATGTCGCATCCAACTCGTAACAACAAACTTCACAGAACGTCTCCGATACGTTTTTGACCACGAGGTCCGGACTCATTTGCACACATTAACTCAGAAAATGCAGGCTACAGTGTAACGCAATCCATGTAACACAATTTTTTTCAGACACCGTGGGTATGTGCCGCCCAGGTCTCCAAATAAAGTATTAATATTTAGCTAAGAGGCTCCACTCAGCTAGGTGGTTTTCATGGAAGTCCTACAAACATAAAAGTTAAGCTAAAAATAAATTATATAAGTTACGAAATATAAAAAGCTAAAAATACATCAATCATATCTACAGCTGTATGTATAAAAATACATGTACATCTAAAATGTAAGTAGACTATTGGTTTAAAAAATTCTTATAGTAAAGCGCTGTTTGCCCCAATGGTGTGCGCACGTGGTGGATATAAATCCAACTGGCGACATGTACTATATCAAGAGAATATATTCTCTTGACTATATCTATATGTACATCGCAATTTCTTATCAGACTAAAATGAAAATCTACGAAATTGTTCAAACATTTATAAATGGCAACGCAACGATGATTCCGATGACGGACAGCTAGAGGCTTCCAATTCAACTGTTCGAGAGCCTGAGTGCCAGAGAAATACAGTCAAACCTCTATTAAGCGGTCACCCTCTATTAAGCGGTCACCCTCTATTAAGCGGTCACTTATCAAATTCCTGGAAATCGCTCCCCATACTTGACCTCTATCAAGCGGTCACCTCTATTAAGCGGACGCGGTCACCGGTTTAGACTTCCCAATTGGCCAATTTTATTGTATTTCACCTCTATTAAACGGTCACCTAGTTAGATTACAATGCAATATTTTGACACGGCGATAAGCGGAGCACGTCCAGTTTCTTTTAAGAGCTCGTCAAACACAGCATATTATATGTAACCAGCGTATGAATGTTATTGTTTGGGCTAATAGCCTTGTGTGGGTAAATTTTAACTTTAAATTTTAAATTGAAAATGTTAGAACACCTCTATTAAGCGGTCAGTTGGCTATGTCCCGAGGGTGACCGCTTAATAGAGGTTTGACTGTATTTAGGAAGATCCAATATAGTCCTGGCGGCATATTTTGTAATACTTGCCATGGAGATGTTGCATGAGAACTTCATCAGCTTCATTATTCTTGTCGCGCCAAACTATGTCCGCATAATCGAATAATTAATGGTAAAATACGACTGTTATATAGTGTCAAACGGCTGTACAGAGGTAATAAATGCAGACCTTTTTGCTTAGGCCATCTACATAATCACACCAGCTGGGCTTCGCAACATGCGTTCTAAAAACCGTTATTATTATTATCATTGGTCACATGATCATTGGTCACATGATCCTCACAGTCACCAGTCTCCTGCTGGATAAGGTCAAACTCGAACGTGTTCAGTCCCCACTCGGCCTCATCCGGGTCAGTCCCATCCTCGTCCATGGTCCTCTCTACATACGTAGCGTGACCATTGGCATCAACTAACACCACTGTGTTTGTTCTGAGAAAATAAGTCGGCATAGAGACTATTAGAAAATGAACTAAAAATCAGTAACCATTCGTTAGGGATGGAGACGGAGCTGTCGATCATACGCAGCAGGTTGTGCATAACCACCACAGGATATCTAATGTTTTGTGCTATTTTTAGAATACACACGTGCCTGATTTTGTGAGAATCTCTACAGTCACGAAAAATTTTAATAGTTATCAAAATATAGGAAATTGCCTTACACGTGTACATTGTAAGTGATTCAGAAAAGGTTAAAGGTAAGTCTGTGCTTCAAAGTGGAAAGTGGAAAGTGGCACAAAACTGTTTAAATCACACAGCGCTTCCCGCCAATTTAGGTTGAACTATTTGACGTCACGATTATGCGGCCAGGTTGCTCAGTAGTCTTCAAATGGCGGCGGTCAAGTCGAATTTTTCGACAGTTTGAAGGCAATATTCGCGAGGTTACGAGGGTCTTTGGAACTTCAAACTACGGTCAGTAATTCATCTTCATATATACTTTTTAATGGTAGTGAGAAAAAAAATGCGCTTTCTGGAGTGACCTTCTCCTTTAAGCAGGGTTTGACTCTATTCTGTAAATGTTTCTTTTATAACCTGCATTAGAAATTAAAGAAGTTTGTTTCTTGTTAAATACTCGTTTATTATACGACATAGCATTTTAGAGTGCGAATACGCACCAAAACGATGCAAATATGAGACTTTATAATCCATCAAAATTTTTTCTCGCGCGCGATTGGTCTAAACACGTCACGTGACGCAGCCAAAACTGGGGAATATCCGGGTGATATTCCCCAAGTGATATTCCCCAGTTTTGAAAATTTGCGTTGCACGTTCGCCAGGTTAAGTTTTCGTCTCAAATAAATTGCTAAATTAAATAAAACTGATTGTTTTGAACAGACTAGAAATATTTTTTGAACGCCAACATAATTATTTTGATGTTTAATACAGCTTGGCCGACCGAGATCTTCCACGGCAAACAGAGCGGCCTTGTGAAAAAATATTTGAAGGATAATAACTACAAGTTACAGTTTACAGCTCACAGTTTTCCTCGAGCTTCGCTCTCGGAAAACTGTTCGCTTCTCGGAACAGATTATGTCCACGGACAAATATCCGAGCATATTTTTGAAGCCAAATGGAGGCTATTGCTTATGTATTACACAGGTCTTAGTCCCCCAGACCGCGCGCTACGAAAAACACAGTTGAAAGCCTATATTTTAAGAAATAATTATGTTGTATAATAAACAATTTATTCAGCGGAAATTTGTGTAATACGGCTGAGCATTTTTACTCGTCAATGTTTATTTTTTTCTCGCCTAAAGGCTCGAAAAAATAAAAACTGACTCGTAAAAATACCCAGCCGTATTACACAACTTTCCACTGAATATCTTTATTTATTATTTCTACTATTACGTCATTTCGTCATTTCACCATATAAGGTCACGAGAACACGTAAAATATGCCACGGTATTGACTAGTTGAACAGAGCGAATACGGAGAATAGCATAATAGTCGGGAAATTTTGCAGTAGAATAATAAATCCCTTATTCGATGGTTTAACATATAATACGAGCGGACATTTTGCTCATTGCTCGCATTTTTCCTCGCCCGGGGCTCGGAAAAATACTACGCAACTCGCAAAATATCCGCGCGTATTATATGTTAAACATCGAATAAGGTGTATATCTACCTTGTTCCAAATGTCTTTTCTTTGTAATTTACAAAAACCGCTCGGCTTGCATTGATCATATTCATGTCACTACCTTCATCTTGAGGGCCAATGAAACTATGTTGACCAGCAACACTGAAATGTCTAACAACAAAAACATTTTATTTGTAACTAAAAATAAAACTGAAAATGACAAAAAACGTATTAGAAGCTGAAATAACTCCGATTACACAGGCGATTTTTGTTGCGCTCTCCAATGCAACTTTTGTCGCGCTCGAGCTCGCGATGAAAATCCCAAGTATAAACTAGCGCGATTTCAGTGCAATTTGGGCGCGATTCGGGTGCGATATTTGCTGCGATTTCAGTGCAAACGGCATTTTAAACAGCAGTAGTCTCGAAGAGCAGGCGCATACGCATCCTAAACACAAATGGTGTCATCCACCCCACCCCCCCCCCCCTTCCCCCGGGGGGGAGGGGAACTCCATATAAAAGTGACGGGGCTGATCGTCGGAATTTTGGAGATAACCCCTAAAAGGTACCAGAATCTTGTTTTGTGAGCGTGGCTTGAATTAATTTTCACCCCTAAAAGGTACCAATTCTAAGAAAAAACTAAATCCTGACATATTTGTTTTCCGGCTTAATACCCTAAAAGGTACCGGAATAACTCTACGGTAGTCATTTTAGATTTTAACAACCCAAAGCGGTACCAAACCACGAATTCTAACACCTAACTGAAAGGTACGACGATCACCCCCGTCACTTTTATATCGAAGTCCCCCCCCCACCCAGGGTCATCCACATGTCTGTTGCATTTTCTGGCGTCTGTATTCATTTCTTGAATTTGTTGCATCAATGTGTGGCTAATTGTCCAAGGCATGTTAGTCTCGTTAGTCATGGAGGGAAATGAGATGGAAGAAGTTGTTGCTTGTCTCAGTGTTTAGGGTTAAAGGTCAAATGCACCGAAATATTAGTAAGATTAGTTTTAAGTCGAAATAATAGGGACTGATATTATGAATAATCATATTCTGAAGTTTGAAAAGATTTGGACAAAACGTCGCCGAGATATTTGACTTTGAAAAACTGCCTTTTTTTTCGCTTCCACAAACGGAAGCGTTCGGGCAAACTTCGGAGGGTCGAGTATGATTGATGCTAATATAAAGAACAGCTTTCGCGACAAAAGAAAAAAATGCAAAATTTCGATGCATTTAACCTGTAAGGCATTTTTTTACCCTCAGAACCTTGCATGGTTTGTTTTTACAAGTTGAGCGATTTTCAATTGAGTATCGAATGTAATCCGAAATTGGTTTTGCTTTACTACGTTCTGTGATTGGTTTAAAAAACTCGCGCCACCTACTCAACCAATCAGATGCAAAACCAAAACCACTCATAGTTTTGGTTTTGGTTTTGGGTTTACGACACTCAAATGAAAAACCGCTCTAAATATCAGCCCGTGGGATCCCTACTGATACGCCATTTTTGCATGGTTCAATTTCCCCAAAATCGCCGCCAAGTTGCATCAATTGCAAAGCGCGACAAATCGCGCCCAAATCGCAGTGAAATCGCCGCTAGTTTACACTTGCGATTTTCATCGCGAGCTCGGGCGCGACAAAAATCGCATCCAAAAAAAAAAGATATATGATCAGAGGTCTATAACTAGTTATAGACCTCTGATATGATCCATAATTTAAGTAAAAATGTAAATTGTTGCAACAGAACAAGGAATTTTATAACAAATAATAATCTAGCTTTACTTATTATGTGGATAAAGGTGTAGTGGACAATATGTACTGTATATGGTTTGATATTCAAAGCCAAAGAATCATTATTGATTAAGCCGCCCTTTCCGTTATGCCCCCTTCTAATAAGCTTCACCCACTCGGCCCAGGAAAGAATTCAATAGTAAGAAAAAAAATGAAGAGACTTTGATTATGTACCAACCTTTCTCGTGCAGTCAGCAAGTCCATAAGCTCATCAATGAGTTCTTTTTTGGTTGGGTTTTCTTCTAATATTTTAGCAAATCTTTTCCTTCCATAATCCATCTTGATCCAAGGACAATCCAACACTTTATTTGATAAGACATGTATTCCTGGCTCCATCATGGTGACTTGTTTGTCTTCAATGTTGCAATACCACCCCACCTTGGTCTCATCAGTTTGCGACAATTTTCCCACCAAGAGATTAAATCCATGATACTTCTCAGATTGGCCGCTAACAGTCTTGAGGTAACTCTCAACATTACCATCTCCTTTTAGAAAGTCTGGCACAAGATATCCTCTCCCTATTGTACTAGGACCAAAGAACTTTGGCGCCTGCCTGTAGTTTGTAACGTTGCAAATTTTCCATCAGTGGTCATTCCAAGCCATGCTCCACCCTCCTTTCCTGGCTTTAGATCCATCCCTGTAAAAATGTCCTCACAGCTTAGTCATGCAAAGCTCAATTTGTTTATCTGGAAATTCAAAATCAATTATACATGTATGTCCAGTCCTAAGAAATGAAAACTAAGTGGATGGAGTTTTCAATAGTAGTTTTTCAAATATATACTTGTCAACAGACTGGATAGCCTGCGTCGCAGACGGACTTGACCGCCGGTAATGTCCGTCTGCGAATTAGCGCAAAAATCCTTGTTCTAGACCCCCAACGAAGTAACGAAATACCGGAAGTGCCTTTCGCGAAATCCCCTTTATTATGATTGGCTATGATAAAAGTCGTGACAGCGGGCCTGTTCGAAGTTCGTGACATTTGCTGACAAGTACTCAGATCCAGGTACGTCGTTCAGTGAGGGTCTAGAACAAGGATTTTGCGCTAATTCGCAGACGGACATTACCGGCGGTCAAGTCCGTCTGCGACGCAGGCTACAGACTGGACTGATGTTTATAAACATGAATCATGACATTTTCACCTAACATATAGTGTGACTTCAAGCCCCTTTATGAATGATCAAACCATGCATACAAGCACGGATGAAAAAAGGTTTACCTGCAATTAAGTTGGGATTTTTCTCCCAAAACCTAGCTGTGGCTGTTGGTCTGAAATAAAATTCATCCCTGTTTGATGCTATGATAAGGCGATACCCATCAGGGACATCAGGACTTGGTTTGTCGCAGAAGTACATGCAGAAACACGATGCACATTTTGAGGTCTTCGCTTGTCAATCGTCTGTCTTAGAAGTTATCTGTGAACATACACCTATTTCAATTAACGTTGTCGGTTAGAAGTGTAAGGCCTACAAGACAAGACCGAATGGTAGTCTGGGTATTCATTATGATTTGAATATGGCGGTGGAAAAAAACTCTACAAGTTTTTATTTCGCCACGTGATGTATTTGGCTTGCCCCGCTTTAGATAATTTGTTTTTCCATGTTTTTTTCGCTAGCTGATTCTGCTAAAATTTAGTTTGGTTAAAGTTAGCTTACTTCTACAGGTTTAAAACAAAGAGTAAACGTTAGAAATAATGTTTTTCATTTTACTTCTCATTTATAGTATTCGGTGCGTGCAGCAGTTTTCTACTTTTACCCATGCTACCATTCGGTCTTGTATTGTCAACTAGGCTTTTAAAAACATTGATGATATAGGTGCATGAGTATATTTAACAAACGATCAGGAATCATGGATATGTTAAAGAATATAATTCCTGAACCTTCACAGTGTGAAAGCAATTAAAGCAATTAAAGCAATTGTTTTTTTAGCCTGAAGACCAAAAGATCATTGAAAACAAAATTGGAGTCATTCACATTTCCTTTTCTGAAGCTCAATAAAATTTGTTAGGAATACATATTATAGTACAAAAAGCAGTTAAAATTATTCACATTGCTGTAAAAATATAGATATCACCTTAAATTAAGCAAACTTAATTAGTAAAACTTGAATTTGACACAATTAATTATTTATTAATTATTTTATCTGCACTGCAAACCCAGCACAAACTCAGACCCCAAAGGACAAAGGAAAGTGCAGAGTTAAATGTCAGCAGTCAGCTATTTTCCTTAAAAAATACATAACAGACATCAGTAGTGTGATGATGAATATGTTGTGGTTTAAATTTATTTTTGGTTTAAAATTTTTCAAACCAGTTTGATTTTTATTTTCCTTTGTTTCAGATTATGGTAATGAATATTAGACAAAGGAAAATAAAAATCAAACTGGTTTGAAAAATGTAAACCCCCAAAAAATTGAATTAAATCATATATGTGAACTGCGGAAATGAAATTAAATGAATAAATGATCATCGCCGCCTGAAAAAACTTCCGGCCTGAATTGCAAGTAACACTCCGCTGACTCCGGCTAGAACGCCCTGACTAAAGGTAACAAACTGCGTAAGATCTAGCTTAACTAAGCCATGCCAAATCTAGGAACTCTAGCCACCCTTGTATTGGAAAGCCTTCCTGCATGTTTATCTTCGTGTTTTGTTGATGATGATGAAAGCATTTATTTAAACACGATAAAATTACAGCAAAGCTGATGTGGTCATGTGTTTAATAAATTCCTATATAAAACAAAATTACTATACAATCTAACCTTACTGAACTATTTACAACATGCCATTAAATTAAAACTTTGCTACATATGCATTCTATAAGTTAATTTAAATTATAATTAAAACGGTAAAACTGTAGGAACATACTAATATGATAAAATTAACATCACATCTTTTGTTAGGAGACTGGATTCTGAGTTGAAAAATACAATTTCATAATACCATTTCATCTTCCAAATGTCAAAGTATCTCACAGTTTCAAATATTCAATATTTCCACCACTTCTGAACGCTTTGAGAATGCCGTTGCAATCTGATTCTATTTCTTATGACTTTGTTTTACATGAAATCCATCCTTGGAGACCCAGGGGTAGTATTAAAATCGAGCAAAATCGGCGTGACGATAGTTTACAATAACAGAGACTGGATGTAGTTGAAAAACGTTTTCAACACCTTACCCGCGCGTTAAAGTCAGTGTTGAAACGGTAGATGAACCGTTTCAATCGAAAACGGTTGGAAACGTATTATTTTGGGATAATTCAACTTCGTCTTGGTCCACAAACACGCAAAAAAGAACGAGGCCAATTTGCCACCATCTAGCTTGACTGAACAAATGACCAGAAGGACGCCAAAGACAGTTCAATGATTTGTTTATTCTCTTCAAGACCTTCTATATTTTTGTCCAAGTTTTCTCCTCGAGAAGAACACAAAGCAACTCAGTGATCAGTCAAAATCTCTTTTGTGTCACATCTGAAGCCGATTTTGTGATTTCAACTTTACTTCGTTATTAGCCTTTAGTGGAACCCGGTTAATCCGACCACCAAACGGGCCAGCAAAATCTGGTCGCATTAACGGGGTGGTCGTATTAATTAAAGGGGTTCTTAAATAAGAATAATATGACTGACGAGAGAACTTCAGTTCGGGACAAAAGAAAGTGGTCGTATTAACGAGGTGGTCGTAAGGCGGGGTTCCACTGTAGTAAAATTGTCCATGTGTAGAATTTGAAGTCATCAGTCTTCTTTTAGAGGGGATTTTTTTTAAAATTTTCTTCAGATGTGGAGGGACACAATACAATACACATGGTAGTTTACCTCCATAAAATGTCAGTTCATGAAGTTCTATATCTGCGGAGAATTCTTGGACACAAAATTGCTGGTCTGTACGCTTCCGAAGGCTTTACGATCGAGCAAACACGATCACAATCTAATTATGGTAATTAAAATGCACGGACTATTCCAGAAAAGAACAATGCGTTCCAAAATAGCCCTTTTCACGGTTAACCTGAAATATTTGCATAACAATACAGCTAAACATAGAAGCGAGGCAATTTCGGGCACAAGCTGGAAAACATCGTGATTTTCTTGAGCTCCTTGAACTATATTAGTATAAAAATAGTTTAAAAACGGAGAACAACTAAATATACAACTATTTTAGTTAAAATTTGCCGTAAATATCGTAACCCGATCTCCCTGTTGCTTATGCGAATCTACTATTTATTAATAGAGAAAATTCGTTTTACAATTTTTTCTAAAAAACAATGTAAACTACATTTTAAAACTGTTTTTATACTAAAAGAGTTGAAGGAGTTCAAGAAAAACACGATGTTTTGCAGCTTGTGCCCGAAATTGCCTCGCTTCTATGTTCAAGGGTATTTTTTTATTTAAACAATATTTATTCTCAACATTTGCTCTAAGAGCAGATGCTCATCTAGAGAGCTTACGTTGTTTCACAATTACAATAACACACGATCAGATAAAGACAAATATAACAAAAGAAAAAAGAATTAAAAGGACAGGTACAAGCAAAATCACACAAAAATGGAAAAAAATTAAGAAAAGCGGTTTGATTGGGAGATAAAGGACTGAACAGATTTGAACAAATTTACATTAACTTGAAAGTCGATAGCAGGCACACCATTTAAAAGCCAATCAATTTTTTCTTGTCAGATGCTAACAGCCACCCATCTCCCAACCAGTGTGCAGCGGAGGCAAACAAAATAACGCGCAGAGCAGCAAAACTTGGGCAGTACAAAAAGTAATGTTTAGCATCTTCGATAGGTGCATCGCAAAATGTGCATATTGTTGAAACAGAGCAATTTTTCTGAAAAAGGTCATAATTTAAGGCACTAAAATTGAGCCTTAAGCGAGTGTGAAAGATTGACGCTAAACGATCCCCAACATAAAATAAATAATTACGAGAAGGAAAGCCCAAACATTTTAGAAGATTAGTCTTAAAAGTACCAAGAGAAGAGGACAGGCGCATCTCAGAGGGAATACTGTTCCACAATTGTGTTGTTGAGAAAAGAAAAGATTTCTTATGTCTTCCTGTCCGAACATAAGGTAAACAAAGATCATTGGCCGAGCGAAGACTATAGCATGATCTCTCACTAACAAAAGCAGGACAAAGATTACTCAAGTAGGGAGGGGCTAACTTAGAAACCATTTTGTACAACAAGCATAATTTGTGCATTTTTCTTCTGATGCTAAGTTCTACCCAAGAAATATCGCGTAAAAGGCTAACCCTGTTTGTCCCTTTCATAGCACCAGTAACAACCCTAGCACTTTCAATTTGTAAACTTTCCAACAAATTACTATCAGATTCAGAGCAACCATCCCACACAACATCAGCATATTCTAGGGATGAGCGCACCAGGGACTTATATAAAACATCAAGTGTATAACGGCTCAATTTATATTTCAAGGACTTAAGAAGATTCAATTCAAGTGTATTGTTATGCAAATATCACAAGCTAACCGTGAAAAGGGCTATTAAGGGACTGTGCAATAATTATCAGGAGGGGGGGGTTGGAAAATGGGCTTCATGTAGCCAAATATTAGGTAATACCCCCCCTCCTAAAGGAGTGAATTTAGTTATTGCCCCCCTCTAATCAGTCAGAAATTATGTACGACCCCCCCCCCCCCCCCCCCCCCCCACCCACCCCACAATATACACACACCTTTATACAAGTAAGCTGCTACATTTTCTCTGCACGCACTAGTGTGGATTAAAATCTTATAACAGAAAGAAGAGCTCCTGCTGCATGTTTAATTGTTGGACATCCGCGTCTGGAACAAACATCACCTCTGTGGCAATGTTCAACAGAACCATAGCAGAAGGAAAAGGGCATGTGTGTTATTTCAGGTCCGGTGAAGGCTTGCTAGGCCCGAAGGGCCGGAAAATTTTTCGGCCCCCACCTTATAAATAGGTATGGATTCGCCAATGTAATATGTATTTTAAATAAAATGTTAAGCCCCCCCCCCTCTTGAGTGACTTATTTTACCTAGAGCCCCCCCACTCCTTGCTTTGATTTTACTTTATGCCCCCCCCTCTGGTTTTCCAACCCCCCCCCCTCCTGGTAATTATTGCACAGTCCCTAATCGTGTGTTTTTTCTTTCCAGAGTGTGAAATGGAAAAGATGTCATGCCACACGATTTGAATCACGTGCCGGATTATTGATGCAGAAACAGAATATTTTAAGATATTTCGCGTATTGTCAGTATCAGTCGTCGCACTTCGTGCCTGCTCTTTAATTAAATAAATGCGTACTGATGAGTCTAGATATCCCCCGCGACCTTTAATAGAGGGCTACTGCTTCATATTTGCGCGGCCTTATGCCCCACCAGGGCCGAAAGTATCAGTTGCTTAATACTAAATTTGCGTTCATATCATTGGTGCATGTCGTTCGACACAATCAAAAATAGGTCCGCCACAGCGTACATGTGTGGCTTTCTGTGTACGTATCAGTAATATTTAGATTAGGGACTGTGCAATAATTACCAGGAGGGGGGGGGGGGGGGGGGGGGGGGGTTGGAAAACCAGAGGGGGGGGGGGGCATAAAGTAAAATCAAAGCAAGGATAGGGGGGCTCAAGGTAAAATAAGTCACTGAAGAGAGGGGGGCTTAACATTTTATTTCAAGTACATATTACATTGGTGAATCCATACCTATTTATAAGATGGGAACCGAAACATTTTCCGCTATGGTTCTGTTGAACATTGCTACGGAGGTAATGTTTGTTCCAGACGCGGATGTCCAACAATTAAACATGTAGTAGGAGCTCTTCTTTCTGTTATAAGATTTTAATCCACAGGTGCGTGTAGAGAAAATGTAGGGTACTTGTATAAAGGTGTGTGTATACTGTGAGTGGGGGGGGGGGGGGGGGGGGGGGGCGTTGCGTAACAGCCAAACAGCTAAATTATAGGGAAATAAAATGTATGAGAAATGTTCCTGTTGATCATAAATGTACGAAATTTCTAATAAAGTCGTATTTTTAACTAGCCTGCGAGCAAGCTCTCTTGGCGTTTTTTGGGGGAAAAGAGAAAGAGCGGGGGAAAACCCCCAGAGAGCTTGCTCGCAGGCTAATTTTTAACTCACCTATGTTGTCTTTTTGTGATTTTTTGTGTTCCTATGGTGTTTCTGGCGTTCTAGCGGCTGTTTGAGGCTTAAAAAAAAAAGACAACATAGGTGAGTTAAAATACGACTTTATTAGCAATTTCGTACATTTATGATCATTAGGAATATTTCTCATACAAATCCCTATAATTTAGCTGTTACGCAACGGTTACCGTGACGCTCAAATTACAACACTTACACAGCGCTGATCTGAGCAGAGGTCAGATAACATATTGTCTAGCCTGTATGTAGTATACATTATAAATAAGCGCGAAGCGCGAGACCAAAAAAAAGACTAAACCACCTCTGTTTTACACAAATTGAGCTTGGGGTACCTGCGAAATTTTCTGTGAATTTTGGTCATCCGTCGTTCTGCTACGACTAATTGCTGCCGCAAGTGAGCGGGCCTGACGCCCGCGAACGCCGCGGGAGCAGTCCTAATTTGAACATAAATTATGTAAATTTATTGCTGCCGTAGTGAGCGAAGCGAACGGAGCATTATCGAGTTCTATTAGGCGACTCAAAAAACTTTCTCTTCGACGCAAAGCAGTGTGGTCCGCGCAAAGATCAAAGACTTTTGCGCAATGCAAATGCGCGATCCATGGCGAAATACATGCGCAGCGAAAGTACCAGCCGGTAGTTACTTCATGTATGGGGACATATATTGTACCCTAATACTATAATAATAGTTTAATACCCTACATAAGCTTCTAATACCTATAACAGCACCACACAACCACATATACCCATACATAGTGCCCCACATCCCTACATAGCCATATACAGCACCACACAGCCCTACATACCCATACACAGCACCACACAACACTACATAGCCATACACAGTACCACACAACCCTATATAACCATACATAGCACCAAACAACCCTACATACCCATACACAGAGCCACACAGCCCTACATACCCATACACAGCACCACACAACCCTACTTACCCATACACAGCACCACATAACCCTACATACCCATACATAGCACCCACACAACCCTACATACCCATACACAGCACCACACAACCCTACATACCTATACACAGCACCACACAACCCTACATACCCATACACAGCACCACACAACCCTACATACCCATACATAGCACCACACAACCCTACATACCCATACATAGCACCACATAACCCTACATACCCATACATAGCACCACATAACCCTACATACCCATACACAGCACCACACAACCCTACATACCCATACACAGCACCACAACAACCCTACATACCCATACATAGCACCACACAACCCTACATACCCATACACAGCACCACACAACCCTACATACCCATACACAGCACCACACAACCCTACATGCCCATACACAGCACCACACAACCCTACATACCCATACACAGCACCACACAACCCTACATACCCATACACAGCACCACACAACCCTACATACCCATACAGAGCACCACACAACCCTACATACCCATACATAGCACCACGCAACCGTACATAGCCATACATAGCGCCACGCAAACCCTACATAGCCATACATAGCACCACACAGCCCTACATACCCATACATAGCACCACACAGCCCTACATATCCATACACAGCACCACACAACCCTCTATACCCATACATAGCACCACACAGCCCTACATACCCATACATAGCACAACACAACCCTACATACCCATACATAGCACCACACAGCCCTACATATCCATACATAGTGCCACACAATCCTACATATCCATACATAGCACCACACAGCCCTACATACCCATACATAGCACCACACAACCCTACATAGCCATACACAGCACCACACAACCCTACATACCCATACATAGTGCCACACAGCCCTACATATCCATACATAGTGCCACACAATCCTACATATCCATACATAAGCGCCACCACAATTCCTACATACCCATACATAGCACCACACAACCCTACATACCCATACATAGCACCACACAACCCTACATACCCATACATAGCGCCACACAACCCTATATAACCATACATAGCACCACACAACCCTACATACCCATACATAGCACCACACAACCCTATATACCCATACATAGCACCACACAACCCTACATACCCATACATAGTGCCCACACAACCCTACATACCCATACAAAGCACCACACAAGCCCTACATACCCATACATAGCACCACACAACCCTATATACCATACATAGCACCTCACAACCCTATATACCCATACACAGCACCACACAACCCTATATACCCATACATAGTGCCACACAACCCTACATACCCATACATAGCGCCTCACAACCCTACATACCCATACATAGCACCACACAACCCTACATACCCATACACAGCACCACACAACCCTACATACCTATACACAGCACCACACAACCCTACATACCCATACACAGCACCACACAACCCTACATACCCATACATAGCACCACACAACCCTACATACCCATACATAGCACCACATAACCCTACATACCCATACATAGCACCACATAACCCTACATACCCATACACAGCACCACACAACCCTACATACCATACACAGCACCACACAACCCTACATACCCATACATAGCACCACACAACCCTACATACCCATTACACAGCACCACACAACCCTACATACCCATACACAGCACCACACAACCCTACATGCCCATACACAGCACCACACAACCCTACATACCCATACACAGCACCACACAACCCTACATACCCATACACAGCACCACACAACCCTACATACCCATACAGAGCACCACACAACCCTACATACCCATACATAGCACCACGCAACCGTACATAGCCATACATAGCGCCACGCAACCCTACATAGCCATACATAGCACCACACAGCCCTACATACCCATACATAGCACCACACAGCCCTACATATCCATACACAGCACCCACACAACCCTCTATACCCATACATAGCACCACACAGCCCTACATACCCATACATAGCACAACACAACCCTACATACCCATACATAGCACCACACAGCCCTACATATCCATACATAGTGCCACACAATCTACATATCCATACATAGCACCACACAGCCCTACATACCCATACATAGCACCACACAACCCTACATAGCCATACACAGCACCACACAACCCTACATACCCATACATAGTGCCACACAGCCCTACATATCCATACATAGTGCCACACAATCCTACATATCCATACATAGCGCCACACAACCTACATACCCATACATAGCACCACACAACCCTACATACCCATACATAGCACCACACAACCCTACATACCCATACATAGCGCCACACAACCCTATATAACCATACATAGCACCACACAACCCTACATACCCATACATAGCACCACACAACCCTATATACCCATACATAGCACCACACAACCCTACATACCCATACATAGTGCCACACAACCCTACATACCCATACAAAGCACCACACAGCCCTACATACCCATACATAGCACCACACAACCCTATATACCAATACATAGCACCTCACAACCCTATATACCCATACACAGCACCACACAACCCTATATACCCATACATAGGCCACACAACCCTACATACCCATACATAGCGCCTCACAACCCTACATACCCATACATAGCACCACACAACCCTACATACCCATACACAGTGCACACACAACCCTACATACCCATACATAGTGCCACACAACGCTACATACCCATACATAGCACCACACAACCCTATATACCCATACATAGCACCACACAACCCTACATACCCATACATAGTGCCACACAACCCTACATACCATACATAGCGCACACAACCCTACATACCCATACATAGCACCACACAACCCTATATACCCATACATAGCACCACACGACCCTATATACACATACATATCACCACACAACCCCACATATCCATACATAGTGCCACACAATCCTACATATCCATATATAGTGCCATACAATCCTACATACCCATACACAGCGCCATACAACCCTACATACCCATACATAGCGCCACACAACCCTATATACCCATACATAGCGCCACACAACCCTATATTACCCATACACAGCGCCACACAACCCTACATACCCATACACAGCACCACACAACCCTACATACCCATACATAGCACCACACAACCCTACATACCCATACACAGCGCCACACAACCCTACATACCCATACATAGCACCACACAACCCTACATAACCATACATAGCACCAAACAACCCTACATACCCATACATAGCACCACACAACCCTACATACCCATACACAGCACCACACAACCCTACATACCCATACACAGCACCACACAACCCTATATACCCATACATAGCGCCACACAACCCTATATACCCATACATAGTGCCACACAACCCTATATACCCATACATAGCACCACACAACCCTACATACCCATACACAGCGCAACACAACCCTACATACCCATACATAGCACCACACAACCCTACATAGCCATACACAGCACCACACAACCCTACATACCCATACACAGCACCACACAACCCTACATACCCATACAGAGCACCACACAACCCTACATACCCATACATAGCACCACGCAAACCGTACATAGCCATACATAGCGCACGCAACCCTACATAACCATACATAGCACCACACAGCCCTACATACCATACATAGCACCACACAGCCCTACATATCCATACACAGCACCCACACAACCCTCTATACCCATACATAGCACCACACAGCCCTACATACCCATACATAGCACCACACAACCCTACATACCCATACATAGCACCACACAGCCCTACATATCCATACATAGTGCCACACAATCCTACATATCCATACATAGCACCACACAGCCCTACATACCCATACATAGCACCACACAACCCTACATAGCCATACACAGCACCACACAACCCTACATACCCATACATAGTGCCACACAGCCCTACATATCCATACATAGTGCCACACAATCCTACATATCCATACATAGCGCCACACAATCCTACATACCCATACATAGCACCACACAACCCTATATACCCATACATAGCACCACACAACCCTACATACCCATACATAGCGCCACACAACCCTATATAACCATACATAGCACCACACAACCCTACATACCCATACATAGCACCACACAACCCTATATACCCATACATAAGCACCACACAACCCTACATACCATACATAGTGCCACACAACCCTACATACCCATACAAAGCACCACACAGCCCTACATACCCATACATAGCACCACACAACCCTATAAACCAATACATAGCACCTCACAACCCTATATACCCATACACAGCACCACACAACCCTATATACCCATACATAGTGCCACACAACCCTACATACCCATACATAGCGCCTCACAACCCTACATACCCATACATAGCACCACACAACCCTACATACCATACACAGTGCCACACAACCCTACATACCCATACATAGTGCCACACAACGCTACATACCCATACATAGCACACACAAACCCTATATACCCATACATAGCACCACACAACCCTACATACCCATACATAGTGCCACACAACCCTACATACCCATACATAGCGCCACACAACCCTACATACCCATACATAGCACCACACAACCCTATATACCCATACTTATAATATACTAACCATGGGATAATGCATTTTCAAGCAATTTGATTGGTTCCCTACTCATGGTCTCAGAGGCATTATACCCTCTCTACCTTATTTGGAAATGCCGCGAAGTTCAAATGTTTTTGTCTCGGGAAAAAATGGCGGAATATTTTCGTATTTTTCCAGTTTCTTCGGAGAAATTCGACATTTTCCCTGCAATTTGTATATTATAAAACAATTATTCGCCTCAGGCTCGTGAATATTGGTGAATATTCCCCTCGACTTCGTCTCGGGGAATATTCCCAATATTCACTTCACCTTCGGCGAATAATTGTTAAATAGCACCACACGACCCTATATACCCATACATATCACCACACAACCCTACATATCCATACATAGTGCCACACAATCCTACATATCCATATATAGTGCCATACAATCCTACATACCCATACACAGCGCCATACAACCCTACATACCCATACATAGCGCCACACAACCCTATATACCCATACATAGCGCCACACAACCCTATATTACCCATACACAGCGCCACACAACCCTACATACCCATACACATCACCACACAACCCTACATACCCATACATAGCACCACACAACCCTACATACCCATACACAGCGCCACACAACTCTACATACCCATACATAGCACACACACAACCCTACATAACCATACATAGCACCAAACAACCCTACATACCCATACATAGCACCACACAACCCTACATACCCATACACAGCACCACACAACCCTACATACCCATACACAGCACCACACAACCCTATATACCCATACATAGCGCCACACAACCCTATATACCCATACATAGTGCCACACAACCCTATATACCCATACATAGCACCACACAACCCTACATACCCATACACAGCGCAACACAACCCTACATACCCATACATAGCACCACACAACCCTACATAGCCATACACAGCACCACACAACCCTACATACCCATACATAGCACCACACAACCCAACATACCCATACATAGCACCACACAACCCTAAATACCCATACACAGCGCCACACAACCCTACATACCCATACATAGCACCACACAACCCTACATAGCCATACACAGCACCACACAACCCTATATACCCATACACAGCGCCACACAACCCTACATACCCATACATAGCACCACACAAACCCTACATACCCATACACAGCACCACACAACCCTACATACCCATACACAGCACCACACAACCCTATATACCCATACATAGCGCCACACAACCCTATATACCCATACATAGTGCCACACAACCCTATATACCCATACATAGCACCACACAACCCTACATACCCATACACAGCGCAACACAACCCTACATACCCATACATAAGCACCACACAACCCTACATAGCCATACACAGCACCACACAACCCTACATACCCATACATAGCACCACACAACCCAACATACCCATACATAGCACCACACAACCCTAAATACCCATACACAGCGCCACACAACCCTACATACCCATACATAGCACCACACAACCCTACATACCCATACATAGCACCACACAACACTATATACCCATACATAGCACCACACAACCCTACATACCCATACATAGCACCACACAACCCTACATAGCCATACACAGCACCACACAACCCTATATTACCCATACACAGCGCCACACAACCCTACATACCCATACATAGCGCCACACAACCCTACATACCCATACATAGCACCACACAACCCTACATAACCATACATAGCACCACACAACCCTACATACCCATACATAGTGCCACACAACCCTACATAGCCATACATAGCACCACACAGCCCTACATAGCCATACATAGCGCCACACAACCCTACATACTTTAAAAACTCTAAAAGTGAAAATATAAATGAAAACACGCGTTCTAATGTCGTCAGATTAATAATGAATAAATGCCAAGAAACAGAAATTTTGTTTACGAGTCTTAGGCTGATGCAGTTTAGAGGGTAAAATTAAATTAAAAACCGGGGAATTACGCCACGGACTCTCAAATCTCACGCCTATGGCGCTCGATCCATGCCTTCGGTGTGGCAAGAGTATAAAGGCATACACCCCCCTCCCCCCTTTCAAAAAATTCTGGATCCGCACCTGGATTTATATACCCATGCATAGCACGAATTGGGCAGAAATTGCGCCCATTTTAACAATAGCCATGAAAAACTATGAGAAATAAAGAATGGGGTTGATAAAAACTGGATATTATATAATAATACCATGTACATGTACAACACTTTTGATTCATATTTTTCTTTTATCAATAAAGGTGGTGTTATACATGAATCCTATCTATTTTCAAACAAGTTAGGACTATTTTTTCTTTACGGGCGCAGGGGGGGCTTAACAGAGAAACACAGATAGGGGGCTTATAGCTCTGTTCTCAGCAGAGGCTCCCTTGGGGAGGACAACGTCCCCGAGCGCTTGTTTTCTCTCTCTCTCTAAAGATTGAAAATAGGGCACTTACTTCACCTTGCACTTCTCTCATTTATAACTTTAGCAGATTAATAAATCTTAACATTTTTCAAACGTGGAAGTGAAGAGTCTTTAGTGAAGTACAACTTCGTAAAAGTTTCATCCCTGTCGCTTTCAAATTAATTTTTTTACTTTTTTTCTTCCTCATCCGCTGCATAAGTGCCCTACGTTGTGGAAACAACTAAATAACGCCATTCTCAGGCATTTTTACGTGGTTAACAAGATATCCAGCCATTTAGACATATTCTGACCATTCACTCATCTTCACAAGTTAATCTCTTCAAAGATATTTTGGGTCGAAAAAATCCCGTGAATGTTTATACATCTTCATAGACTTGCGACGTTCGCTGACATCATAACGTATCAGAAAAAGAATTTTGAGCGCTTTAGTCGATATTTATTATGAATACACAATCCTGCAACACCAAAAAGGTTAAAACGTCTACTGCAACACACAAGCTTTCTTTTCAAACTGTAAGCTTTTCAACTGTAAGACTGAAGGAAATAGGCATAGCTGTATGCTCGTTATATCCTTGCTTTATGCGTGGTCGATGCGCAAAAAAGCGCGTTTGGATGTGAGGTCTTTCGGTACTGTCAATAAATACACATTATTAATTTTTTTTCTAAAAGCTTCTCAGTGGCCCAGAATCCTAAGTCTTTAAATTTAGTTGTCTAGCCGTGCGGGATCCAGACGTCCCGAGTTCCTATCCACACCAGTGGCCCGTTTCTCAAATGTTGCATTTAAAGTTGTTGTTAGCTTACTTTGTTCGTTTTAATGCTTTTATTTCTCTCTATTTTCTTTGATAAATCGAGATTCTATAAGTTTACACGTAGTTCAAAAAAGCAGGTCAAATGTCCATAACTTGAATCAGTTTATCGTACAAAGTTGAACCGGTATTTTTCATAGTACGTTGTCAACGTCAGTTTACTGACAAACCACTCTGTGTGCGAATTAAATGCCACTTTGATAAACACTTGACATAATCATTTTTTTTGTATTATTTTAAACTTTTACATTGCTTGATTTCGAAATTGTAATGAGTTCTTTAAAACAAAAATTGACTGTGGATACTTTTTTGAATAGTGAATGCCGTGAATGAATTAGTCGTAACTTCAGAAATACAAGCATATGCTTATTTGCAGCTTTTCAGTTATAATCAACAAATTGAAATTAAAATGGGTTAGTACAGCAACTTACAATCTTAGAAGCATGTCCAAACTACCCTGAAAAAATTGCTTTCAACGTATCCTGTTTGTAAGGCTGGTTCACAAGTGTGAAGAAGGCGCAAACTCAGGCGCAAGCAATGTTCTACTATGTTAAAGCTAGCACGCAAACTGGAGTACATATATTTCTTATATGGTGAGCATATTCCGTATATAGATCACACTCACTTGTACGCACTCCCCTTTACTTGATTTACGCACTCCCCTTCACTTGTATGCACGCATATGCTTTTATGTTTCACTGTTATGCACTCACGTTCACTTGTACGCCGCCCTTCACTTGTACGCACTCACGTTCACTTGTAAGCACTAACGTTCACTTGTATGCACTAACGTTCCCTTGTATGCACTGACGTTCACTTTTATGCACTAACGTTCACTTTCTACGCACTCCCCTTTACTTGTACGCACTAACGTTTGCTTGTACGCACTAACGTTCACTTGTATGCAGTAAACGTTCACATTTGCACGCACTAACGTTCACTTGTATGCACTGACGTTTCACTTCTATGCACTAACGTTCACTTCTACGCACTCCCCTTTACTTGTACGCACTAACCGTTTTACTTGTATGCACTCACGTTCACTTGTACGTACGCACTAACGTTCAGTTGTATGCACTAGCGTTCACTTGTATGCACTAACGTTTACTTGTATGCACTAACGTTCACTTGTATGCACTAACGTTTACTTGTATGCACTAACGTTCACTTGTACGCACTCACGTTCACTTGTAAGCACTAACGTTCACTTGTATGCACTAACGTTCACTTGTATGCACTGACGTTCACTTCTATGCACTAAACGTTCACTTCTACGCACTCCCCTTTACTTGTACGCACTAACCGTTTTACTTGTATGCACTCACGTTCACTTGTACGTACGCACTAACGTTCAGTTGTATGCACTAGCGTTCACTTGTATGCACTAACGTTTACTTGTATGCACTAACGTTCACTTGTATGCACTAACGTTTACTTGTATGCACTAACGTTCACTTGTACGCACTAACGTCACTTGTATGCACTCACATTCACTTGTACGCGCTAATGTTCACTTGTACGCACTAACGTTCACTTGTACACACAAACGTTCACTTGTATGCACTAAACGTTCTCTTGTATGCATTAACGTTCACTTGTACGCACTAACGTTCACTTGTACGCACTAACGTTCACTTGTATGTACTAACGTTCACTTGTATGCACTAACGTTCACTTGTATGCACTAACGTTCACTTGTACGCACTAACGTTCACTTGTACGCACTCACGTTCACTTTGTATGCACTCCCCTTTACTTGTACACACTCCCCTTCACTTGTATACACTCACCTTCACTTGTACGCACTCCACTTCACTTGTACGCACTCCCCTTCACTTGTACGCACTCCTCTTCACTTGTATGCACCCACCTTCACTTGTACGCACTCACGTTCACTTGTACGCCCCCGCCTTCAATTGTACGCACTGGCTTCACTTGCGTGTAAGTGAAGACGAAAGGGAGTGCGTACAAGTGTGTGTCGTCTCTATAAGGAATATGCTTACCATATCAGGAGTATATGTGCTCTATATGCGGCTAGCATGAAGTTCTTACACATTGTTCACACGTGTGAAGCGAGCGCAAGGAACGTAAAATACGCAGGCGCAGTTCAGGTCACTGATTTATAGTCTGGGAGACCCACCATTTTTTTCCCTTTGTGATATGGGTTGTTCATTATCTAACTGCAGGAAAAATTTTTAAAAAATCTGAAAAATGAGAAGATTTGGCGCGAACGTCCTTATGGCGGAAATCTACTGTAATGGAACGTATCAAAGCTGCAAAAAGCTTTCCGCAAAGAGCCAATCGACAAGTGCCCTAATGTGACCAAAAGTGCCCTACGGCACGTTGCAAAAGTGCCCTACGTGATGAAGGAGCCCTATCGACATTGCCAAAAGTGCCCTTCAATCTCTCTCTCCCTCTCTCTCTCTCTCTCTCTCTCTCTAGCCCCTGCGCGCTTTATATTTCCCTCTCCCTAATCTTCCCTCTCCCCAAACATTCCAAGAAGCCTCTGCGTAGGAGAGAGAGGGCCTTATAGAGCTCGAGAGGGTGAGCCTATTTCAAATCAGAATTAGCAGTCACATCACAAAAAGTACGAGGCGGTTAATAATCGGGTGTGCAAACTTGCAACTCTATTACACAATGCACGCAGATAAAAGTTCCAACTGCTTGGTTCACCGTGCTTCAGTAGGAATTAAAAGGTACAAAAAAGACAAAGGGTTGTGTGGCGCCATGTATGGGTATGTAGGGTTGTGTGGTGCTATGTATGGGTATGTAGGGCTGTGTGGTGCTATGTATGGCTATGTAGGGTGTGTGGTGGCTATGTATGGGTATGTAGGGTTGTGTGGTCGTAAGTATGGCTATGTAGGGCTGTGTGGTGCTATGTATGGGTATGTAGGGCTGTGTGGTGCTATGTATGGGTATGTAGGGTTGTGTGACGCTGTGTATGGCTATGTAGGGTTGTGTGGTGCTATGTATGGGTATGTAGGGCTGTGTGGTGCCATGTATGGCTATGTAGGGTTGTGTGGTGCTATGTATGGCGTATGTAGGGCTGTGTGGTGCCATGTATGGCGATGTAGGGTTGCGTGGCGCTATGTATGGCTATGTAGGGTTGTGAGGCGCTATGTATGGTTTATATAGGGTTGTGTGGTGCTATGTATGGGTATGTAGGGTTGTGTGGCGCTGAGTATGGCTATGTAGGGTTGTGTGGTGCTATGTATGGGTATGTAGGGCTGTGTGGTGCTATGTATGGCTATGTAGGGCTGTGTGGTGCTGTGTATGGCTATGTAGGGTTGTGTGGCGCTATGTATGGGTATGTATAGGGTTGTGTGGAGCTATGTATGGGTATGTAGGGCTGTGTGGTGCTGTCTATGGGTATGTATAGGGTTGTGTGGAGCTATGTATGGGTATGTAGGGTTGTGTGGTGCTATGTATGGGTATGTAGGGCTGTGTGGTGCTATGTATGGCTATGTAGGGCTGTGTGGTGCTGTGTATGGCTATGTAGGGTTGTGTGGCGCTATGTATGGGTATGTATAGGGTTGTGTGGAGCTATGTATGGGTATGTAGGGCTGTGTGGTGCTGTGTATGGGTATGTAGGGCTGTGTGGTGCTATGTATGGCTAGGTAGGGTTGTGTGGCGCTATGTATGGGTATGTAGGGTTGTGTGGTGCTGTGTATGGCTATGTAGGGCTGTGTGGTGCTGTGTATGGCTATGTAGGGTTGTGTGGCGCTATGTATGGGTATGTAGGGTTGTGTGGTGCTGTGTATGGCTATGTAGGGTTGTGTGGTGCTATGTATGGGTATGTAGGGTTGTCTGGTGCTATGTATGGGTATGTAGGGTTGTGTGGCGCTATGTATGGGTATGTAGGGTTGTGTGGTGCTATGTATGGGTATGTAGGGCTGTGTGGTGCTATGTATGGCTATGTAGGGCTGTGTGGTGCTGTGTATGGCTATGTAGGGTTGTGTGGCGCTATGTATGGGTATGTATAGGGTTGTGTGGAGCTATGTATGGGTATGTAGGGCTGTGTGGTGCTGTGTATGGGTATGTAGGGCTGTGTGGTGCTATGTATGGCTAGGTAGGGCTGTGTGGTGCTGTGTATGGCTATGTAGGGTTGTGTGGCGCTATGTATGGGTATGTAGGGTTGTGTGGTGCTGTGTATGGCTATGTAGGGTTGTGTGGTGCTATGTATGGGTATGTAGGGTTGTCTGGTGCTATGTATGGGTTATGTAGGGTTGTGTGGCGCTATGTATGGGTATGTAGGGTTGTGTGGTGCTGTGTTTGGCTATGTAGGGTTGTGTGGTGCTATATATGGATATGTAGGATTGTGTGGCACTATGTATGGGTATGTAGGGTTGTGTGGCGCTGTGTATGGGTATGTAGGGTTATGTGGTGCTATATATGGATATGTAGGGTTGTGTGGCACTATGTATGGGTATGTAGGGTTGTGTGGCGCTGTGTATGGGTATATAGGGTTGTGTGGTGCTGTGTATGGCTATGTAGGGCTGTGTGGTGCTATGTATGGGTATGTAGGGTTGTGTGGTCGTATGTATGGCTATGTAGGGCTGTGTGGTGCTATGTATGGGTATGTAGGGCTGTGTGGTGCTATGTATGGGTATGTAGGGCTGTGTGGTGCTATGTATGGCTATGTAGGGTTGCGTGGCGCTATGTATGGCTATGTAGGGTTGTGTGGCGAAATGTATGGGTATGTAGGGTTGTGTGGCGCTATGTATGGGTATGTAGGGCTGTGTGGTGCTATGCATGGCTATGTAGGGATGTGCGGTGCTGTGTATGGCTATGTAGGGTTGTGTGGCGCTATGTATGGGTATGTAGGGCTGTGTGGCGCTATGTATGGGTATATAGGGTTGTGTGGTGCTGTGTATGGGTATGTAGGGCTGTGTGGTGCTATGTATGGGTATGTAGGGCTGTGTGGTGCTATGTATGGGTATGTAGGGCTGTTTGGTGCTATGTATGGGTATGTAGGGCTGTGTGGCGCTTTTGTATGGGTATATAGGGTTGTGTGGCGCTATGTATGGGTATGTAGGGCTGTTTGGTGCTATGTATGGGTATGTAGGGCTGTGTGGTGCTATGTATGGGTATGTAGGGTTGTGTGGTGCTATGTATGGGTATGTAGGGTTGTGTGGTCGTATGTATGGCTATGTAGGGTTGTGTGGCGCTATGTATGGGTATGTAGGGTTGTGTGGTGCTGTGTATGGCTATGTAGGGCTGTGTGGTGCTGTGTATGGCTATGTAGGGTTGTGTGGCGCTATGTATGGGTATATAGGGTTATGTGGTGCTATGTATGGATATGTAGGATTGTGTGGCACTATGTATGGGTATGTAGGGTTGTGTAGCGCTGTGTATGGGTATATAGGGTTGTGTGGTGCTGTGTATGGCTATGTAGGGTTGTGTGGCACTATGTCTGGGTATGTAGGGTTTGTGTGGCGCTGTGTATGGGTATATAGGGTTGTGTGGTGCTGTGTATGGCTATGTAGGGTTGTGTGGTGCTATGTATGGGTATGTAGGGTTGTGTGGTCGTATGTATGGCTATGTAGGGTTGTGTGGCGCTATGTATGGGTATGTAGGGTTGTGTGGTGCTGTGTATGGCTATGTAGGGCTGTGTGGTGCTGTGTATGGCTATGTAGGGTTGTGTGGCGCTATGTATGGGTATGTAGGGTTGTGTGGTGCTGTGTATGGGTATGTAGGGCTGTGTGGTGCTATGTATGGCTATGTAGGGTTGTGTGGTGCTATGTATGGGTATGTAGGGCTGTGTGGTGCTATGTAGGGCTGTGTGGTGCTGTGTATGGCTATGTAGGGTTCTGTGTCGCTATGTATGGGTATGTAGGGTTGTGTGGTGCTGTGTATGGCTATGTAGGGTTGTGTGGCACTATGTATGGGTATGTAGGGTTATGTGGCGCTGTGTATGGGTATATAGGGTTATGTGGTGCTGTGTATGGCTATGTAGGGTTGTGTTGGTGCTATGTATGGGTATGTAGGGTTGTGTGGTCGTATGTATGGCTATGTAGGGCTGTGTGGTGCTATGTATGGCTATGTACGGTTGCGTGGCGCTATGTATGGATATGTAGGGTTGTGTGGCGCTATGTATGGGTATATGTAGGGCTGTGTGGTGCTATGTATGGCTATGTAGGGATGTGCGGTGGCTGTGTATGGGTATATAGGGTTATGTGGTGCTGTGTATGGCTATGTAGGGTTGTGTGGTGCTATGTATGGGTATGTAGGGCTGTGTGGTGCTATGTATGGCTATGTAGGGTTGTGTGGTGCTATGTATGGGTATGTAGGGCTGTGTGGTGCTATGTAGGGCTGTGTGGTCGTATGTATGGCTATGTAGGGTTGTGTGGCGCTATGTATGGGTATGTAGGGTTGTGTGGTGCTGTGTATGGCTATGTAGGGCTGTGTGGTGCTGTGTATGGCTATGTAGGGTTGTGTGGCGCTATGTATGGGTATGTAGGGTTGTGTGGTGCTGTGTATGGGTATGTAGGGCTGTGTGGTGCTATGTATGGCTATGTAGGGTTGTGTGGTGCTATGTATGGGTATGTAGGGCTGTGTGGTGCTATGTAGGGCTGTGTGGTGCTGTGTATGGCTATGTAGGGTTCTGTGTCGCTATGTATGGGTATGTAGGGTTGTGTGGTGCTGTGTATGGCTATGTAGGGTTGTGTGGCACTATGTATGGGTATGTAGGGTTATGTGGCGCTGTGTATGGGTATATAGGGTTATGTGGTGCTGTGTATGGCTATGTAGGGTTGTGTGGTGCTATGTATGGGTATGTAGGGTTGTGTGGTCGTATGTATGGCTATGTAGGGCTGTGTGGTGCTATGTATGGCTATGTACGGTTTGCGTGGCGCTATGTATGGATATGTAGGGTTGTGTGGCGCTATGTATGGGTATATGTAGGGCTGTGTGGTGCTATGTATGGCTATGTAGGGATGTGCGGTGCTGTGTATGGCTATGTAGGGCTGTGTGGTGCTGTGTATGGCTATGTTGGGTTGTGTGGCGCTATGTATGGGTATGTAGGGCTGTGTGGCGCTATGTATGGGTATATAGGGTTGTGTGGTGCTGTGTATGGCTATGTAGGGTTGTGTGGTGCTATGTATGGGTATGTAGGGTTATGTGGTGCTATGTATGGATATGTAGGATTGTGTGGCACTATGTATGGGTATATAGGGTTGTGTGGCGCTGTGTATGGGTATATAGGGTTGTGTGGTGCTATGTATGGATATGTAGGATTGTGTGGCGCTATGTATGGATATGTAGGGTTGTGTGGCGCTGTGTATGGGTATATAGGGCTGTGTGGCGCTATATATGGGTATATAGGGCTGTGTGGTGCTGTGTATGGCTATGTAGGGTTGTGTGGTGCTATGTATGGCTATGTAGGGTTATGTGGCGCTATGTATGGATATGTAGGATTGTGTTGCACTATGTATGGGTATGTAGGGTTGTGTGGCGCTGTGTATGGGTATATAGGGTTGTGTGGTGCTGTGTATGGCTATGTAGGGTTGTGTGGTGCTATGTATGGGTATGTAGGGTTGTGTGGTCGTATGTATGGCCATGTAGGGCTGTGTGGTGCTATGTATGGGTATGTAGTGCTGTGTGGTGCTATGTATGGGTATGTAGGGCTGTGTGGTGCTATGTATGGCTATGTAGGGTTGTGTTGCGCTGTGTATGGGTATGTAGGGTTATGTGGCGCTGTGTATGGGTATGTAGGGTTGTGTTGCGCTGTGTATGGGTATGTAGGGTTATGTGGCGCTGTGTATGGGTATGTAGGGTTGTTTTGGTGCTATGTATGGTTATATAGGGTTGTGTGGTGCTGTGTATGGGTATGTAGGGTTATGTGGTGCTATGTATGGTTATATAGGGTTGTGTGGTGCTGTATATGGCTATGTAGGGATGTGGGGCACTATGTATGGGTATATGTGGTTGTGTTGTGCTGTTATAGGTATTAGAAGCTTATCACGCTTATGTGGGTATATATAGGGTATATGTAGGTTATTAAACTATTATTATACTATTAGGGTACAATATATGTCCCCATACATCAAGTACCTACCCCAGCCGACGACTACCGCTGACTGAGGAGACCGTTGACTCTGGTCACGATGATAGTTGCGGACATTGTGTAGTTTTTTCGAGAGCCTTCGCAGGAGCCTACGTGAGTTCTTTTGAGCTTCAAGCTGAACTTTTTTGCGGCTTTATTATGCTTCTTTATCTATTGGCGGATTCTAAATTAAAAGGTATTTTTATTTTGTGTGTAGTGACAAGCCATGCGTCGTGTTTACGTGCTGAATTGTAGTTCATTTGTAGCTTCGAGATGCTAACTTTTTGTGGCTTTATTATGATTCTTTAAATACTTTGTTTAAAAATTTTAAGAAATTCTTCTCGCGGACATTCAATCTACTTTTAGTCTTGTATTAGTCTGTCTTTGAACGAGAGGTTGTGTGACATTTCCTTGAGGAACGTACCTTGCTGATCATATCCCAGATTATCTTTCGGGATTGTCGCGTGCGCTTTTTTACGACAACCTTACTCGAAACAAACTGTATACAAAAAACCCTCCAACAACATCCCTTATAATGAAAAAAATATATATACAACAACGGCAGCACTCAATAAGCGTGTAGGTATACTAGTATAAATATATGTAAAAATATATATATAGTGGCGAGAAATCTCGATTCGTGCTTTTAACCATACTGCTTTGCGGTATAAAATCTCTCTTTGAATCCTTCTTACCAGCTACTTAAATTCACTGTTCAGTTCTTTGAATGCTTAAATACGTGTTGATTCACGTAAGTCCTGCTGCTGTTTTGTATTTATTGCTATTACCTTTGGATTCGCAATCCCTGTTCTGCAATACATAATAAAATCCTCTAAAATCGTGCGCACTGCAATACCGTCCGAGAATTATATACAGTGTATGGTGAAAATAAAACTCGCTTGTCTTTCTATAACGGAACGGGCGTGCTACAAAGTAATATAGACTTTCGTGTCTGCTGTGATTGTTGCTACCGTGATGTTCATAGCGCGATGGCTGACATTAAATATTCATCGTTCAGTTCTTTACATATACTGCCGACACAGAGGAAGTCTTTTGTTCAGGTTTGTTATCGCTAAAAGCACAGGTAAGATCAGCGACCTCAAATGTTCAAAACAAGCGCTCGGTTTCGTAATTGAATGCGCTGACAGCTTTGTCACGCTCCGTAACAGTCCCTCGAAAAAACAAAGTCAATTACGTATTTATTTTTCAAAAATACGGACTGTTTTTGCAGCCTGCTCAGAGGTATTTACAGTATATTTATTTTGTCTAAAGCAAACAGGACACATCAGTTTCCTGTTTTTTCGTCAATCCCCCTCCAGTCAATGTGAATCGTTTCGGACCCCATTTCGCAGATTTCAGTATAAATAGTGTAACTTTTCAACAGCAGTAATTTTATTTCAATTCAGTCAGTGTCACACCAGTTTACCCAAAATTTTATTTCACTCGTGATTGTTAACGGCAACTCAAAAGCGGGAACAAAATTTCCGTTTTACAGACTCTTTACATTTCTCCATTGCATATATTAGCATGGCAAGCCAACCAGCTTATCAATTGACTATCAAACTAAAGCTAACTTTTTTGTTTCACACTTGAGCCTTTTGAGAACCTAACCAACTAAAAAGGCAGCATTAGCTACCTACCCGGCAGCCGGGAAGTGTTTTCAAAAAAACTAGATACCCGGCAGTGTAGCAGTCATGAAAAAGACCGATTTTTTACATACAAACTCACAACTCACAAAAAATTTTCGTCGAAAAAAAAAATTCTTTCAAATTGAGATATTTTTGCATCCATATTATTGCCCATTACTGGAAAAGGCTATTTGCAAAGTTTAACAAGCGTACATTAAATCCTGACGGTACAGTCACCTGCTAAACCAAAAGACTCCCTGCTTCCAAAAACCCCCAAATCGTTTCAAATTAAGTTTTTTTTGCACTCACATTGTTGCCCTTGGCTAGAAATGGCCATTTACCAAGTTTCGCGAGGGTAGGTCAAAACGTGACGGTGCAGACTATATTTCAAACGAAAGACTCCCTGCTTTTCGATTTTCCATATTAATTCTTCTGAGAATAGTCTATCTTTGTTTAGAAATGTCAAGCGATTTCACACATTATTTTGCGGTGATGATAAAAGGCGGAATGAGTTTGCGGAATGGCATGTGGCATGACTTGCGGAATGGCATAATTATGCGGAAATAAATTACTTAAAGAAATACATTAACTACAAATAACCGCTTTACGTAATGCTGCGGGCTCAAACCATACGATATTGTTCAAGATGGCGGCTGTTCGGTGACAAGAAGCGTATAGGTTCACCACTTTTGTGTTCGTGGTAGCCATATTTTTCGGTCAAAACAAAAAAAAATTATCCTTTAAGTGATATTCTGTATTGTGGAGGTAAATTATTTTAGTTATCAGGTTGTATTTTATTTTGAGGAAGAAGTGTTCTGTGTCGATTTTGTGGCAAGAAATGAAAGTTCACGAATTATAAAATTATTTTGAGTGATAAGCATAAATCCATGACAGATCCAGATCGATGGGTTATATTTTGCCAGTTATATGGGTGCTATGATTTCTTGGAAAACAGGCAGCTCTCAGAAGATATCAATAAAATTGGATTTGATGATAGACTGTGTGACTGTGGTCACACGTGACACTTCACCACAAATAACTCAACTTCGAGCACTAAATTCACCAAGAAGATAAGTCGCGCTTAGAGGCACCTTCTATCTAGTGGATTCATGCACATTCGAAGAGCAACTTGCCGACATTTTCGGCAAATTCCACCACCGCAGTTTCATATATAAACGCCATTTCCTGTGTAAACTTTGCAGCAATAAAAAAATAAAACACACATAAGTGATGGATTTCTTCCAAAAAATAACAACCTGATAACTAAAATAATTTACCTCCAGAATACAGCATATCACTTGAAGGATAATTTTGCTTTGTGTTGACCGAAAATATGGCTACGACGAACACAAAGTGGCGTTGTAAATGGGTTAACCTTCTTGTCACCGAACAGCCGCCATCTTGAAAACGTGACAAGATCGTATGTTTGAGCCCGCAACATTACGTAAGCGGTTATTTGTAGTTAATGTATTTCTTTAAGTAATTTATTCCGCATAATTATGGCATTCCGCAAGTCATGCCACATGCCATTCCGCCCAAACTCAATCCGCAAACTCATTCCGCATTTTACCCTCACCGATTATTTTGGCTTCGTAGTTGAGGAATTTTTCGAGCTTGGGCATACTATAAAATCTCGATGTTTTCGACACTTAGAAAATATTCGTGCTCTAACTCACTCACTGACTCACGGAATTGAATCAACTTTCATAGAATATCCACAAAAATTATCATTGAAACCCCCTGAGAGTATTTGATCTTTGTTCAGAAATGCCAAGGGATTATAAATAATGTTTTGGAATTGGTTTTCATGTAGTGGACGGAATTCTCCGAGCTTGGGCATAGATAGAATCTCGACTCACGGGCACGGTTTTTCAAAAAACCCAGATACCCGGCAGTTATATAGATGATGATATTGACAAAAATGTCCGAGCTTTGGGTCTCGGCACTTAGAAAATTCGTGGTGTCACTTACGGGAACGGTTTTTCAAAAAACTATTATACGCGGCAGTCAGAACCTCTTACCGTTTTTTCCACGAAAATTTTCATTCGAACAGTGCTGAGAGTATTCGATCTCTGTGTAGAAATACCAGGTGATTTCTGAACTACAGGCTTCTATGTATTCCGGTGAGGGTAGAAGGCGGAATGGAAGTTTGCGGAATGGCATGTGGCATGACTTGCGGAATGGCATAATTATGCGGAATATGATATATGCAGAATAACTTAAAGAAATAAATTAACTGCAAATAACCGCTTTACGTAATGCTGCGGGCTCAAACATACGATCTTGTCACGTTTTCAATCAAAGATGGCGGCTGTTTGGTCCTTTACAACGCCACTTTTGTGTTTCGTCGTAGCCATATTTTTCGGTCAACACAAAGACAAATTATCCTTTAAGTGATATTCTGTATTCTGGAGGTAAATTATTTTAGTTATCAGGTTGTCTTTTCATGAAGTGTTCTGTGTCGATTCTGTGCAAGAAATGAAAGTCACGAATTATAAAATTATTTGAGTGATAAGCATAAAATCCATGACAGATCCAGATGAACAGATCGATGGGGTTATATTTTGCCAGTTATATGGGTGCTATGATTTCTTGGAAAACAGCAGCTCTCAGAAGATATCAATAAAATTGGATTTGATGATAGACTGGTGTGTGACACAAACTTTGCACAACATTTCTGCTCACCGACGTGACACTTCACAAAAATAACCAAACTTTGAGCACGAATTCGCCAAGAAGATATTAAAAAGTCGCGCTTAGAGGCACCTTCTGTCTCTTGGATTCATGCACATTCGATGAGCAACTTTCCGACATTTTCGGCAAATTCCGCCACGCAGTTTCATATACAAAACGCCATTTCCTGTTGTAAACTTTGCAGCACATAAAAAAAATAAAACTCACGTAAGTGATAGAATTTCTTCATAAAAATACAACCTGATAACTAAAAATAACTTTACCTCCAGAATACAGAATATCACTTAAAGGATAATTTTTCTTTGTGTTGACTCAGAAAAATATGGCTACGACGAACACAAAAGTGGCGTTGTAAAGGACCAAGCACAGCAGGCCATCTTGATTGAAAACGTGACAAGATCGTATGTTTTGAGCCTCGCAGGCATTACGTAAAGCGGTTATTTTGCAGTTAATTTATTTCCTTTAAGGTTATTCTGCATATATCATATTCCGCATAATTATGGCCATTCCGCAAGTCATGCCACATGCCATTCCGCAAACTCATTCCCCCTTTTACCCTTCACACCGTATATATTCAAGTTAATTGTACACTTGGGGACACATGGCAACACATCTAATGATTTCAGTAACTAACTGCCGGGTATCTAGTTTGTTTGAAAACAAAACCGTGCCGAGAACAAAGCTCGGACATTTTGTCAATATCAACATTGTTTAAAAATTACTTGGCATTTCTGACCAAAGATCGAATACTCTCGGGAGGTTTCAATGATAATTTTTGTGGAAATTCATCATCTATAACTGCCGGGTATCTAGTTTTTGAAAAAACCGTGCCCGTGCCGTCGAGATTCTATAGTATGCCCAAGCTCGGAGAATTCGTCCACTACAAAACCAATTCAAAACATTATTTATAATCCCTTGGCATTTCTGAACAAAGTTCAAATCCTCTCAGGGGGGTTTCAATGATAATTTTGTGGATATTCTATGAGAGTTGATTCAATTCCGTGAGTCAGTGAGTGAGTCAGAGCACGAATATTTTCTAAGTGTCGAAAACATCGAGATTTTATAGTATGCCCAAGCTCGAAAAATTCCTCAACTACGAAGCCAAAATAATGTGTGAAATCGCTTGACATTTCTCAGGGGCACCCAACGACAAAATTTTCCTGTAGGTGTCGGGTAATCCGAGTAACGGCGTAACGCGTAACGGCGTAACGGCGTAACGAGAATCGGCGTAACGACAATTTTTTGTCCAATTTTTTTTTTCAATCATTTTTTTTTATTTTTTTAGAATCGGCGTAACGACAATTTTTCAACAATTTATTTTTATTTTTTAAATTTTCCAATTATTATGAAAGCGTGATGTAGACAAATTGATACTCACGCCAGCAGTGGGCACCTTCAAATAAATACTAATATTTTTTCCCTAAAACTGACACGTCAAAACTGTAGCAACACAAGTGGCTATACAAGTGACACAAGTGGTCACAAGTCACCTACATAGAATTTACAGCCTGTATTACATACCTTAGTACAAGAATACACGAAGCACAAGCACGGATATTTCTTGGTATTCGCCTCACATCGAATACGACTGGAATTCAGTTGCGTTCACCACACCTCTTGCCTACTTGAGCTCTAAGGACATAGTTTTAGCTTCCGATGTTATCCTGTGTACGTTGAAAATCAACCTCGTTCCCAGGGTCTCTCTTCTTCCCGCCAAAAGCGATTGATTCAATCGCTTTTGGCGGGAAGAAGAGAGACCCTGGGAACGAGGTTGGTTGAAAATTAGCCAATTTATCGACAAAAGCTGAGCCTGCGATATTTTTGGCGCTGATCTCCAAGATGACGGGTGACCGAGCAGAGTGAGCACAGTCACTGTGCATTTGTATCCATCCATTGACCAACATTTGCAGAATATCGTGTATTTTTCTACAGTATTAAGGTGCGTGAGTATCAATTTGTCTACATCACGCTTTTATAATAATTGGAAAATTTTAAAAATGAAAAAAAATGTTAAAAAATTGTCGTTACGCCGATTCTAAAAAAATAAAAAAATGATTGAAAAAAAAAATTGGACAAAAACACGTTATTAAACACCCCGTCGGAACGTCGTTTTTACATTGTAATTGTGCTTTTTGTGCAGTTTAATGGCTTATTTTTAAACGCTAAGAAAAATGTATCTTTTCGGATACGTTAGCTGAACTTTCAAACTTCAGAAAGTTTTAGGGATTAAAATCTTATCACCCGAATTTATGAGCTGCTTTTGCCTGTCCGAAAATCCTAGCTGACCTGTTTTTGTACCCAAAACGACATTTTTATCTCTCCGAAAACAAAAGGCATTAATTTTTCCATATTTAGAAAGTTTGAGATGACATTTCAATAACCGAATATCTGAGGCGATTATAGGCCTTCCGAACAGATATTCCACCGAAACGATCCGTTGGGTGCCCCTGATTTCTAAACAAAGATAGACTATTCTCAGAAGAAGTAAATGATATATTTCGTGTAAATTCTATTAGAATTTCAGACTGCCGGGTATCTAGTTTTTTGAAAACACTTCCCGGCTGCCGGGTATCTAGACACAATGTATTAGGTATACTAGTTATAATATGTGATCGATTACTGAAGTACATGTGAGTGGGGTTTTTACCCGCTTTCATTGTTACGTGCATAGGGCTTTTAGCGGCTATCTTTCGACATGCTATGTAACCAGGCCTAAGTACAACTGTAGCACTACAGATTTATTAAGCGGCCGATGCCCATATATGGGCATCGAGCCGCTTCAAGAAATGGACAGTTTTTTCTTCGTAGTCACTTGCCCTAGACCTCCGGTTGCCGTGACTACCACACGGTCAAGATGATGCAATCGCAATCGGCTAAAATTAGCCACAGTGACTAGAGAATTTCTCTTCCACAAGCTTTCTTGAGAATTTATTCCTACTTTTAGAGAAAATTTCGATTTTCGTGTCGTGTAAGTGCTCTTTTCATGTTTCTTCTGAAACAGAAACAAGCAAAATATTTAACGAGACTGGGGAAAATAACATGTAATAGTCATCTGCTTTCAGTTTCAATTGGTAGACCATGGTATGTCATCCACAATTTATTTTCGCGTTTAGGGAAAAACCCAGCTCTGCCCTTTTGATCAGTGCATGACGCAATTGACATTAGCTAAAATTAGCCACTTGAGAATTTCTGTTCCGTAGCGCAGTATGAGTAGTATAGGTTTTGGAAGAAGACTTTATTAGTGGGTGTGCAAATGTTTATTTGGCTTTTAGTTGACGGCATTTGGTTAGATATTACAGTTTCTATGCAGCCAAGCTTGACTCAAGCTTTTAATATAAATATTGCATCACGCAGTCACGTTTTTCGTCACCCAGGTTCGTATGCTGACTCTTATTTGGGGGGTGCACCTCAGAGTCCAGTGACCGAGGGGGAGGAGAGATCGATTGTTGTTTCCCCCCCTCAAGGTCAGTGATATCGGCCGCTGGTAAACTCCTTTAGGAGTTCTTGTTTTACGGTGGAACTTGAATTTTCGTGCTGTTAATCATTGTTTCATGCAGCCCAAAATAACACATTTGGAAGTCAAGGTTATTTTCTAATATTTCGAACTGAAGTAAAAATAAATCTCAAATGACTGAGGTTTTTAAAAACTGATTTATTCTCGAATTCCGTGTTCGAAACAGGACTGAAAGTCTATGTCTATTTTTATATACAAGCGTGGGAAACAAAGCTTCTGATTGGTCAGTCTGTAATTCGATTTAAAAAGTCAACAAAGCTGCTTTTACATGTACATGCACGTACCTGCCCGCTCGTAGTTCGAAGATGTCATAGGATGGAATTTAATTGGTCTCACTTTTTCGCTTGCTTTGTGATCGACCAGCTTTCGATTTATAATTCTCTTTTTTTCCTCTTTTTATTTATAGAAAATTTCCAAGTCTCATTGCCGATCATTTAGTCTATTTCAAAACCTTGATCGCCTGCCTCTCATTTCGCCACAAATTGATCCTCACAACTTGTATAATAATCTGATATACATGCTTCCATTATTTCACACTTTAGTCTGCATTTTACCCCTGGTCTGTAGTCTTCGTTGCATACAGTTCGCACTCTGCGTTAATACACTGACCGGATTTATTCGTACTTTCTGAAACTATTTACGTCCGAGCTAAAATTTACGAATTCAAGTCTTCGCCTTTGAATTTAATGAACAGCCATCACAAACGTATAGTGATGTATTAAATCACCTAACCTAGATGCATCGAACGACAATAACACTAAAATACAAACTTTTACAGAAACACTGCACAACACTACTGAATAAAATCGACCCAACCAGATTTACCTCCAATCAACTGTTGACAAGAGATCATGACAAACTCCTAAAGCACATTTCAAATTATCTCCTTAATTTGACCACTTTCCGTAAAAACAACGAAATGTACAAAGAAAGCCTGTACGTCGCAGAGGCCGCTCTCTTCGCCATTCTTCTAAACATCAACAACAGTATCAACAAAGATGGCCGTCACCAAATGGCTCTCAAAAATCGATATCTACTCGGATTTACTCGGATATTAGAATCAGCTATTTCATTGGTTGTTCATAGTAGCCCCAATCTGATTGGTGTGACATACAAGGCAGCAAGATTGCCCGTCCAAACCGCCGGCTAAGAGTATTTTTTTAGAAAAAAAATAACTCAAAAATATTCATTGTTCAGTTATTTACCTAAAGTACTGTCGCTGAATATTGGAACTAATCATCTACGCCCGGATATGTAAAAAAACCTACGATGAAAGCAAAACACCTTTGTATGGTGTAACTGAGCTGAAAAAAGCATTCCATTGCTTAAACGTTGACGATGAAGCTTCAACGACATCTGTAAATCAGCTACGATCGTCGTATAAGTGGCCCGTATAGTCAGCTACTCGGGTAGGATATAGATATTTGCCTTGTATTGTAAACAAATAATAGTGATAAGTTGTACCTGGTATTTGGTAAATATCACTCGCCGAAGCAACTCGTGATATTTTGGACAACTCGCGGTACTTAACCCCAGTCAACTCTCATATACCAATACTAATACACGGTAACATAAATCTACACATACTTGAATAGCACAAAAATAGTAGTGGGAAGAAGACGAGGACGATAATGGAAATCATTGCAAAACTAAGTTTTAGTTGATGCAAGATTTAACACAAAGTACAATATTTCAACTCTAGTCCAGAGTCATAATCACAAAGATGTTAAACTAGCAGTATTTATACCTGAGACAATTAGCATAGTACAGAACTGATGAATGGAGCTAATAGAATTTTCTGGAGGCTTCAAGGCGACAAAAAACTAAAGATTATGACACGATCAATCTTTCAAGTTGAAGTCCTTCGTGACAAATAAATAACATGCAACGCTCCGAACACTGCACAATCAACTCGGTATTGATTCGTAGTCTTAGGGCCTGATTACATGAGCGGCCAGTTTTGCCGAGATCTTGGCACGTCTGTTAAACGCAACAACAAGAACTCCTAAAGGAGTTAACAAGCGGCCGATATCACCTTGGGGGGGGGGGGGGGGACAACAATCCACCTCTCCTCCCCCTCGGACACTGGACTCTGAGGTGCACCTTCCAAATAAGAGCTGCGTGACGAAAAACGTGACAGTGTGATGCAATATTTATATTAAACTCACTGCGTAGAAACTGTAATATCTAACCAAATGCCGTCAACTAAAAGCCAAATAAACATTTGAACACCTACTTTTACCAAGAATAGATGTCTTAACACCCACTAATAAAGTCTTCTTTCAAAACCTATACAGGATAATACGCACTTTTACAACTCTGCCCACGCTATGAGCGCTAGATACGAAGAGCAAATTAATGGTGTCTCTCTATTACATCATGCGTATACGGGCTGTCATGTTTACCATGTAATGGGAAAACCCCTCTAGAATTGAAACGCCACTGACTCGTCCCCAGCCGTCTCTCAGTCTCCTATTAATTATTATATGCGAGCGTCCTGGGGACTGGGGGATGCTGGAAAGGTTAAATATTAATAGGAGACAAGAGAGACGACTGGGGACGAGTCAGGTCACGCCAGTCTCGCCAAAGTCCGCAGTTTGCGTGAAACCGGAAGCCGATTCCCCGCTGGGATCGAATAACGCGCAAAGGTCACACCGCCAAATTTAGCACATTTTGCAACAACACTGCTGTTCACTGCTGTGGGACATTTGTCTTTGCTTTTTTCAATGCGATTCCTGTAATAAACTCAATACATGTACGCACACTACAGAAAGCCTGTGGAAGAGAAATTCTCTAGTGGCTAATTTTAGACCGTGATGCGATTGCATCATGTCAACCGTGTAGAGGTCTGGGGTTAGTGACTACGAAAAAAACCAGTCCATTTCTTGAAGCGGCCGCCCATGGGCGTCGGCCGCTTGAAAATCAACTTTGCGATTACATGACAACCGGGCCAGCCCGGTTAGCCGGGATCCCGGCATCGCGATGCCGGGATCCCGGCTAACCGGGCTGAAAATTTTCCATGTAATCACGTTCGCCGGGCCAGCCCGGCTGACCGGGCCAGCATTAAATTTCTCTTCCGAGCACACTATCCGACCAAAACATCAATATATAAATAGGATGTAGAGGTAAAGTCAGTCCATGCAGCTGCTTCGGTGAAGAACATAAAGCCACCAAATTGCTGAGAGAAGCTGGTTGTATCATCCGGACACATTCTTCGTGCTAGAATTATTTATGCTAATACCGGGCTGAAAGTCATCCTCGGCAAACCGGGCCAGCCCCGGCTCGACCGGGCTCATGTAGATTACCGGGCTGAAAGTCATCTCAGCAAACCGAGCCAGCCCGGCTAAGCGGGCCAAGCCAGGCTCATGTAATCAGAAGTATCTGTGAACATATATACCGTGTCAGTTTCGCTGGAGCAAATAAAAAAATAAACCTGGGTCTGTAAAAAACGCTGTGACCGAATTTCCAGTCACAGTGGCTCGGCTCCTAGTGAATGGGCTCCTGTCTGTAACCTGGGGGGTGCTGAAACAAAGTTTTTATAGGTCTTTATTACCCCATAAACGGGGAGGTTCCGCCCCCGAGGTCCAAACCCTTAACCCTTTTATATCCCATTTTGACTGAAAAGGTAAATCCTTTAATATAACTTTTCGGCTTGTGGAATAGCTCCTTAAAAATATTGGATGAATCAGACGTTAGTCTGAGGGTGCGCTATAGCCAGAAATTTCGAACCAAATTAAGCTTGCGTTATTCCGTGCCCAGTCACGCGTGGAAGACACACGATTGGTCAGTTACGTCGCGCCACGTTTGCCAGATCAAGTTGTTGTCACGCGGGATTCCTGATGAGAGGTATGTTCTTGCTTTCTGTGGTCCACAAAAGAAAGCAATCGACAAAAATCCAGGGTGAAACGAAAGTCACCGTATTCAAGAGTACTTAAGCTCGCTTTCACGATCAATTTTACCAGCCGACATGCTTTATTCTGTTAAATTGAGCAAATGTTTTTTACTTCGTGACTCATCGTGACTGCCGCCTTTTGCATCAATTAAAGTCAAATGAACCAAAATTTGGTTCATTGACCTTAAATGACAAAAACAAGCTAAGCTACCAAGCCTTTCTGTGAACCCCAGTCTCTTCTCTTTTCATTCCATGTTTTGCAAAATGGCGGCTGTTTTCCGTCTGTTGATTTTGTTGTTTTCTGCTATGAAGCGCGCTGGAGCAAACCGATTTCGTTCAATAACTGGGCGTCCTTAGCCTTTAGCTTCAATTTTTCCTCGGCAAATACTGCTGAAAAACCGCAAGATTTCAACGGCTACAAAGCCTTATAATATCATGGAAATACGAAGACACCTTCGAACTTCAAAAATTTCATTCGGGACATGAGAGGATACCTACATCTAGAAACGGGCATGGAAGAAGAGTTTCGCATGGAGTGAAATTTTGAGCTGTTGCCAGACCTCAGAGGTAAGCAATTGTATCGGCCTGTCTTATTCGCTATATCACCGTTTTGAAACCTCACAGGAAATGACTCATATCTCACCATAATTTAATCAATATAGATGTCCTTTTTACGCCACGGTTTTAGATATATCATGTTTTTGTTTCGACTTCATACGAATTTTCTGTAAGTTTTGGAAGCCGCCATGTTTTTTTTAAACGGTCACGGAACCGTCACGGTTCAAAATGCTCACAGCGCGGGGTTCGGAATTTCCACAGGGGACCAAAGGGCGTACTAATAAGAGGTTTTGTATGGAATTTGATTACAAGAGTTGTACGGATTTGAAATTTAATTGAAAATATCTTCTTTTTTCCTATGAAAAGCTTCAATAAACTTGTGTTGAAACCTTACCTGGTGTCCTTTGTTTGTCTCCCTGGTGCCTTCTTTAAGCCATTTGAGCGATTTTCGTTTTTCAAACGGTCTGTAACATTACTAAGAGAGAGCAAAAGGTTGGAAAGCCAAATTACGGAGACCAGTTTTCGAAAAGATCGCTAAAAGCAACTTAAAACCAGACATACCGTAGATCTTACCTCTTCACGTTCCAAAAGCGGATGACTAGTCAATCTTTCTATGTGATTCATAAGCGATCAGTTGAATTTTGGAGGCAGAAGCATCCTTTGCACTCACAATTCCCTCGTCAGAACGATCGCCATTCGGTACCGTGAAATAACAAAAGTTGGCATAAAGAACTAACGGTCTGAGGGACTAAATCCATCCCATCCCATGCGGGAGAACGCGGAGAGCTTTCTGGTCGCCATTATCCAACTAGCTCACTTGAGTTTGAAAATAGAAGGATATTTAACAATAAAAGCACATTCCATTACGATAAAATATCACACCGAGGATAAATGAGGGATAAAAATTTAAGTCAGAAAAACCCCACAGGTTTTTCTTCTATTTGGTCAACTCAAGTGAGTATTGGATAATGGCGACGCAGAGCTCTCCCGCGTTCTCCCCCGATGGGATGGATTTAGTCCTCGACCGTTAGTTCTATGCTCAACTTTTTTTATTTCAACGGGGGGACGAATGGCGATCGTTCTGACGGAAATTTTGAGTTTTCAAAGGATGCTTCTGCCTCCAAAAATTCAACTTGATCGCTATTGAATCACACATAGAAAAGATTGACTTGTAGTCATCGCTTTTGGAACGTTGAAAGAAGGTAAGATCGAGGCTATGTCTGGTTTTAAGTTGCTTTTAGCGATCTTTTCGAACTGGTCTCCGTAATCTGGGCTTTCCAACCTGTTTGCTCTCTCTTAGTATGATACAGACCGTTGAAACGAAAATCAGCTCAAATTGGCTTAAAGATAGCACAAGGGAGACAAACAAAGGACACCCAGGTAAGGTTTCAAACTTTATGAAGCTTTTCATAGGCAAGAAGAAGATATTTTCACATTAAAATTTCAAAATCCGTTACAAACTCTTGTACTCAAATCCATACAAACTCTTATAGTACGCTTGGTCACCTGTAGGAATTTCTTGGCTATGGTCTGTTCGAGATATTTTGAAAAGGCCCTCTTTTAAACACCTAAATTTGGAAAAAAACAAGTTTTCTCTACTCTTTTCTATACTTCAACTCGTGAAATCCCATACCCTTTTCTGTACTTCATCTCCTGAAATCCCTACCCTTTCACTTATACCGGTCGAGCCTATGTTATCGCCGGATAACTGGTCATAACTAAGGGCCTTAGTTATCGACAAACTAGCTTCACACACTGGCTTTTTTGTTATCGACAACTTTTCAGTGATGATCGACAACTAAATAGTATGTCGGGACAACTCTGCTCTCCAGTCCTGTGGAGGCCCCTAGAATTTGCGTTTTGTTGTGTTTAGCCCATTGGTGCATGTCGGTCAAACACAATCAAGAACTACTACTCTTGTCATTTTAGTGGGCGCCACGATTATGCAAATGCTGCAGACTTTATTTATGCCTCAAAAGGTTTGCAATTTCGAGTTCGAGGTCGTGTTTAGAACTCGAGGTTCGAGGTCTGCCTGTCGAGTTTAAATCCCTATATATAAAGGGCTAACGCAAGCTCACCTAAGGGCCTCCACAGGACTAGGAGAGATAGGTGTTTTTTTGTCGACAACTATTTAGGTTTGTCGATGATAAAAAGTTGTCGAATAACAAAAAAGCCAGTGTGTGAAGCTTGTTATCGATAAAACTAAGGCCCTCTTAGTTATCGATAAACTAGGCTTCAGCACACTGGCTTTTTTGTTATAAAAACACGAACCAGACTTTTTATCATCGACAACTAAATAGTTTATTTTTTATCGAAAAACAATTGGCCTACGTCTTGTGCGAGGCCCCCTAAGCTAACTTCGGCTAACCGGAAAAAAAACTTTCGTGTCCTGGCTGAGGATTGTTGCCGGTTTAGTTTTCTTGATAACTCGATGGCTTGCATATTAAATATTCATTGTTCAGTTCTTACGTAGGACCCTATATGTATTCAGCTAGGATACACTATACTGAGGATATAGATATTTTTTTTTTTTTTTTCATTTTATTATAAAAACCAAATAATAGCATAAAGTTGTATCCTGGTATTTGGTAATTAATACCGCCTCTTAATATTTCAAAATTGTCCAAAAATATCACTTGCCGAAGCAACTCGTGATATTTTGGACAACTCGCTTGTGGCAACTCATGTCCTATTAACGCTTATACTAATAATACCACATGATAACATAAAATCTTGACACATACTAACATAAAAAAATAGTAAAGGCAACAAAAAAAGTAAAGATTATGGCAACGATAGATTCTTCGAATAGCTGAAGTTCCTTCGTGACAAATACATAATCCATTATACCTATGAAAAAGTTACGCGGAACAACGCTCCGAACATGTTGCACAGTTAGTCTCAGTTATTAGTGTCGATATTAATATAAATAATGGGAGGAAACTCCAACGAAAGAAATAGAACACGGTAACTCACTTTGGTTACTGAAGAGAACCAAGGACCGATATCGCGATATTCCTCCTAGTCGAGTAGTCGCTAGTACGGTCCTGTCCATGCATGCTTGGTTAATAAAGAGATTTATTAGTATCGGGGCGGCGAATCATAGCATTCCCTTGATTAGGCTGATTTTAGTTATTGCGGTCCTCTCAACCGTAGCCTCCTACGCAGACAGTCTTTTGGGCTCGTCAAAGAATGTTCTGCGTAGGAGGCTGTCTTGTAATAAAGACAGTTTATGACAGTTATTTAATGCCGTACCAATAAATTATTATGTAGTGATTAATCTCAGTGGTTTCCCAGTCTGACCAGCCCTGATGGCCTCCCACTGAGGGGTTTTGGGGAACAAAGGGAACAAACGAAAATGGCATACTGTAAAACATGGACTGCGACTGGATTTGTAAAAACATGGATTGGATTGGATTGGATTTGTAAAACATGGATGTGATTTGTAACAAACATGGATTTGTAAAACATGGATTTGTAAATAACATGGATTTGTAAAACATGGATTGTAAACATGGATTTTGGTAAAACAATAGGATTTGTAAAAACATGGATTTGGGGTAAAACATGGATTTGTAAAACATGGATTTGTAAAACATGGATTTGTAAAACATGGATTTGTAAAACATGGATTTGTAAAACATGGATTTTGTAGAAATGAACACCACATCGCAAGATAGTCACGAAACCACGCTGTTTCCTTTGCAAACTGAGTTCGTCGGATATATTTTCTTGTAGTATTTCATTGTATTTCATTGTGCTGATTGTTGAAAAGCTGCGCGGACTTTAAACAAAAGGTGGAAATTGGAAGAATATGCTGTATAAAATTGCGACAGACTCACATTCTTTTCCTGCACGCTCCTCCATGCAATCAGGTAACGCGTACAATGTACATTGGATAGCTGTCAAATTTTGTAAAATTCAAGTCAACACCTCAGGAAAAAACCTTCTGATGAATTTCGATCCTATGTTGGCCGTTTTCCATCACAGGTCAAGCTCAAACAGGCAAACGGCTTTGGATTGGTTTGTTTGCATTGTTGATTTGCGGTAGAAGGAATTGCTTACAAAGGGACATTTGGCGAACCGAGAGTACGGCAAACAACAATAAATGGACCGTTGAAGCGCTTCGAGGTTTGAGTTTTTATTTCTTCATTTTGAACGTACACGTCACTCGAACCTCCCCTGACGGACATCGCCCCCGCCGGCGGACAGCTCTCGTAAGCCGGACATTTTTTCTGGTCCAGAGAAGTGGTCCCGCTTGCGGGAGGTTCGACTGTAATTTTACGAAACAACCGTTGGAATAAAAAATATTTTTTGGTGTTTAGGTATACTATCATGAATTAAACGTTCAAACGCACGCTAGTATGCCGCCTTTTGAATTCTGACTGCACGACCAGTACATCAAAATAAAAACACGGTTTTCACTGAAGAAAAAATGTAATGATATGAAAGAATAATGTCGAAAAAACTTCATTATAATTACAAACAGACATCCTAGTTTCAAGAATTGGATCGATCTAATCAAGTTTTTCGGCAAACGGTAACAAGTCACGTTTTTGCGGATAAGCTGTCAAAAAGTTTACGGCGGTGCAAAACAAAAGGAAAGGAATGTGGTTAGTGGGGAGAAGCGTTTGCGTGATGACCCAATAAAACGGCTGCGTAGGAGGACTCAGCGTCCCCAAGCGAATGAAAACAAAAACAAAAATGGAAACAAATCGTGCATTCACAATGCAGGACAAACAAAACCCCCAATCATAAGCCGTTTTCTGTTTTGAGCGTGACCTGTTGATTGATGAATTTCGAATCCTATGTT
>MU827840.1:0-14640 GCA_029204205.1 Desmophyllum pertusum | reverse complement strand
CCCCCCCCCCCCCCCCCCTCCTGATAATTATTGTACAGTCCCTAACCCACAAAAGAAAGCTAACAATTCTCGGGGCTACAGTAGGCTAACAGGGGCGCTATTCTCGGGGCTAATCAGTGGTATTATAGGCCAACTGGGATGCTAAAGTAGGCTGATCTTATTTTGGGCTATCCATCAAGGCATAGCCATGGTTCATACCGCAAAATTCCGATAATAAGGCCTGGGAATCCGCGGGGGTGGGGGAAGGGGGGGGGGGGGGGTACTCGGGTCAGGCTCCTGCTCGGGTATGTTTTGGGTGTAGGAAACGTTTCTTTTCTGTATTCCCGGCACACCAAATAAACTCACAAGGTTAGGTTCATGAAAAACGTTCACAGAACGTCTCCGATGCGTTTTTGACCACGAAGTCCGGACTCATTTGCATACATTAAGGTTATTCCATCGAAATAGAAGTTACACTGGGAAGTTTCTGAAACTTTCCCTAGTTGAACATTGTGATGTAATGTTTCAAAATATAGAATAAAAAGAATAGGTCACCAGCCTCGCGAAAGAGATATAATCGACTAAAAATACCTCATAATTCCTTACAAAATCAACCAAAAAACACGTATTTTTTCATGTTTTCAGTGATTATTAATTTCTCTGCACTGAGAATTGGTCTATACTCCTTGTATAGAAAGAAGATGATTACTAGGCTTAAATATGCGAAAAAAATGATAGGTCACCACGCTCGTTTACGAGAAAACGATCATTTACTTCTCTGGCGAGCATGGCCATAATGAAAAAGCCGCCATGCTTTTAATGTGCGCGCGCTAATTACGCGCGAAATTATGCGCAGAAAGGATGCGCAGTGCAATACTAAGGAATGACCTTAACTCAGAAAACTGCAGGCTACAGTGTAACGCAATCCATGTAACATAATTTTTTTCAGACACCGTGGGTATGTGTGCCGCCCAGGTCTCCAAATTTGGCCCCGTTTAGAAAGAATTTGCATTCAAAATGATACCCCAAAGGCATTCTCGTTCCCAGATCCTCCGTTTCTTGCCCCAAAGGAGAAATTAAAATCATATTAGTCTCACTAAGGGCCCAGTCCTAGCTAGTACACAGGTGTTTTTTTGCCATGATCGGCATTGCACAAGACAATAAAACAAACAGTCATTTCATGTTCATACGATGGTATATTTTCTCGTATTAATATTTAGCTAAGAGGCTCCACTCACCTAGATGGTTTTTCATGGAAAGTCCTACAACATAAAAGTTAAGCTAAAAAATACTGAAATTATATAAGTTACGAAATATAAAAAAGCTAAAAATACATCAATCATATCTACAGCTGTATGTATAAAAAATACATGTACATCTAAAATGTAAGTAGACTATTGGTTTAAAAAATTCGTATAGTAAAGCGCTGTTTGCCCCAATTGGTGTGCGCACGTGTGGATATAGATCCAACTGGCGGCAGGTACCATATCTATGTACATCGCAATTTCTTATCCGGGAGACTAAAATTAAAATCTACGAAATTGTTCAAACATTTATAAATGGCAAACGCAGCAATGATTCCGATGACGGACAGCTAGAGGCTTCCAATTCAACTGTTCGAGAGCCTGAGTGCCAGAGAAATACAGTCAAACCTCTATTAAGCGGTCCACCCTCTATTAAGCGGTCACTTATCAAATTCCTGGAAATCGCTCCCCATACTTACTGTAAACTTGACCTCTATCAAGCGGTCACCTCTATTAAGCGGACGCGGTCACCGGCTTAGACTTCCCAATTGGCTAATTTTATTGTATTTCACCTCTATTAAACGGTCACCTAGTTAGATTACAATGCAATATTTTGACACGGCGATAAGCGGAGCACGTCCAGTTTCTTTTAAGAGCTCATCAAACACAACATGTTATATGTAATCAGCGTATGAATGCTATTGTTTGGGCTAATAGGCTTGTGTGGGTAAATTTTAACTTCAAATTTAAATCGAAAATTTTAAAACACCTCTATTAAGCGGTCAGTTGGCTATGTCCCAAGGGTGACCGCTTAATAGAGGTTTGACTGTATTTAGCAAGATCCGATATAGTCCTGGCGGCATTATTTTGTAATGCTTGCATGGAGATGTTGCATGAGAACTTCATCAGCTTCATTATTCTTGTCGCGCCAAACTATGTCCGCATAATCGAATAATGGTAAAATAAGACTGTTATATAGTGTCAAACGGCTGTACAGAGGTAATAAATGCAGACCTTTTTGCTTAGGCCATCTACATGATCACACCAGTTGGGCCGGGTTGTTCAAAGGACGATTAAGCTAATCCAGGATTAGCGCAAATTTTGATTTCAGTTTTCCAACTTTTCAGTAAGATTTTCTGTTTATATTTTTGGTCTTTCTGTTTTGACTTTGACTAACCAGGCCCTGCAGGACATCAGTAATCTGATTTCTGTTGTGTTTAGTGTGAGCGATACAAGCTTCCGTAAGCGTCCACCTATATATATCACTTATACTGCTAGTGGGTGTCTGCTACGGGAGCTTCCGACTGTACTGGTAAACTCAGTAGTTTATATTGTGGGCCATTATAGACACAGAAACAAATATAATTGTAAATAAACATAACATGGTTAAGCTGATCCCAAACTGACAGGAGGCAGACCAAATGGCTATTTACAAGCGTGGCCGAGGAGTTGAAACTCGGGACTACCGAGAACAAAATCCAGCTAGTGGCAGGGCGGAGGACTTGAACCTGGGACCTCCGGATTACAAGTCCAGCGCCCTAAAACCACTCGGCACACGCTAGTTCCATTTATTAATCGTCTCTTGTTTGAATAGTTATGTGTCCTTTCTGCAGTTACTTCAGCTCTGCCCCTTCCATTCACTGTTGTTCCACATTTGTGTGATTCGTCTTAGCTGACTCAGCTGTATCATTGGTCACATGATCATTGGTCACATGATCATTGGTCACATGATCCTCACAGTCACCAGTCTCCTGGATAAGGTCAAACTCGAACGTGTTCAGTCTCCACTCGGCCTCATCCGGGTCAGTCCCATCCTCGTCCATGGTCCTCTCTACATACGTAGCGTGACCTTTGGCATCAACTAACACCACTGTGTTTGTTCTGAGAAAATAAGTCGGCATAGAGGACTATTAGAAAATGAAACTAAAAATCAATAACCATTCGTTAGGGATGGAGACGGAGCTGTCGATCATACGCAGCAAGGTTGTGCATAACCACCACAGGATATCTAATGTTTTGTGCTATTTTTAGAATACACACGTGCCTGATTTTTGTGAGAATCTCTACAGTCACGAAAAATTTTAATAGTTATCAAAATATAGGAAATTGCCTTAAACGTGTACATTGTAAGTGATTCAGAAAAGGTTAAGGTAAGTCTGTGCTTCAAAGTGGAAAGTGGCACAAAACTGTGTTTAAATCACACAGCGCTTCCCGCCAATTTAGGTTGGACTATTTGGCGTCACGATTATGCGCCAGGTTGCTCAGTAGTCTTCAAAATGGCGGCGGTCAAGTCGAATTTTCGACAGTTTGAAGGCAATATTCGCGAGGTTACGAGGGTCTTTGGAACTTCAAACTACGGTCAGTAATTCATCTTCATATATACTTTTTAATGGTAGTGAGAAAAAAAATGCGCTTTCTGGAGTGACCTTCTCCTTTAAGCAGGGTTTGACTCTATTCTGTAAATGTTTCTTTTATAACCTGCATTAGAAATTAAAGAAGTTTGTTTCTTGTTAAATACTCGTTTATTATACGACATAGCATTTTAGAGTGCGAATACGCACCAAAACGAGTGCAAATATGAGACCTTATAATCCATCAAAATGTTTTCTCGCGCGCGATTGGTCTAAAACACGTCACGTGACGCAGCCAAAACTGGGGAATATCCGGGTGATGTTCCCCAAGTGATATTCCCCAGTTTTGAAAATTTGCGTTGCACGTTCGCAGGTTAAGTTTTCGTCTCAAATAAATTGCTAAATTAAATAAAACTGATTGTTTTGAACAGACTAGAAATATTTTTTGAGCGCCAACATAATTATTTTGTTGTTTAACAGCTTGGCCGACGGAGATCTTCCACGGCAAACAGAGCGGCCTTGTGAAAAAATATTTGAAGGATAATAACTACAATAGCCTCCATTTGGCTTCAAAAATATGCTCGGATATTTGTCCTTGGGACATTATCTGTTCCTCGAAGCTCACAGTTTTCCTCGAGCTTCGCTCTCGGAAAACTGTTTGCTTCTCTGAACAGATAATGTCCGCGGACAAATATCCGAGCATATTTCCTCGCCAAATGGAGGCTATTGCTTTATGTATTACACAGGTCTTAGTCCCCCTGACCGCGCGCTACGAAAAACACAGTTGAAAGCCTATATTTTAGGAAATAATTATGTCGTATAATAAACAATTTATTCAGCGGAAATTTGTGTAATACGGCTGAGCATTTTTACTCGTCAATGTCTATTTTTTCTCGCCTAAAGGCTCGAAAAAAATAAAAACTGACTCGTAAAAATAACCAGCCGTATTACACATTTTTCCACTGAATATCTTTATATCTACCTTGTTCCAAATGTCTTTTCTTTGTAATTTACAAAAAACCGCTCGGCTTGCATTGATCATATTTATGTCACTACCTTCATCTTGAGGGCCAATGAAACTATGTTGACCAGCAACACTGAAATGTCTAACAACAAAAAACATTTTATTTGTAACTAAAAATAAAAACTGAAAATGACAAAACGTATTAGAAGCTGAAATAACTCCGATTACACAGGCGATTTTTGATGCGCTCTCCAATGCAACTTTTGTCGCGCTCGAGCTCGCGATGAAAATCCCAAGTATAAACTAGCGGCGATTTCAGTGCAATTTGGGCGCGATTCGGGTGCGATATTTGCTGCGATTTCAGTGCAAACGGCATTTTAAACAGCAGTAGTCTCGAAGAGCAGCGAAGAGCAGGCGCATACCCGCGCATCCTAAACACAAATGGTGTCATCCACCCCACCCCCGTCACTTTTATATCGAAGTCCCCCCCCCCCCCCCCCTCCGACCCTCCCACCCCACCCCAGGGTCATCCACATGTCTGTTGCATTTTCTGGCGTCTGTATTCATTTCTTGAATTTGTTGCATCAATGTGTGGCTAATTGTCCAAGGCATGTTAGTCTCGTGTGAATAGTCATGGAGGGAAATGAGATGGAAGAAGTTGTTGCTTGTCTCAGTGTTTAGGGTTAAAGGTCAAATGCACCGAAATATTAGTAAGATTAGTTTTAAGTCGAAATAATAGGGACTGATATAATAAATAATCATATTCTGAAGTTTGAAAAGATTTGGACAAAAACGTCGCCGAGATATTTGACTTTGAAAACTGCCTTTTTTTTTCGCTTCCACAAACGGAAGCGTTCGGGCAAACTTCGGAGGGTTGAGTATGATTGATGCTAATATAAAGAACAGCTTTCGCGACAAAAGAAAAAAATGCAAAATTTCGATGCATTTAACCTTTAAGGCATTTTTTTTACCCTCAGAACCTTGCATGGTTTGTTTTTACAAGTTGAGCGATTTTCAATTGAGTATCGAATGTAATCCAAAATTGGTTTTGCTTTACTACGTTCTGTGATTGGTTTAAAAAACTCGCGCCACCTACTCAACCAATCAGATGCAAAACCAAAACCACTCATAGTTTTGGTTTTGGTTTTGGGTTTACGACACTCAAATGAAAACCGCTCTAAATATCAGCCCGTGGGATCCCTACTGATACGCCATTTTTGCATGGTTAAATTTTCCCCAAAATCGCCGCCAAGTTGCATCAATTGCAAAGCGCGACAAATCGCGCCCAAATCGCAGTGAAATCGCCGCTAGTTTACACTTGCGATTTTCATCGCGAGCTCGAGCGCGATAAAAGTTGCATTGGAGAGCGCGACAAAAAATCGCATAAAAAAAAAAAAGATATATGATCCATAATTTAAGTAAAAATGTAAATTGTTGCAAACAGAACAAGGAATTTTATAACAAATAATAATCTAGCTTTACTTATTATGTGGATAAAGGTGTAGTGGACAATATGGACTGTATATGGTTTAGATATTCAAAGCCAAAGAATCATTATTGATTAAGCCGCCCTTTCCGTTATGCCCCCTTCTAATAAGCTTCACCCACTCGGCCCAGGAAAGAATTCAATAGTAAGAAAAAAATGAAGAGACTTTGATTATGTACCAACCTTTCTCGTGCAGTCAGCAAGCCCATGAGTTTATCAATGAGTTATTTTTTGGTTGGGGTTTTTTCTAATATTTTAGCAAATCTTTCCCTTCCATAAGCCATCTTGGTCCAAGAACAATTCAACACTTTATTTGATAAGACATGTATTCCTGGCTCCATCATGGTGACTTGTTTGTCTTCAATGTTACAATACCACCCCACCTTGGTCTCATCGGTTTGCGACAATTTTCCCACCAAGAGATTAAATCCATGATACTTCTCAGATTGGCCGCTAACAGTCTTGAGGTAACTCTCAACATTACCATCTCCTTTTAGAAAGTCTGGCACAAGATATCCTCTCCCTATTGTACTAGGACCAAAGAACTTTGGCGCCTGCCTGTAGTTTGTAACGGTTGCAAATTTTCCATCAGTGGTCATTCCAAGCCATGCTCCACCCTCCTTTCCTGGCTTTAGATCCATTCCTGTAAAAATATCGTCACAGCTCAGTCATGCAAAGCTCAATTTGTTTATCTGGAAATTCAAAATCAATTATACATGTATGTCCTAAGAAATAAAACTAAGTGGATGGAGTTTTCAATACTAGAGAGCAGGCCCTTTTTTATTACAAATATAAAACTGACTTGTCAACAGACTGGATTGATGTTTTATATAAACATGAATCATGACATGTGATAGTGTGACTTCAAGCCCCTTTATGAATGATCAAGCCATGCATACAAGCACGGATGAAAAAAGGTTTACCTGCAATTAAGTTGGGATTTTTCTCCCAAAACCTGGCTGTGGCTGTTGGTCTGAAATAAAATTCATCCCTGTTTGATGCTATGATAAGACGATACCCAGCAGGATCATCAGGACTTGGTTTGTCGCAGAAGTACAGAAACACGATGCACATTTTGAGGTCTTCGCTCGTCAATCGTCTGTCTTAGAAGTTATCTGTGAACATACACCTATTTCAATTAGCGTTGTCGGATAGAAGTGTAAGGCCTACAAGACAAGACCGAATGGTCGTCATTATAATTTGCATATCGCCACGAATTAGATCATTTGTTTTTCCATGTTTTTTCGCTAGCTGATTCTGCTAAAATTTAGTTTGGTCAAAGTTAGCTTACTTCTACAGGTTTAAAACAAAGAGCAAACGTTATGGGAGGCGGCGTGGCCGAGTGGTTTAGGGCGCGGGATTTGAAATCCGGAAGATCCCTGGTTCAAATCCTCCACCCTGCCACTAGCTGGATTTGCTCTCGGTAGTCCCGAGTTCAACTCCTCGGCCACGCTTTGTAAATATCCAACTGGACAGCCTCCCACCAGTTGGAATTCTTAACACGTTTATGTTCTATTTACAATATTTGTTTGTTCATTTACAGTGTCCACAATTAGTAGAGCAGTGCTAAATCCTCCTCCTCTGGCACTTAAATAAAGTTATTTATTTATTTATTTATTTAAATAATGTTTTTCATGTTACTTCTCATTAGTATTCGGTGCGTGCAGCAGTTTTCTACTTTTACCCATGCTACCATTCGGTCTTGTCTTGTAGGCTTTTAAAAACATTTCTATCCGACAACGTTAATTGAAATAGGTGTATATAGATGATATAGGTACATGAGTATATTTAACAAACGATCAGGAATCATGGATATGTTAAAGAATATAATTCCTGAACCTTCACAGTGTGAAAGCAATTAAAGCAATTGCTTTTTTAGCCTGAAGACCAAAAGATCATTGAAAGCAAAATTGTAGTCATTCACATTTCCTTTTCTGAAGCTCAATAAAATTTGTTAGGCATACATTATAGTACAAAAAGCAGTTAAAATTATTCACATTGCTGTAAAAATATAGATATCACCTTAAATTAAGCAAACTTAATTAGTAAAACTTGAATTTGACACAATTAATTATTAATTAATTATTTTATCTACACTGCAAACCCAGGACAAACTCGGATCCTCAAAGGAAAGTGCAGAGTTAAATGTCAGCAGTCAGCTATTTTCCTTAAAAAATACATAACAGACATCAGTAGCGTGATGATGAATATGTTGTGGTTTAAATTTATTTTTGGTTTAAAAATTTTCAAACCAGTTTGATTTTTATTTTCCTTTGTTTCAGATTATGGTAATCTGAATATTAGACAAATGAAAATAAAAATCAAACTGGTTTGAAAATTTTTAAACCAAAAACAATTTGAATGAAATCATATATGTGAACTGCGGAAATGAAATTAAATGAATAAATGATCATCGCCGAGTTATGAATGCAATTAAAGCAATTGCAATTTAAGCCTGAAAAAACTTCCGGCCTGAATTGCAAGTAACACTCCGGCGAGAACGCCCCTGACTAAATAATAATAATAATTAAGTTCTTTTCTGCGCGTTTAAAAATCTCAACGCGCTTACAAATATGCAATAATAACTGAACTAACTAACTAACTAACTAACTAACTAACTAACTAACTAACTAACTAACTAACTAACTAACTAACTAACTAACTAACTAACTAACTAACTAACTAACTAACTAACTAACTAACTAATTAATTAACTAAGTGTAAAAATGATTACTAAAAAGAAATGTTTTCAGTTTCTTTTTAAAAATGGTTATTGTCTCAGATTGTTTTATAGATGTAGGTAGGGTGTTCTAAAGTTTCGGGGCGTAAAAATAAAAAGCTCGTTGACCATAGGTTGCTGTTGAAACATCAGGTATTTGTAAAAGTGAGCGGTCTGAAGAGCGAAGAGAACGAACAGGTTTATAGGCATTGATGAGGGAAGATAGGTAGGTTGGTGATTGTCCGTTGATAATTTTATATGTTAAAAGTAGAATCTTAAAAACGATGCGTGATTTAATAGGAAGCCAGCGAAGATCCCTAAGCACGAGAGTGATGTGGTCCATCCGATTTGTCCCTGTAATTAGACGAGCTGCAATGTTCTGGATTCGTTGTATTTTTTCCAGCTCAAGCTTAGGAAGTCCATAGAGAACACTGTTACAGTAATCCAGGCGTGAAATAACAAAAGCGTTAACAATACGTTTAAGATTATCTTGAGACAGATATTTTCTCATCCGACTCACTGACCTTATTGCCAAAATAGCCTTTTTGCAAATTTTAACAAACTGCGTAAGATCTAGCTTAACTAAGCCATGCCAAATCTAGGAACTCTAGCCACCCTTGTATTGGAAAGCCTTCCTGCAAGTCCGCTTCAAATATTCATGTTTATCTTCGTGTTTTGTTGATGATGATGAAAGCATTTATTTAAACACGATGAAATGACAGCAAAGCTGATGTGGTCACGTGTTTAATAAAATTACTATATAAAACAAAATTACTATACAATCTAACCCTTAACTATTTACTACATGCCATTAAATTAAAAACTTCGCTACATATGCATTCTTATAAATTAATTTAACAACAACAACAACAACAACAATTTTTATTTTGCATTTATAAATTATAATTAAAAACTGTAAAACTGTAGGAACATACTAATATGATAAAATTAACATCACATCTTCTGTTAGGAGACTGGATTTAGTTGAAAAATACAATTTCATAATACCATTTCATCTTTCAAATGTCAAACAGTATCTCACAGTTTCAAATATTCAATATTTCCACAACTTCGAAACGCTTTTAAAATGCCGTTGTAATCTGATTCTATTTCTTATGACTTTGTTTTACATGAACTCCATCCTTGGGGGCGACCCTAAAACATGGAATGGTGGAATGACGGAATGGCGGAATGACGGAATGGAGGAATGGAGGAATATAACCCCAAATCCTAAAAGACGGAACGGCGGAAAATTACCCCAAATCCTAAAAGACGGAACGACGGAAAATGACCCCAAATCCTAAAAGACGGAATACAAAAAAAAAATACGGATGAGAAAAAATAAAATAAAAATAACATCCGTCTTTCTTTCGATCGTTCGAGAGGAAATCGAAGCTCGCTTGCAGAGCGATATGATAACACAAAGTCACAAACTTTATAGAAACACGGCGATTGAATATTGTTACAGCGATCACCAGTCACACGCGTCCTGGGAGCGAAAAAGTCTAGGCTAAAAAGTTGTGTTTTTGGTGGACGCCAATCATCTCCGCTTCTGCGCTCCTTCAACACTTTTGAGCCACTCGGTTGTATCCAACCTCGAGAATATTTTGAAATCCTGTATTAAAAAACTTGCGTTTTAGATTACAAACTGTATAAGTTTTGATTTCCAAACAAGACCAAAACAACATAGGAAGAAAGTCACTGTGGATTTCCTCACGGCTTAATATGGGCCTGAATGAAAAATCACAAACCTATATTTTTACTCTAGAAACAGGGATAAATGACCACAGTTATAGAAAAAAAATAACAGTCAAACCATCGAATAAATCAATAATTGAAATCCAAATCGTTGCATTGCTTTTCACTTTCCTTTAGTTGAATTTGGGGTTATTCATCATAAAGTGGTGACCCTCTAATGACTATCAAAAATCTAAATTGTGTTTGTTTGCAATTTCAGTATTTTTTCCTCTAATGACTAGTTTCTGATAATAGTTCACATGTATTTTAAATGAACAATTAAATAAAAGAAGTGCAAGCTCTGCAGTGTCGTTCGGTAGTAAACAGAATTCAGTTGCTGAAGGGGATGAGGTGTGGGAATATGAAATACAGTTGAACCTCTTCCACAACGGTCACCTTGAGCCGAAATAACTGGCCGTTGTAGAGAGGTGGCCGTTATAGGGAGGTGGCCGTTAGTGGAGGTTCGACTGTAGGTCAAAATTCGTGTCGTATAGGCGTTACGAAAGTTATGCAGCTATTCCAATTAAGAGAAGCGCGAGCGAGCGGAAATTGGGGCGAGCTTCAATTTCCGCTCGCTCGTGCTACGAGACAGAAACTCGCAAAATCTACAATAACAGAGACTGCCTTTTGCATAAATTAGGTGACTTTCGTTTCACCCTGGATTTTTTGTCGATTGCTTTCTTTTGTGGACCACAGAAAGCAAGAATATGCCCCCGGGGGGGGGGGGGGGACTCCCATATACAAGTGACGGGGTGATCGCCGGAAATTTTGAAAAGAACCCCTAAAAGGTACCAAAATCTCGTTTTGTGGGTGTGGCGCGCGAGAAAAAATTTTGATGGGTTATAACTCCCAATATTTAATCAATATAGATGTCCTTTTTACGCCACGGTTTAGATATATCATGTTTTTTGTTTCGACTTCATACGAATCTCTGTAAGTTTGGAGCCGCCATGTTTTTTTTTAACGGTCACGGACCGTCACGGTTAAATGCTCACGCGCGTTCGGAATTTCTGGCTATGGTCTGTTCGAGATATTTTTAAAAGGCCCTTTTAAACACCTAAATGACAGTTTTCCCTACCCTTTTCTATACTTCAACTCGTGAAATCCATACCCTTTTCTATACTTCATCTCTTGAAATCCCTACCCTTTCATATACCTCGAGCCTATAGTTATCGCCGGATAACTGTCATAACTAAGGGCCTTAGTTATCGACAACTAGCTTCACACACTGGCTTTTTGTTATCGACAACTTTTCAGTGATGATCGACAACTAAATAGTTGTCGACAACTATCTCTCCAGTCTGCGGAGGCCCTAAATTTGCGTTTGTTGTGTCTAGTCCATTGGTGCATGTCGGTCAACACAATCAAAAACTGCTCTCTTGTCATTTTAGTGGCGCCACGATTATGCAAATGCTGCAGACTTTATATGCCTTCGAGTTCGAGGTCGCGTTAGAACTCGAGTTCGAGGTCTGCTGTCGAGTTAAATCCCTATATATAAAGGCTAACGGCAAGCTCACCTAAGGGCCTCCACAGACTAGGCCAATTGTTTTCGATAGCTATTTAGTTGTCGATGATAAAAAGTTGTCGATAACAAAAAAGCCAGTGTGTGAATCACACACTGGCTTTTGTTATCGACAACTTTTTATCATCGACAACTAAATAGTTATCGAAAACAATTGGCCTAGTCTGTGGAGGCCCTAAGCTAACTTAGGCTAACCGGAAAAACTTTCGTGTCTGCTGAGATTGTTGCCGGATTAGTTCTTATAACTCGATGGCTGATATTAAATATTCATTGTTCAGTTCTTTACGTAGGACCCTATATGTATTCAGCTAGGATACACTATACTGAGGATATAGATATTTTCATTTTATTATAAACAAATAATAGCATAAGTTGTACCTGGTATTTGGTAATAATACCGCCTCTTAATATTTCAAAATTGTCCAAAATATCACTCGCCGAAGCAACTCGTGATATTTTGGACAACTCGCTTGTGCAACTCATGCTATTACCTATACTAATAATACACGATAACATAAATCTACACATACTAACATAAAAATAGTAAAGGCAACAAAAAAAGTAAAGATTATGGCACGATAGATCTTTGAATAGCTGAAGTCCTTCGTGACAAATACATAATCCATTATACAATGAAAAAGTTACGCGGAGCAACGCTCCGAACATGTTGCACAGTTAGTCTCAGTTATTAGTGTCGATATTAATATAAATAATGGAAAGGAAACTCAACAAAGAAATAGACACGGTACTCACTTTGGTTGCTGAAGAGACCAAGGACCGATATCGATATTCTCCTAGTCTAGTAGCTAGTAGTCCTAGTACGGTCCTGTCCATGCATGCTTGGTTAATAAGAGATTTATTGGTATCGGGCGACAATCATAACATCCTGATTAGCTGATTTTAGTTATTGGTCCTCTCAACCGTAGCCTCCTACGCAGACATTCTTTGGGCTCGTCAAAGAATGTCTGCGTAGGAGGCTGTCTTGTAATAAAGACAGTTATGACAGTTATTTAATGCCGTACCAATAAATTATTATGTAGTGATTAATCTCAGTGGTTTCCCAGTCTGACCAGCCCTGATGGTCTCCCACTGAGGGGTTTTGGGGAACAAGGGAACAAACGAAATATATCGCAGGGAACAAGGGAACAAAGCAAAAATATGGCAGGGAAAAAGGGAACATAAATCTGTTTTAGGGAGCACAGGAACAAAAACGCTATGGAAAAGAGGACGAAAACATTTTGATATAAAGGACATTTAAGAGCATTTAAGAGCGTTTTTTCTGAAGAGCTGAGATTTTATTGATGCACAACCGTGGCTATCATTTGTGCCATTTGACCATTTGTTTTCATCGACAAGGCTCATTGTGTGAATATTTCAGCCGGGTCAGCTGGGAGTCTGGGTATGAGGACAAGTGTCTTATCTGAAAGACCCTGAAAGATACGACCGATTTCATAAATTTTATTGAGAAAACCAAAGTGAAAAAACGAACGTCCCTTGTATCGATGGACGTAACAAGCCTATACACAAATATACCACAAGAAGAGGGTATTATGCACTAGCTAATTGTAACCCCACCCCCTCATGATCAACTTCGGGGAATAGTGGGGGAAAGTGAGGCATTTTCCTACTTTGAAATGGCATTTTACCCGACCTGGTTGGGAATTTTCTCTTGATTGATCCCCGACCCGGGGGACATTAGGTGGGGGAAATTGATTAATTTAAATGAAATATGAATTTGTAAATGAGCTGTTGAGTTTCAGGTGCTTTTCGCATTCATATCTAGTTAATGGAACTTTCTGAACTGTTGTCTCAAAAGTCTTGTAAGCGGTTCAATCCTTATTAAATATTGAGCCTTTAATCAGTGGTATTTTCTTGTATCTTCCAATGCTCCAGCTTTCTTTACTAAAACAAATATTGCTAAATCTCTGCCCCACATGGTAGGGCATTTTACAGCAAAGAATTCTCCAGGGGTGTGGGGAATTTCAAGTTATGGCAACATTGAAAGTCCGTGTCCCCACTATTCCCCGAGGTTAGGGAATTACAATTGGGGGTTACAATTGACTGGTGCAAAATACAGTATATATATGTGAAACATACGACAACTACCACAAAAGCAACCCTCCCATACCTACACATTATCTCCGAGAAATGTATAAAGTAGCCCGGTATTGGTTTAAAAAATTCTTATTGGTACGTGCGTGTGCACGTGCTGGATATAGATCCAACTGGCGGCATGTACAAGCTTCCGTAAGCGTCCACCTATCCGTTATACTGCTGCTAGTGGACAAGAATCATTCTGTAAGCGGCCAGCTCTAGATGCGGACACTTTTTATGCTTCCCGAGGGTGTCTGCTTACGTGAGCTTTCGACTGAACTGGTAAACCCAGTAGTTTATATTGTGGGCCATTATAGACACAGAAACAAATATAATTGTAAATGAACATAACATGGTTAAGAGAGTATTTCTACTAAAATCAGACATAGTGCGGCAAAGCTGAAAAAATAGAATTCCGCTATCCTTTTGCATACAGGTAGTCCATAGTAAGAGTACAAACGCTATGTAGTTTTTTTTCTTGAAATATTTCTATATTTCCGAGAAAAACCGAATTTTCGATGTCACCTCCAGACTCGATTCAGCG
>MU827839.1:277482-298971 GCA_029204205.1 Desmophyllum pertusum | reverse complement strand
TTCGTGTTCGTTATGTTTTCAGCTCGCAGTTTTCTTTTACCCCACTACATCCTCACCCGCCCTCACCGCCGGAGCCTATTCATAGCGGAGGCCTATGAAGCCTATTCATAGGCTAGAAAAAATTGAAGGGCAGGGGAAAGAAGCGGTTTTCTTTATGCCCAAGTTGTGGCGGGAGGGAGGAACAGGGAGAAACCGAGAGGAAATAGGAAAAACTGTTGGCAAAACATTGCGTAATATCTTGCTGGCAATAGACAAAGACGCATAAAGTAGGCGTGAAGAACAAAGCAAATAATGGTAGGGGCGGAACTCTGGACGGGGGAGCGCGAGGAACCGGATACGTAGGAAGGTACAGGAAAGCGGGAAGTTTTCAAACTTCACCCATCGTCCACTCCTCACTATCATTGGCTAGTAAGTTAGTTAGTCGCCTTAGTCCAATTCAGGTGTATCTTCACGTCTGTCTGTCTGTCGCGACTGTTACTCCAGTCTTAGTCCAGTTTAATTAAGTTACCAAACGAACGTATTTAACTCAACATCTTTTTAGGCTGGGTAAAACTTTCAATGAATCGGATTGAAAAAACATACAGGGCAAAGCCAACTCCAAACTTTAGGGGAACAGGTCATAAGCAGCAGTCAGGATGTTTGTTGTTACAACATGTTGTTGTTGTTAAACAGTCTCGTTGTGGGGGGGGGGGGGGGGGGGGGGGGGGGGGGCTTGAAAAGGGGGTGGGGGGGGGGCTTGAAATAGTGTGCAAACGAGGGGGGGGGGGTGGCGGGGGGCCTTTTGAAAAGCGGGGGGGGGGCGCCTTGAATGGGGGGGGGGGCTTGAATGGGGGGGGGGGTTGGGGGGGGGGGGGGGGGGTGGGGGGGGGGGGGGGCGGGGGGGGGGGGGGGTGGGCTTGTTGGGGGCTTCTTTTGAAGCGGGCTGGCTCTTTGAATTGCAAGGGGGGCTATGGGGAGGGCTTTGATATGGAATGTGGGGGCTGGCTTGAGGGGGGGGGGTGCGGGGGCTTGTTGAAATTGAGCTAGGTTCAACAACAACAAACAAACCCAAAAAACTTAAGGCCTTCCTACGTTAGCTACAAAGCCACATATGATTCCCAAAGGACGAGTAACACTTTGGAAATTGGAATCATGTACAGGTAAGAGCGTAACATTTATAACAGGCCTGTAGGTGCCTGGAATAAAAAAATAAAGGATATGGCTTTCTAGTGCGCTGTATTTTGATGAGCTCATAGCAGGGGAAAGTGGCGAAATAGAAACAAACTCGTGAAAGTTTGTACCGGAGAACGCGAAATTGCTGTGGATGGGAAACACATGACGTTTCCCACGGGCATTTCTCGTTCTCCCAAACTTCATTCGTGTGTACCATAACTCTATCGGGATAAAACAAAATTTATGAAAACGTTTTTTATTTCGGGGGATACATGCAAAAGTCTATTTCTCTTTATTTATAGTCGCGGTTAAGAACGACTGTGAGGAAGAAGCGTGTATAAGAACAATCGTGAGTGTCGTTGTGTTACGAACAATGCAACCTGTCCAGGCGGGGGGATTTACAAACAAAGGAATATCGATGTGTGTTGCCCTCCTGAATATTCACGGGTCAGGATTGCATGAGATGGGTAAGTTATGACGGTATTTAATGATGTTATTTACCGGGGAGGAGGGGGCGAGGGAGGGAGGGAGGGGAGAGGGGTGGGGGCGGGGGGGGCTGGGGTGGTTACTGGGGGGGGGGGGGGGGGGTTTTTACTCCCTTTGATAATATAATTGACATAATGACAAAACCACAGGAGATTAAAGCATTTTTCAAGCAATTAAATTGGTTCCCTGCTCGTGGTCTCAGAGGAAGTAAACCTTCTTACCTTATTTGGAAAAATACCGCCGAAGCTCAAGAAGTTGCTGCACTCGGGCAAAAAAAAATGGCGGAAAATTTTCGCTTTCGTTTTTCTTAGTCTCCTCGGAAAAAAAAAAAAAAACAAATTTTAAAATTTCCATGTCAGTTGTATATTATAAAACTTCGTACATTGTCAACTAACATTCATTTCTGAGGCGAAGAATTGTTACTGCTTGTAGAAGCATCTAAGAATATGCCTTACATGTATAAGCTTATAAGTATGTGCGCGCGCATTGTTTGATGAAAAAGGGTAAGTTTTGTGCACTATAGTTTGCGGAATATATTTCATAGTATTATTAATCATTATGATATTAATGTCCTGATGATGAACCATGCTGAGAGGTTTGAACAAAGTTCTTGACATTAGTCCGTAATAAAAATTTTTTACGCTCCAAAACTGTTGAAAAATTATAAATAAAAACAAACATAGAAGAACACATCAAACACCCAATCGATCGATTATACCCCTTCTCATAATGTTTTTACGCTACAAACCGAAGCAGTTACCGAGGAGGGTAGCTGAGATCTTTAAGGGCATAATGTCTGAAATGGGGTATTAATTTGTCGGGGGGTCAGGACTGCAAATGGGGGAATCAGGGAACTGCCAATGGGGAAAAGAGCCGTTCCATGAAGCGCCTCCGCACACCCCACCCAAATTTTCAGGGAGTACTTTCCAGGGTGTGGTGAACTTCGAAAGCGGAAAGGGCTTTGGGTTTGTTTGAAATTAGCCAGTCTGACGTAAACAGTTCTTATTGATCTTTTGTTTACTTCAGATGTTGGACGACGTGCGTTACAGCTAAGCACAGATGTAACGTTAAGCCTGTGTGTGTGACCTAAACATAAAATTACCACATGGATCACATTTATTTATTATTGCACATGTAAGGTTGGATATACAGGAGATGGAGATACAAATGCGAAAGTGTGAATAGCTTTAGTGAATTGAAATCCTGTGCATCTCATCGCAAAATTACCCCCCCCCCCCCCCCCGTGGCCATGTGTGTCGGTCACTTTTTTGCTGCAAACAATTTGCTAGTACCTTACCCTCATTTATTTTTATACATGCACTTGTGTGTCGTAGAGCGCCCTGGGAGGGAGACAAACTGTCTTGAACCCTGTTCTTGAAAACGAAGCAATTTAAATTAGCATATGTTCACTAGAGAGTCTCCAAGAGCGCCACCAAAGACTCACCATAATTCAAAAAATACCAAAATTTTATTTTTGTAAAAATATGCATAACAAACAGACACATAGGAAAGTACTACTATTCTGACTCATTAGCTTCATTTGAATGGTCGGGCACAGCGCTAGGATTTTCATCCACAGACTTAAAACGTTATGAACCACGTTACACGACTATACGTTTTGACTCCTAGCTAGGAGTGAAATGATTAACTATAACATGGCCATCCACTCCTCCCCTCTCACCCCATACAACCCCATCCCCCCTGTAACCAAACTCCCTTTCTATCCTTCATTCGCTACTTTGGCACAGTAGACAACGCCCTAATACACAATTGCCTTAGTCCCTTAGCTTGGGATGCAAATCATCAACGGGATATCCCAAGATAATTTTTTAATGAGATAACAAATCACAGTCATTTCACACGCTACTCTTTCAGATATCAACGAATGTGCCACACAGGTCAACCCATGTGATGCAACGTCTGTTTGCAATAATACCTATGGATTCATACAATTGCCATTGCGACAATGAGATTTGTAAAGAATGCGTGCAGATTCGTACAGGTGAAATATATTTTTGATAAGAATATATTCCCACTCTATTGTATTTTTTGATTCAGCTACGTTTAATTTATAAATTATGAAAATTAAAAATTTACTGTTGAGTAATACTGAAGTAAACTTTTCTTAAAGTTACGTTTAGTACTAGTAGTGTAGTATTTAGTACACTCAGTTTTATTTTGTTAACTGATCGAAATCTGCATTGGAGAATAACTTATTGTAATTTAGAACCGAAAAAAAAAGTTCCAGGTTCAATAAATGGTGGTCTTCTTTGTCAGATATTGATGAGTGTTTCCGAATGGAACCCACAAATGCGATGTTAATGCTACATTGTGATAATACCCTTCGGATCATAACGACTGCCTTTGTAAACCAGGATTATACTGGAGATGGACGCACATTGTACAGGTAAATCATCTGAAGCCCTTGCGGAGTGCTTGATGACGATATAGAAGGAGTGATGTCACGGATAGCGGGCATTTTCAAACAAATTAGCCTGAATTTTTTTCTGCGTCTCAATCTTCGCCAATCTGAATTTATTCCTTTTGCAATCAACTTCAGAGCGAAAGAATAAGGCTTGAACAGTGATTTCCGCTCTAATTTCACAATTGAATCCTATTTTAACAATTCATAGTTATTTGATCTCCATCGATTTCCTAACTTACTATTCCAATTTGAAGAAAAAACGTGCCTCTGTTTTGAGACATGGCGATACGAACATCGTTTGCCAAAGATTGGTTCTGGGAGGCAGGCGAGCCTGTTTTTTCCCCCCCCCGCCATTAGTGACGGTCATTCATGCGTGTACACTTCAATAACGGATTGTCCTAGATATAATATTCTCACGTTGGCTCCGAGGCTTAGGGGAATAAAACAAAAGAAATCGACAATGAATCACATCGAGGTTGAGGAATGAATAAATAATTTTATTTTTGTCTTATTCCCCTAAGCCTTGGAGCCAAGTTAGAATATTAATCGGAATTGGTCTGACAGCGGCGAATTTAGGTACTCAGCTGAGTAATATAAAAGCTTTGTACTCAATTGCTGTACAATGTATATTCAGTTACCAGGCTCAAATGATCAATTTCTCCTTACAGAGTGGATACACATGATATGAATACTGGACTGTGAGAATTTGGTTTACGGGTACATCAAGGAAAAATTCCCTGCATTGTGCGATGCAATGGATCTTCTTTAATTCTCGTCACTTGCCCTGCTTCGAACATGTATTGATATTGTGGGGGGGGGGGGGGGGGGGGGAGGATAAGGGGCGGGAAGTATTCGGGAGGCGAAAGAAGAGCAGCGGACGATAGCGATGTATGGAAGAGCGTGGGATAATATGAAAATATGACGCAACAACCGAAGGGGCATAGAACTGGGAGTACAAGGCAACGGGAAGCGAAACGGGATACCCCCCCCCACCCAACCCCCCCCCTCCCCCCCCACCCCCCATCAGTGCCCACGAAATTGTAAGGAGAAATTAAGATTCTGATCGCTCCAGGAAATAAATATAGTTAACAGTAGCTGCTATATTTAAGATATTGATGAGTGGCTTCAAGCAACAAAACGATTGTGTCAATCGGTGGGGTTGCCCCTAAACTGTACACAAAATACCGAAGGATCGATCCAGCTGCTCGTGTCAGCCTGAGATATGTCTGGAATGGTACATACTGCCAAGGTTGGTTTAACTTACTTTGTTTCTAGTTTATCCTTCTATTCATTCATCAATCCATCAATTCCATTTAATCCAATGGATTGATGGAATTGATGGATTGGTGGATTGGTGGATGGTGGATTGGATGGATCCGGATGGATCGGTGGATCGGTGGATTCATCAATCCATCAATCCATCAATCCATCAATCCATCAATCCATTCAATCCATCAATCCCGATCAATCCATCAATCCATATCAATCCATCAATTCATCAATCCATCAAATCCATCAATCCCAATCAATCCATCAAATCCATCAATCCATCAATCCATCAATCCATCAACCATCCATCATCAATCCATCAATCCCATCAATCCATCAATCCATCAATCCATCAATCCATTCAAATCCATCAATCCATCAATTCCATTAATGCCATCAATCATTAAGGTCCAGGTCCGCGCGACACTATGATCCTATGTCCTTCGAGCCTTTGATAGTTGCTCGCTTTTCCGCTATAACCCTCTAATACTGATCGCACGTAGTGAGTAAAGACATTCTGTCAATCAGTCGAGAAACGTACCTTTTACGGAGTTTGCCTGTGGAATTTTCATCCATGGTGTCCACAATGACCAAGCAGTTCAGTTAAACAGCGACCGAATAATCGTTCCTCATCGATGTTTGAACGTTTGGATATCGCAAAATAATTCCTGAAAACGAACACATACGCACTGTCATGTCCGCCATCGTCCGCCATGTTTATTTTAAACAGTATTTTACAAAAAGAAAAAAAACCAGTACTTTAGTCTCGCTCGAGCCCAAATTTTCTTAAATGTGCAATCATGTATACTAGGTCCCAGGGCCTCAAAGCTGCTAGGACCCCCCCCCCCCCCCCCCCCCCACCCCCCCCCCCGCCCCCCCCCCCCCCCTGGCGGCAACTTTTGTTCACGAAAATAAGTGACAATAAGCGCGGTATAACATTTACATCCTGATATATTGCACTGTACCAGACTGAACGTAGTTCGAGAGCCAGTCTCTGTGGGGTCGTACTAGTTTTCTGAAGATGATATGGTTTACAACAAAGATATATACTCGTATGTTGGAATTTTTTTGGCCGCTACTATAATGTGCCGGTTTTTAATTGAAAATCAAGTAAAAGCGCATTAGTTGACAAGTTTTTATTTTTTCAATTTTGGAATTTACCGTATTTAACCAAATTTGTAAGACCCTTTTCAACAAGCCCCAAAATTGTCCTGTTGCAAAACCCAGGACGCACAGTGAGTGATTTTGACTGTTCAGTATTTAATCAAATTTGTAAGACCCCTGTGATTTTAATTTTTCTTCAGGTCAAACAGCCCCCAAAACAAAAAAATACGTTATTCCTCCTTGTTTCTTCCACTGCCGAGCAAAACAGAGCAAAACGGGTCACAAACCGCAAGCACAGACCCCGAAAATTCTCGTCAAAATACATAATTTCTCGTTCTTGCATCCACTAACCGGCCAAAAGAGCCGTCAAATACAAATACCTTCAAATTAAAACTGGCCCTGTATTATGTAGTTGACCGACGACCACATTATCTTTGTCTTTCTTTGTCTGTGTATATATATTAATATTTATACTTTATAATTTTTTAAATCGTGGCATTACCTGTAAATCAGCTTGTGTTTTTACCTATAGCTAAGTGTATTGTCCACGTTAAAATAAAAGTCTTATCTATCTATCTATCTATTCACTTCACGAACAATTTATTCGTTCTATCATTCATTATATGGGCCATCAAGCGTTATTTAGAGCTCCTTCTTTCAATTTATCACTCAATAAAGCCGTATCTTCTTTCCGACAATGGAACATTATAGTCTTAACAATTTACGCATAGAAACGAAAATATACGCGCAATAGCTGGATTCTGATTGGATTACATTTCCTGAATACTATTATAACAATACTGCGACCAAAAACAGCCTTTCTAGTGGACGCAAGGGAGAAAACAGCACACACCAGAAGTCATTGTGCTAACAAAGAAAGCTCTTATCATACATTCCTGTGCTGGCAAATAATGCTTACATTAGGAATGTGGCCGGACTAACACCATTAATTACCTTATTGTCACGTGACTTATCAACTGACACGAGGTAAAAACATGCCACAGACTGAAATACTATACATGTGCATACTTCACATTGATATCTTGAGAAAATTTTCTGGCTCAGCCTGAACTCCAAATTTCGACGTTCTTATAAAAAAAAAATGCGTATATGTTTAAAAGTGAATGTGGCAAAAGACCGCGAACGAAAATGCTGCTGGTATACGAAGGAACTGTAAAAGATCTAATCAGCCAAAAATAGAAAATACAAATAAAGTAAGCAAGGTTGATACTACGTAGAACACTCAACGCGACAACGACATGATATAGTCCAAACTGAAAGCCAAAATGCAGCCGTGGACAGCTGTTTCGACCTGGTTGGGTCTCGTCAGCACGGTGTAGCAGCGAAAAAATAGAACAACCAGCGAAAGCCAATTGTCTAAGTCGCACATGGTGATGACCTCAGATGAGCTCAAATTCAAGCCAATTGGCCAACGCCACAGCGCGTGACTATGAGCAATAGGCAAACAATTTGAAATGTCATGCCGTTGTCGCGATAAGCGGAAAGCAAGGATGGTTCATGTCTATCCTCACTTTTTGTATAGGTTTCAATTTATAATACAGACTTTGACGAATGTACTAGTAATCCTTGCAAGAACAATGGGAACTGTACCGACCTTGTAAATGGATACAATTGCAGCTGCGCACCAGGTTTCAACGGAACAAATTGTGAAGAAGGTGAGCTAATTGACAATGGTGAACGCGTTAAAGGTCTACAGGACTACCAGCGCCCGGGGGGGTACTCAAAAAGGTTTTATACGGGGAGGCTCCGCCCAGAGGTCCAGCCCCTTACTCTTTCATATACCATTTTTCACAGAAAAGGTACCCCTTTCATATACCTTCCATAGAAAATGGTACCCCTTTCATATACCTTCCATAGAAATTATGAAAATGGTACCCCTTTCACATACCTACAGTAGAAGCACTGCATCCCTTTTCTATACCCTTGGAATGAACTTAATGAACAATATATATCACCAGAAATCATCAAGCATTACAAGTAGAGATGTTAACCAAACAATAATATAATTAACTCGAGAAATCCCTACCCTTTCATATACTTCAACTCGTGAAATCCCTACCCTTTCACATACCTCGAGCCTAAAAAAGGACCCCTTTCGGGCGGAGCCTCCCCGTATAGTCCATTATAGGGAGTACCCCCCCCCCCCCTGGGTACCAGCGCAACTGGTTTGCGAAATAGCTGGTTTGCGACAACTGGTTTGCGACATAACTGGTTTGTGTCGATTTGTGACACAACTGGTTTGAGACATAACTTGTTTGTGACACAACTGGTTTGCGACATAACTTGTTTGTGACACAACTGGTTTGCGACATAACTGGTTTGTGACACAACTGGTTTACGACATAACTGGTTTGACACAACTGGTTCGCAGCATACCGGAAAGCTTATCTGACGAAAAGAGATGATACTTGAACGTGCTTTTGACAAGAACAACTACAACGCTGACTTTATACCGAACTTCTGAACCTAACGGAGACGAATGGAAACCGACACCTGTTACTACTGCGACAATACCCTACATCAAGGGCATTTCTGAGACCATCACGCGTATCCTACAGCCTTAGAATATCCGCGTAGACCAACGTTAACTACAGTGACGAACCTAACGAAAATCGACTTTAACAGATTTCAATGAAATGAATAAATAAATAACCACAAGGCTGTACAACACTTATCAGCGGAGTAAACTATATCATTTATGACTTTAATAATATTTTTGCAGATACTATAGATGAGTGTGAGAGCAATCCTTGCCTGAACCAAGGAACCTGTACTGACCTTGTTAATGACTACAACTGCAGCTGTCTCTCTGTATTTTATGGGAAACGCTGTGAAATAGGTAAAATTTACGTACAATCTTTTGTTTTGTAAGAATATACATATGTCATGCCCATGCTGAATATTCAGATTTTTCTGCCGATTTTAGACTGAAAATATTCTTACTACATTCTTAGATTACAAAGTGGTCCAGAGTATAGTATTTCAGTAAAATAAGAAAAATAATACTACCTGAGCTGTACACGTTTTTATCGTTTTGTTAACTGGTTTTGACCGTAAAAGCTCTACAAAGCCCCCCCCCGGGGAGGGGGGGGGGGGGGGGCATATTTAATTTCAGGCCTCGAGAAGGGGGGGGGGGGGATTATTAGAGAGGGGCTTCATAGAGAGGGGGGGCTTATTTCAAATTATAAATTTGCGAGAAAATGCACATTAATTTTTCCCAAACTTTGCTATAGCTCCACTACTAAAACAGAACAAGAAACGGGTTATGTAATCACCGTCTTACAAATGCAACGTCATTTATACCCTAACCGCAACGATAGTTCTGGAAATTTTTAAAAACACCTCGTTTCAATACAAAGTATGACTGAAAACGCCAGAAAATATTGCTGAAAAGTCATTTACATCAACCCGACGGAAAGGGGGGTGGGGGGGGGGCTTAATAAAGAGGGGAGACTTAATACAAAATCTGAATTCCAAAGGGGGGGGGGTTTATTAGAGAGGGGGGTTAATAGAGGGGGGGGGGCTAAATAGAGCTTTTACGGTATTTACCATACTTCTAAATGAAGCCATCATGTGATTTTATTTTATTTTATTTTCTATCAACATGCAAAAAAAAAACATTCTTATCTAAATCTCAGGCTTGGGTATATTCTTTGCATATTCTTAAAATTTCGCGAATCTCAGCCTCATTATTCTTATAAATGAGGTTCTTACTAAAAAAAAGAGTGTATTGCATTACTTGGCCAAACTAATGTATTGACTGCGGTTTCTTCGTGTTACTTGAAGTCCCAGCTTTCGACCTTCTCGGTGGACAACTTAAAGTGCCTATAACCTTTTTTTTTTTTTTTCTCATCTGAATCTAAACATCACCCAAGGAAATTCTGCGAAAACAATTTCCCATTTGCAGAAAACGCGAATTGTTTATGAATGTTATAAAACTTTCAAATTTTGCCGCAATTTTGGATCACCATTTGCGTTACTCTCCCCTGGGTCCTTCTCGGTTCACAAAGGATCTGTGGACGTAGATTAAGGAACACGTGACATCAGACAAAGGAACTGTGACGTAAATTAAGGAACACGTGGCTTCAAAACAAAGGAATTGTGACGTACATTCAGGAAAAATGTGAGCCCGTCGGCCTTCTTACAGCGTGACGGGTATACCAAACAAAAAATAGGATTTTGAAGATTTGAAACATTCATAAAAAATTCGCGTTTTCTGCAAATCGCAAAATTTGTTCGCAGAAATTCCTTGGGTATGTTTAGATTCATATGAGAAAATTAGAAAAAAAGGTTATGGGCACTTTTAAGGCCTGGATTAAAGGCTATAAAATACCCTCAGGATAGAATCGAAAGATCATTATTATATCTCAAAAGCAATTCTTAAATTTAACCTGACTAAAATCGTCACAAAACACGTTTTAAACGAAATTGGGTAATGTTGTATACAGCACAGTTTTGCCACAGTTTTGACAAAAATGTTAGAAATTAAGTTATTTGTAATGTCACGTGAACTATTTTCATTAATTGTGTTATGTCTATTTAACGTGAACATCGTAAAAAGTCTAATTGATGAGCACAAAAGAATGATATCTAACAGATATTGCTTGAAGTTAGCCGCTTATGTTTCTGATGAGGGTTTTTTATATCTGCTGAGAAAAAAATTATAATGTATATCGCGATCACTTTATAGTTTCCGCTTACGAGTGAGACGACATTATTATTCTGCGGTAATACCGGCTCAAATGCGGGCCGGGGATTGGTTATGAAGATACAGTTTGGCACTTGGAGCACTGAGTTGGCTTCCAGTTCCATTTCTGCGTCAGTGAATCATTACGGTAATTTATGCCACCGGAATTAAGAACAGTTCCACACTTAGATCTGGAACTAACTTACTAAAATAATACTATAAGTTTCTTTTCTCCTCACTTCGGATTTTGATGACCAATATGATATCATTAGTTGCTCAAAATACACCCCCAAACCTCGTTAATTTACAGAAATTACGAAATTAAACGTGTCTTTAACTAAATTGTTTGTAACCTCAATTTCACTGACATCTTTAAATTTATTCGAATATACAAAACTTAATTTTAAATTTCAGAGTTCTTTATAAATTCAACAATACTATCATCGAACTACAAGTATCTCAATCATCTCGCGCAATTCCTTGCACCTGCACCTGCTGTTGGAAATCATTCGACATGGCAGCTGTGTTACGGAGCCCCTAACGGTGGTAACCCCTGGAGTGCCAGTGCTTTCCATACAAGTGCGATGGGAGACACAACACGGTTTGTAATCATCAGAAAGGCCAATACGTGTTTGGAGGATACACTGACATTCCCTGGGGTAATATTTTGTTTAGATTATTTCCTTACCCTTCATACTAGCAATACGTGACTCGCAGGGAAGCTCGGGGGAGTGACAAAGGGCAAGGGGGGGGGGGGGGGGTAATTTGGCAGGAGTAGATCATTTGAAAAAAAATATTCAATTGTCCTGCCGATAGGGAGGAAGATTTATTATACGACATAGCATTTTAGAGTGCGAATACGCACAAAGACGATAGCAGGATATGAGACCGTATTATACGGGTCTCAGTCCCCCTGACCGCGCGCTACGGAAAACTCTGTTGAAAGCCTATATTTTGGAAAGATGTTATGTCGTATAATAAACAATTTATTCAGCGGAAAGTTGTGTAATACGGCTGGCATTTTTACGAGTCAGTTTTTATAGTCGTAAAAAATACCCAGCCGTATTACACAACTTTCCGCTGAATACCTCTATATATTTGTCACAAATTCGAAGATATTGTTTGGAGGAGATACCATTGGATATGTATATAGATAATAAAATTCCCTGGAGAAAAGGAGTAATTTTCCTCTTTGACCAGTGTCTGATTGTGGGGAAAAATAGAATAAGAAATGAAAAATTTGAATTTGGCTGGGGTCGATTACTCGGATTTGGACATCACAGCATGTACAGCATGAGTTTTCCCACAACCCCGTCCCCAGGGCCATCTCCGCTTTCAAGATGGCGGGTGGGCGCGAAGAAGACCCTGGCGAACAGCAGGCCACGTGTCTCCAAAAATATTGGATATTTTGATTGTTTCAAAATGGCGGCGGTCACGCGATTGGCTAAGTGGACGTGCTCTTCGCCAGGGTCTTCTTCGCGCCCACCCGCCATCTTGAAAGCGGTGATGGCCCTGGGGACGAGGTTGAGTTCCCCACGTCCATACATGTGGACGATATTTTTGCCAGAAAATTGAAACAAACCAGATTCTGTTCACGTAATGATACGTTTTTGGTAGTCCATATTGTTCGCGTGATCATGTCTGTGCTAATACCAGCGTATCATGGACTATAGGCTCAAAACTGTTAAGGTCTTCTGAAAAAGGAGTATATGACATAGTAGTCGAATGCAATAAGCACTGACTGATCGATTAGTGTCTGCTACAACGATGTCTGTTAGGAAACAAGTCATTTGCCGAAACTGTGATTTGACTTTTCAAATAAAAGTAACTCCTTTATTTTCGCTATTTCTTGGTACAGAATAGCTTAATGTGCTCTATAATGTTCCTTGTTGTAAAAAATATTCCATTTAAAATACTGCTAACATCAAAATTTCGAGCTCTACAATCACGACATTTTCAAAATGGGTTCCAGCTGAGCCCACAATTTCACAGCAGCAGACCTGTATATGACGTCATGCTCACCACGCGGTCTAGATGTAGATCTTGTTAAGCTTCTTTTCAGCTGTATGTTTTTTTTTCTTGCTAATGCGAGTAAATGTCGTGTATTTTAGAGGAATTAAGAAGTTCCCGGATTCAGGACCGGAGTCGACAGACGATGAGTTCGAGGCATTTTCGAATCATCAGTTTGACGTACGTCGTTCGACTAAAAATTGAAAAAAACAACTTTGATTTGAGCTGCACCCGTACGTTAGCTAACTTGTATTTCCAATGTTTACGGGAGTCATACAAATATACTAAATATGACTGGTACCAAAGGCACCCACCGGATCGTTTCGGTGGAATAAGTATATGTTCGGAATCGCCTCAGATATTCGGATTAAAGTGTGATGGAAATCTAGACTTTTATTTAGGAAATCAGTCAGGGGCGTAGCCAGCCTTTAAGCCATTAAACCCGGGCTTAACAGGAATTTCCGTGATGTTTTTTTTTTTCAGTAGCTGAAAGGCCGTAAGTTCTTCTACTGTTTCTTTGCTCACTATTCAATAGTGAATCCCCACCTTTATCAACGTTTTGATTTTGAAAAATAAAACTCAAAACAATATGTATGAGAAAATGCTCAAAGGTTGTGTACTAAAGAAAGCAAAGACGGTGGTCTAAAACTTGAAATAGATTTGTTCACGCAAATCTTTTTTTATATATAATATACTGTAAGCACTAAAAATACCTGTCATTTTACATTTGATCGATATCCATTTTTTGACGAAATCGTGGAAAATTCGGAAAATAGCATTTCCTAGCCTCTAGATTTCACAATTTTCTGGGGGGGCATGCCCCCAGACCCCCCTAGAGGCGCGCGCCTTCGGTGCCCGCTTTAAAGCCCCCCATTTAAAGGGGGAAAGGGCTGGCTACGCCCCTGAATGTCATCTCAGACTTTCGTATAATGCATGGGGACATTAATGCCTTTTTTTCGGAGAGATTAAAATGTCGTTTTGGGTCTGACAAAAAAACGGTCAAGAAGATTTCGATCCCTAAAATGTTCTGATGTTAGAAAGTTCAGCTAACGTATCCGAACAGATATTATTTTTCTTAGCGTTTAAAAATAAGCATTAACAGTCAATTCCAAGCGCGATCATCCCCCCCCCCCCCCCCCGCTCGGGCAAACCCCCGGGCATTTGACTTTTTTCAACATGTCTGATCAAATGCCCAACTATGCGGGCCAGTTGCACGGTCAAATGCCCCACCGGTCGGGGCTGAACAAAGAGGGGGTTTTCTTGTTTTCACTAGCTCTATATAAAAAAAAACGAACACTGTAAACAAATGTTAATAGGAAAAGATAAACGCATTTACTCACAATATAAACCTATTAAAACTAAGAGTGAATCAAGTAAAGACTTATGTACCCGTACTCAGCACCCATACTCACGTTCTAACTGTTGACCATTTTTCGCAAAATATTGACCGCATGAATTTTAACAAGTAGAATAACCGAATCGTCTCTTCTCGTTGCAATACAGCAAGCGTTTATAAATACGTTGAACCTACTTTTAACGCAACATTTACACACACACCAAAAAAAAAACTAACTGGCAACATAGGCCCTATTTAAGAAAGGTTGGCTTTCCTGACATTCTACACCTTGATTTTAGTACGGTAAGACCTGAGCTGAGTGAGCGAAGACCATGTGGAGTTATGACGTGTTATATGGAGTACAAGATCACTTTTAACCTTGACCGCTGGCCAATATTTGTCGACGGTCAAATGCCCCACCGTCCGGGCTTCTGTTCGAGTCAAATTCTCCACTATGCGGGCCAGATAGGGGTCAAATGCCCGGGGGTTGCCCGGGGGGGGGGGGGGGGTGATTCGCGCTTGGAATTGACTGATACATAACGCAAAAACGACGTTCCGACACCTACCGGAAAAAATGTGTTCGTTGGGTGGAGGCCCCTGTTGTACCAGAAGCCAACCGTAACTTTGGTCTAAACATCCGATAATTCAAAGTCTTAAATTCAAAACCGTCAATCCCTGATTGATCATGGAAATCTTGCCAGAATCTTGTAGGAACATGTAATTTACGTAGTGAGATTGTAGTTTCGCGTTACGAGTATCATGACGTCACAGTCCTTGACTAGCCCAAAACCTGTTTGCTGCGCGGAAGGAACATGTTCCATTAATGGTCATTTAAAAGGTGAAGGCAAATTCTCGAGAAAAATGGACTTTCCTTGCTCAGATTGAAATCAGCGTGGACTGGTATAAGTTACTACTCATTGAAACTTTCGAAAAATGCAAAACCATTAAATCGACAAAATTGATCGAATTGCCACTAACTGTAAAAAGTCAAGTCACAGCTATTTGCGAAACAGCAATCGCGCGCGAACACTCAAATAGTATTGACCATTACATACTATGCGGTATTTTACTTTAATACTCGTCATACAGACTCCAGATAAATAAACATGGTTCCACTTTATATTTAAACACGTTCATCCCTTTTTCCTGTAATTAACACTTACCTTTGTATTTTCTTGTTCTTCAGAGTCACCACAGGCTTTGTCCAAGGCTTTACCCCCAATGCGTTCATATTTTCTCTCGACAATGCAGAAGGACTGACACCATTCAAGATCATGGTAAAAGCGTCATCTGTAGCGATTATTAAGTACACACCTAATGGTCCAATGTTTGGTCAACTCATCTTAATTACAGGAGACGGTGATAATTCAATAGCAACACTAGGCCGTTCCTACCCTAAACCACTAGGAGTACTTGACGCGAAAATCCTGGCTGGGACAAGTCCCATTCACGCCTGATAAGGTGGAGGTTTTCTATCTTGGTTGACTCGCCGTAACATCACTGCCATCAAGGCTACGTTACGACGATGGCATTGTCTTAACATTGTTTAACCCTATTCTGCCTGTAGGGGGGCGGGGTGGGGTTGGGGGTGGAGGGTGGGGGGTGGCGTAGGGGGCCAGAAAGTGCCCGCGCTGATTCCTAATTTATGAAACTTAAAAAGCTTCAAGCAACAATGATGAAATCATGAAGAAAATGTTGAAGGTTTTATATTTCGATATATTTTCTTTTATCACGTGACTTGGCGATTCCATGACAACCATGTTTAATTAAAACAGAATGTTCTAACCAGATTTCGTGGAGTTATATTTGACATAATTTTCAGTTTTTTTAAATGGTCGAGAAGTTTCGGAGTAGAGGAAAGGGGAGGGGGAGGGGGGGGGGGGGGGGTTCCTTCATTATTATTATTATTATTATTGTTATTACTTTATCGTTCACAAATCAATTTTAGAGATATACTGAAATGTTTGAAAAATCAATCCTGAAAACAAATGTAATTAATTACTATACTTGAATATTTTGGAGATACATATGAGGGAGGCACTTTCTGGTCCCCGGCCTCCCCATCAGGGTCAATAGTAACGTCATAGGCCGTATTCATTCAAACCCGCCATTCGATTGTTTGTCTCGCCGGGTTTTCAACTACAGGCGGCTCTCGCAACAAATTAGAAGTTTAAAGTAATTTGTGGATTGTGTGGAGGCCCATTTTGAATTTTAAATACGCCGTCGCTGGAATGACGTCTTACTGCCGCAGAAAATTCGGAAAATTCTCGTAACTTCCGATCGCGCGCCGAAAATAATAAATTGATAATATCTGGGGTCACGGAAGTGACATCAGAGAAAACAAATTACATCCTAATTATCGTGTGGCTAGAGCTTGTAACGATATAACGCGCGCTGTGATTGGCTAATACTCAGGGTCGGATTTCCCCGTAATGCCCACGCGCATTATGAGTTATGTTAATGTACAGCAGGCAAAGCGGGTAACAGCACGGAAAAGTAAAATGTTAGGGGGAAAGCCATATAACAAACTTCTTATTAACTTTACTATATCGGGACCGTACTGGGAGAATACCGTAGAATTCCGAAATTAACGGCGCCCCATTACTTTGCGTGTAGCCGCTACTTTCGGGGTTTAATAGAAGGGTAAAAAAATGACGTTACTTTCGGGGGGGGGGGGGGCGTTACTTTCGGAATTCTACGGTATCGCCCTTGGTCTTTCTTTGTACGAACCGAGCGAAGCGAGTAGTAGTAGTGAGTAGTAGTAAAACTTTATTTAAACACGGTGTCAATTCACAATACATGCTCTTCCATCGAGCCGTGTATTAAATTCATTACAATAATAAAATGTTACAATCAGTATAAGAAAGACCGATGGCGATATTCTTCCAGTGCGGCCCTCGCGTTCATCAGGTAATACGATAATTAACAATTATTCGCCGAAGACGAAGTGAATATTGGGGAATATTCCCCGAGACGAAGTCGAGGGGAATATTCACCAATATTCACGAACCTGAGGCGAATAATTGTTTGATAATATACAAATTGCAGGGAAAATGTCGAATTTCTCCGAAGAAAACTGGAAAAATACGAAAATATTCCGCCATTTTTTCCCCGAGACAAAAACATTTGAACTTCGCGGCATTTCCAAATAAGGTAGAGAGGTTATAATGCTTCTGAGACCATGAGTATGGAACCAATCAAATTGCTTGAAAATGCATTATCCCATGGTTAGTATATTATAAGTACATGTAGTTAGTGGATACTTTTGCTGTACAAATGCTTACCTATTTATGAAAACAGTCAACTCTCTCTAAGACGAACACCATCGGGACCGGCACCAACTGTCCGTCTTAGATAGGTGTCCGGCTTATAGAGAGTTTAGATGCAGTCAAATGACTGAAAAAACGGCGCGCAGGGACCGACACCAGGTGTCAGTCTTAGAGAGGTGTCCGTCTTATAGAGGTGTCCGTTAAGATAGAGTTGACTGTATGGCCTGTTAGTAATTTTACAACGAAGGCCTTTACGTCCTCGGAGTTAGTTACACGTTTAGTTACAGTTCTGGTCTTTTGACATGTTTTCTAAAAGACATTCTTAAAAGATCGCGGAAAGAAGTCATGAGCAAATAGCTAGGTGGGCACAACGACTTTCCATGATGATCGAAACTCTGCTTAAACAAGAAGACGCACTATAAAAGGCTAAGCTCCTCCTACTTTCCTCATACTTTCCATCTAATTTGCATTTTAGTATTGCACGTGGAGGCTAGAGCTTTGTAATGTTCTTGTATTCCTTTACAATTTTTGTATCCACTATGAACATAAAACCTTATAATGTCTCAAATTTCCTCGTTTGTTCTCGGTAAGATGTGAATTAAAACTTTTAGAACAGATAATTCAAAATTATGTACTTCAAATATGAAACTTTCATGACCGAGTTTGAATTTCGCGGTTGTGTCAGCGTAAACACGCACGTTAGTTATGATAATATTCTATGTTCTTTGCTGTTTCTTGCATACCGAAATTTTCAAGAAACTAGTCATTATTCCGTGGGATTTAGAATGATTTATAGAAAGAAAACGAAAAATATTTATTCTCTACTGACGACTAATTTTCAGCTATTGTCTCGTTCGCGGTTGATTGACAAATGAACTCGAGGTACCTTAGGTACCTCTCCTTTTATAGTGCGTCTTCGTGTTTAATCTTTGTTTGTTTGTGTGTTCGTTTGTTCTCGTGTTGAGTGTTTTTGTTTGTCTATTTGCTTGCTTTTGTTTGTTTTAAATCTCTGTAGTTGAATCTCTGTTTAAGTGGGAGGGGACGGAGGTGTTTACATGATAGTTGAATCTCTGTTAAGGGGTAGGGAGGTGTTTATTATAGTTGAATCTATGTTAAGGAGGCCAGGGAGGGAGGTGTTTATTATTATTGAATCTCTTTAAGGGGGGAGGGAAGGAGGTGTTTATTATAGTTGAATATCTGTTAAGGGGGGAGGGGAGGGAGGTGTTTATTATAGTTTGAATCTCTAGTTTAAGGGGGGATGGAGGGAGGTGTTTATTATTAGTTAAATCTCTTTTAAGGGGGGAGGGAAAGGAGGTGTTTTATTATAGTTGAATATCTGTTTAAGGGGGGAGGGGAGGAAGGTAATTTATTATAGTTTTTGAATCTCTGTTAAGGGGTGAATGGAGGGAGGTGTTTAATTATAGTTTTGAATATCTTTTAAGGGGGAATGGGGAGGGAGGTGTTTATTATATCTTTATGAAATTTAAGGGAGGAATGGAAACGCAACGCAAATAGTAATTATCAACTAACAGGGCGTTTTCACGGCGGCGCATATTGGTGGTCCTCAAACAATAGGAAATGTTTGCATAAGAAAACGAACTCATTTCCCAATTCTTCATTGTTTGGGACTACCAATATGGCTGCCATGACTTTAGTTGTGAAAACGCTCTATTTTGGTGTCCTCATCTATTAATCCATGAGTCATCACATTTATATCAATGGAACCTAAAATAATGATCGCAGTTTTGTTAAAAAAATACTTTTACTAGACTAAGTGTAACTGAAGCTATGAAAGGGAGTGTATCGAATCACGAGTTTCCGGTCAGGAGCTTTTGATCTTTTTTGAAAACGTCCGGGCAGACTTTTTCAAATTATGCCCTTGTCTTGGAAGAATCGCTAAAACTAATTACGGTTTGCTCTCCCTTCACCAATTTCTACTTGAGATCCTTTCCTCTTGATGTTCTTGGGGCATTTCGTCTATGAGCTAAGGTATTTTGTGCATAATTATTGCAACCGTTTTTAGCCAAAAAATCAGAAATATTCCCGATTATAGTGCTCCTTATAAGAAGTCGGCCGTCCTGTAAAATATCGACTAAGGCTTAATAAGGTCACTGAAGAGGCAAGGACTAACTTTTCTACACAAATATTGTTTACATTTTCAAACGTTCAAAACACCAATAAATGTTCACCAGTCTTAAACGGCAGGTGGCTCAACCTGGTCCACCTTGCTAATTGTATACCGATCTTTCCATTTCTGGGTATTTCTTTAAGTCGTAGCCTCATATTGGTAATAAAATGTTTTTAATGAAAAACAGGTCCGGCGTGATGATTTTCCCCGAAACGAGCGGCTGGTAATCGAGCCTATCCACGTGACCGCGCAGCTGCAAGGGCTTGTAGGTTTCCATGGTGGAATACCACAAATCGAAAGAATGTATTTTGATGCAGTTGTGAACCTTCGAGATTAACTCATGTATGGCATATCATTCACCAATAGCAATTATATAATTATGTAAGTAATAAAGTCATTGTTTAACTATTAAATAATCGTTACTTTTATTGTCCCGTTTAAATGAATAGCTCTGGTGCGCTTTTCTTTCAGGAAACTTTTAAAAGTCATAGCTCTTGCATGCGATTTAAAATGACATCCACTTACTGAAAATAAAAACTGAAATTGAGTAAGAGACATCTTCAACGAGCCATTCGATGTCAAGGCTATATTTGTTTCATACATTCCGATCAAAAATTTGTTTGAGATCCGATATTGAGGCCGTTAAACACCCCCTCTCAACAATGTTGAGAGATGTTTGTGACATGTTGAGAAGAGTTTGATTTCGTTTAAAGGGGCCTATATCACGCGACTTTTTGCTATTCGTCCTCCTGTATTATTTTTTTACGAGCTATAAACTCAAACATGTCAATGAAATATTAATTCAAAGATGTTCTCACTTACATACCAAAACACAGACGATTTCTAAGCATTTTTTACCAATTGTTTTATTGCAATGTACTTAACTTGAAAAACGACTGGCCGTCGTTGTTCCGTTAACGTTTTCGCAAGATCCCGTTCAAAAATCTTTGACCATCCGCGTATTTTTTTTTATGTTTTCCTATGGTTAGAACCGCATTATTTTGTGGTTTGGGGGTTTTTAAGTTTAGTGTGCGTGTAACAGAATTTGCTCCCGGCGTAATCACATCGAACGAAATTTTAATCGAACTTAATCGAACGAAATCGAAACGATTTAAATTCGATTTTGCTCGGTCATCGAACGAAATCGAACACATATTTTTTTGTGAGTTTTCGATTTCCGAACCAAATCGAAACGAAATCGAATGTCATCGTTCGATTTTTGTTCCGAATTTGTTGTTTTTTATATTTATTTATTTTTGATGGTCATCCCGGGTCTCATTAGCACACTTTGACAGGCAACGTCAAATCCAGTAAATGACCACAAAGGGCAGATTGAGCCTGAATCTATTATGGATTTCTAATCATAGAGCTCAAAAACCGAACGTTCTATTTTGTTCGATTCGCAATTTGTTTGTGCGAGGTCGATTTCGTTCGATTGACCGAACTAATCGAACGGTCGATTTTTGTTCGATTCACAATTTTTTTTGTGAGTTCGATTTCGTAATCGAACTCAATCGTTCGATTGAGTTCGATTGAGTTCGATTTCTGAACGTTCGATGTGATACGCCGGGATTGCTGAAAATAGCGTGACACAGCCCCTTT
>MU827839.1:204314-276982 GCA_029204205.1 Desmophyllum pertusum | reverse complement strand
CTGCCCCCCCTACGCCCACTCCCTATGACCCTACCTGCCCTATCAGCCATGCCAAGGCAAGAATAGGGCGAACACAAATGTTAAGGATCAATGAACACAAACAGTCGTACTACCTGTCACACCACTCGATTGGCCGCGATGTGGTTGTATAGGGCGAGCAGAAAAACATACGCATGTAGAAACATGCACCACACATAATCAGGCGTGAACAGAATGTGAAATCGTGAGTCCCAGCCAAGATTTGTATTCATTCGTTTTGCTAACTCCAGGTGTGCTGCAGGAGGTAGGAACCGCCTCAGTTCTGCTTTTGAATTATCCCCGTTTCTTTTTTTTTTTTGTTTTTTTCTTTTTTTTGGTTTTTTTCTGTAATGTAGTATGAATGCGACCAAAACAGTGGCTTTGCCAGTTAAGGTCGTGTAACTTAATAATCGTACAGCTGACGCTTTGTACCATGATCTTGAATGAATGTCAGTCTACACTTCTGCATCTGTTGAGAGAAAATATGAACGCCATTGGGGGTATAGCCACTGACAAAGCCTGATGGTGACTCTGAAGAACAAGAAAATACAATTAAAAGGTAAGTGTTAATTACAGGAAAAGGGATGAAACGTGTTTAAAATATAAAGTGGAACCATGTGTTTCAAATTTATCTGGAGTCTGGTATGACGAGTAGTAAAGTAAAATAACGCATAGTATGTTATGGTCAATACTATTTGAGTGTCGCGCGCGATTGCTGTTTCGCAAATAACTGTGACTTGACTTTTTACAGTAGCAATTCGATCAATTTTGTCGATTTCATGGTTTTGCATTTTTCGAAAGTTTCAATAGAGTAGTAACTTATACCAGTCCACGCTGATTTTCAATCTGAGCAAGGAAAGTCCATCTTTCTCGATAATCTTGCCTTCACCTTTTAAATGATCATTAATGGAACGTGTTCCTTCGCGCAGCAACAGGTATCGGGCTGGCCAAGGACTGTGACGTCATACTCGTAACGCGAAACTAAAAAATCTCACTGCGTAAATGACATTTTATTTTTCTACAAGATTCTGGCAAGATTTCCATGATCAATCAGGATTGATGGTTTTTGAATTTAAGACTTTGAAGTATCGGGATGTTTTAGACCAAAGCTACGGTTGGCTTCTGGTACAACAGGGGCTCCCAGCGACAAACATTCCCTGTAGCGGTGTCGGAACGTCGTTTTTATACGTTATAAATGTGCTTTTTGTGCAGTTTAATGGCTTATTTTTAAACGCTAAGAAAAATGTATCTCAGTGTTCTGATATTACGAAAGTCTGAGATGACATTTCCCTCAAAGAAAAACTCTAGATTTTCATCACACTTTAATCCGAATATCTGAGGCGATTCCGAACAGATATTCCACCTAAACGATCCGTGGGTGCCTCTGGTACAAGTCATATTTAGTATATTTGTATGACTCCCGTTAAAACATTGAAAATACAAGTTAGCTAACGTGCGGGTGCCGCTCAAATCAAAGGTTGTTTTTTTTCAAATTTTTAGTCGAACGACGTACGTTAAACTGATGATTCGCAAATGCCCTCGAACTCATCCTCCGTTCGACTCCGGTCCTGAATCCGGGGACATTCTTAATTCCTCTAAAATACACGACATTTACTCGCATTAGCAAGAAAAAAAAAACATAACAGCTGAAAAGAAGCTTAACAAGATCTACCATCTAGACCGCGTGGTGAGCATGACGTCATATACAGGTCTGCCTGGCTGTGAAATTGTGGGCTCAGCCTGGAACCCATTTTGAAAATGTCGTGATTGTAGAGCCTCGAAATTTTGATGTTAGCAGTATTTAATATGGAAATATTTTTTACAACAAGGAACATTTTAGAGCCACATTAAGCTATTCTGTACCAAGAAATAGCGAAAATTAAAGGAGTTACTTTTATTTGAAAAAGTCCAATCACAGTTTTCGGCAAATGGACTTGTTTCCTAACAGACATCGTGTATCAGACACTAATATATTGGATATTTTGGATTGTTTCAAAATGGCGGCGGTCACGCGATTGGCTAAGTTACGTGCTCTTCGCCCAGGGTCTTCTTCGCGCCCACCCGCCATCTTGAAAAGCGGAGATGGCCCTGCGGGACGGGTTGTTTGGGGGAACTCATGATGTACATGCTGTAATGTCCAAATCCGAGTAATCCACTCCAGCCAAATTGTTATTTTTCATTTCTATTCTATTTTTTTCCCACAATCAGGACACTGGTCAAAGAGGAAAATTACTCCTCCTTTCTCCAGGGAATTTTATTATCTATATACATATCCAATGGTATCTCCTCCAAATAATATCTTTGTGACAAATATATAGAGGTTATTCAGCGGGAAAGTTGTGTAATACGGCTGGGTTATTTTTTACGAATATAAAAACTGACTCGTAAAAAATACCCAGCCGTATTACCAACTTTCCGCTGAATAAATTGTTTATTATACGACATAACATCTTTCCAAAAAATATAGGCTTTCAACAGAGTTTTCCGTAGCGCGCGGTCAGGGGGACTGGAGACCCGTGTAATACGGGTCTCATATCTGCCTATCGTCTTTGTTGCGTATTCGCACTCTAAAATGCTAATGTCGTATAATAAATCTTCCTCCCTATCGGCAGGACAATTGAATATTTTTTTTCAAATGATCTTCTCCTGCCAAATTAACCCCCCCCCCCCCCCCCTGCCCTTTGTCACTCCCCCGAGCTTCCCTGCGAGTCACGTATTACTAGTATGAAGGGTAAGGAAATAATCTAAACAAAATATTACCCCAGGGAATGTCAGTGTATCCTCCAAACACGTATAGGCCTTCTCTGATGATTACAAGCGTGTCACGTTTTCCCATCGCACCCTGTATGGAAATCACTGGCACTCCAGGGGTTACCACCGTTAGGGGCTCCGTAAACACAGCTTCCATGTCGAATGATTTTCCAACAGCAGGTGCAGGTGCAAGGAATTGCGCGAGATGATTGAGATACTTGTAGTTCGATGATAGTATTGTTGAATTTATAAAGAACTCTGAAATTTAAAATTAAGTTTTGTATATTCGAAATAAATTTAAAGAAGTCAGTGAAATTGAGGTTACAAACAATTTAGTTAAAGACCCGTTTAATTTCGAATTTACGGAAGCTGTAAATTAAACGAGGTTTGGGGTGTATTTTGAGCAACTAATGATATCATATTGCTCATCAAAATCCTAAGTTAGGAGAGCAAAAACTTATAGTATTATTTTAGTAAGTTAGTTCCACATCTAAGTGTGGGAACAGTTCTTAATTCCGGTGGCATAAATTACCGTAATGATTCACTGGACGCAGGAAATGGAACTGGAAGCCAACTCAGTGCTCCAGTGCCAAACTGTATCTTCAGAACCAATCCCCGGCCCCGCCTTTGAGCCTGTATTACCGCAGAAATAATAATGTCGTCTCACTCGTAAGCGAAACTATAAAGTGATCGCGATATACATTATAATTTTTTTCTCAGCAGATATAAAAACCCTCATCAGAAACACAAGGCTAACTTCAAGCAATATTTGTTTAGATTATCATTCTTTTGTATCTTAATATTGTTCATCAATTAGACTTTTTACGATGTTCACGTTAAATAGACATAAACACAATTAATGAAAATAGTTCACGTGACATTACAAATAACTTAATTTCTAACATTTTTGTCAAAACTGTGGCAAAACTGTGCTGTATACAAACATTACCCAATTTCGTTTAAACGTGTTTTGTGACAATTTTAATGAGGTTAAATTTAAGAATTGCTTTTGAGATATAATAATGATCTTTCGATTCTATCCTGAGTGTATTTTATAGCCTTTAATCCAGGCCTTAAGTTGTCCACCGAGAAGGTCGAAAGCTGGGACTTCAAGTAACACGAAGAAACCGCAGTCAATACATTAGTTTGGCCAGTAATGCAATACACTCTTTTTTTTAGTAAGAACCATCATTTATAAGAATAATGAGGCTGAGATTCGCGAAATTTTTAAGAATATGCAAAGAATATACCCAAGCCTGAGATTTAGATAAGAATGTTTTTTTTTTTTGCATGTTGATAGAAAATAAAATAAAATAAAATCACATGATGCTTCATTTAGAAAGTATGGTAAATACCGTAAAAGCTCTATTTAGCCCCCCCCCCCCCCCTCTCTAATAACCCCCCCTTTGGAATTCAGATTTTGTATTAAGTCTCTCCTCTTTATTAAGCCCCCCCCCCCCCACCCCCCTTTCCGTCGGGTTGATGTAAATGACTTTTCAGCAATATTTTTCTGGCGTTTTCAGTCATACTTTGTATTGAAACGAGGTGTTTTTAAAAATTTCCAGAACTCTCGTTGCGGTTAGGGTATAAATGACGTTGCATTTGTAAGACGGTGATACATAACCCGTTTCTTGTTCTGTTTTAGTTAGTGGAGCAATAGCAAAGTTTGGGAAAAATTAATGTGCATTTTCTCGCAAATTTATAATTTGAAATAAGCCTCCCCTCTCTATAAAGCCCCCTCTCTAATAAGCCCCCCCCCCCCCCTCTTTTCGAGGCCTGAAATTAAACATCCCCCCGGGGGGGGGGGAGCTTTGTAGAGCTTTTACGGTCAAAACCAGTTAACAAAACGATAAAAACGTGTTCAGCTCAGGTAGTATTATTTTTCTTATTTTACTGAAATACTATACTCTGGACCACTTTGTAATCTAAAAAATGTAGTAATAATATTTTCAGCCTAAAATCGGCAGAAAAATCTGAATATTCAGCATGGGCATGACAGATGTATATTCTTACAAAAAAAAAAGATTGTACGTAAATTTTTACCTATTTCACAGTGTTTCCCATAAAATACAGAGAGACAGCTGCAGTTGTATCCATCAACACGGTCAGTACATGTTCCATTGTTCAGGCAAGGATTGCTCTCACACTCATTTATATCTGCAAAAAATATTAAAGTCATAAATTGATATAGTTTACTCCAATGATAAGTGTTGTACAGCCTTGTGGTTATTTATGCTCCTCGATAAATTTAGTTCATTTCATTGAAATCTGTTAAAGTCGATTTTTGTTAGGTTCATCACTGTAGTTAACGTTTGTCTACGCGGATATTCTAAGGCTGTAGGATACGCGCGATGGTCTCAGAAATGACTTTGATGCAGGGTTGTGCCTAAATCCTACCGTCCAGAAGGACAGCCGATCGGGTTTCCGAGTCGAGCAGTTGTCGGAAATTGCTCGGAGAGGTCGATTGTCTCTTGAAATCGGAACCAGCACGTGAAGATTTCCCGCCTAAACGTCGCTAACCGTCACATTCCAGCGAGGAATCGATCCGTCCGTCTGAAAGCAGATATTTAACGGACTAAATCAATGTTTTCGAAAATAGCAAGCAGAGAAGAAAAATATCTAAATCTATGGAGATACTCAACAAAACAACTTTGCACCGTTGTGCGCATGAGCAGAATTATTCGTAGGCAGTTATTCGCAGGTCACGTGGTGGGCTCTCGGCCAATGAAAAGGAAAAAAAAATGCATCGAAATGATAAATATAATTGTGCGTTGATATACTCATGCGAGACATGCATCAAGCCATCGACAAATCGAGAATAACTTTCATCAATCGCGAACGGATTGCGTTAATATTCCTTTCAAACATCAAAATTTAACTCGAATATTGTAATAATTCAACCTTAGCTCTATACATTCGAATATCGAATGTTGATTATATCTCTTTCCATCCCCGTGAGGCGAGGTGCTAGTACTCTGGAAAACAAGGTGGAAATTTAAGAAATTTGACGAAAAAGACTGCGATGGCTTTTCATTCAACCAGTAAAACCAGACAGTTGACAGCTAAAGCCCCCGACACACTAGGCGATTTTATACGCTCATCGCGGCGATCGGCGAAAGTGTGCCCGCTTCTGCGACGGCGAATTTCACCGACCTGCGATCAAAATCGCCGATATCTGGCATGCCAAATATCGGTGACTGGTAAATTTCGCCAGCAATCGCCAAGTGTGCCCGCTCCCGCAATTGAAATCGTCACTCGCCAACTATTCAACCAAGCAGATTTCCGAGAATGCCTTAATTGGGACCGAATCGTTAGAAAAATAGCCTGAAAATCGCCAAGTGTGCCGCAATACGCAGCGACGAATACGAAATTCGCTGGCGATCTAAGCGTATAAAATCGGGGGCTTATAAACGACCGCAGGATAGTCACGAAACCACTCTTGTCACGCTTGGATTTTTCCACTTTACAAATAATTCGTCATGTATCTTCTCCTTGTAGTTTCTATGTTTCATTGTTATTGTCTGCTATTAAAAAGCGAAGAGGAAATTTCAGAAACTCGCTATAAAGTAATCGAAAAAATTAAAAATCATCTGACTCGAATTGCGACAGCATACGTACATTCTTTCGTGCACGCTCCTCGGCTCCTGTCAAATATGTATGCACATTTCAGTCATGAAACCCTGTCTTTTTTAATCAAATCACTCAAACTTCTGCGTTGTTTTCCAGAATTACTATCACCTCTCTCACAGGGATATAAATATATATTTGTTTTATTTTTCAGTATAACAGCAATTTTCCCCTATTAATTTAAGTTCGGCTGAATTTAGCTCGGCGTCTGAATCAATTCAGCCGGTCTAAATTAATTTGGGTCGGCCTAAATTCGAATTCGATTCGGCTCGTGTGAAGTACGGCGTCTGAACTGGGCCTAAGTCTTGCAAACACAAAGCGAATACAAAGTGTGCTTTGAATGCTTAAAAGACTGCGTTTGGGATGTATAATGAACGGTTTCTTGCTTTCGTCACATTTCTTAAGTCTTCGTATAAATCGATATCCCTTTGGATCTTAGGTGAGTAAAATATTTGTTTTGAGAGCTTGAGGGATTGTTCTTATCTTGCTTCAAATCCTTTCTAAGTTATTATTTTATTAACATAAATTAGCTGGTTTAGGGGTAACGGTTTTTGTAAATGTATTTTATATATTTCTGTTGGCGATCGGAATCGAACGGCTCGATCGGAATCAATACGAAGCTCGCACATGGAGGAAATTATTGCGTACGAAAGTATCCCTTCAGTTCGTTTAAATAGTAAGTATGGCTTGGTCAATTTCAGCAGTTGAACACTTGAAGCCCCTACATTTTAGGCCGGAAGATTATTCGAAAGAAGATCAGATATTCCTGACAAGGGATAAATTCGTTCCCGTTCACGGGATGATGAAAGCAGTCAGTGTAAGTTGTGGATTTTGGACTGTGGACTGTGGACTGTGTACAAACAATCGTGTTTTTGCAAAAAAAGTGCCGAACCAAGCCAATTTCCAAATATTTTCTCTCTAAAAGCAACCCAAGTTTCCCTCTACCGCTTTCACTGAGTCGCCATAGGCTTCCTTTGATTTAGTTTTAAAATAAATTTAAGAAATTATATCTCTTAAGTGAAATTTTATCTATTCAGTAATATTGGCTAATTTAATGTAATTTTATTGTATTTTGTTGCATTTTTTTTATCATAAATTTTTATTGTGACACCAAAAAGCCCCATTTGGGAGTGTAAATAAAGCTTTTATTATTCAAACCGATTCTTCCGTAAAATATGTTTATGGCTGGGATCCAATCTAGGGTTCGTTTGTTTTTGGGAAAATCCAAATCCAAAACGGATGTGATGTGTTGTCGGGTGGCAGTTATGACGTGGTCTCCCCAATCGTGTTCATTTCTACAAAAGCGACGTGACAATACCTTTCGGTTTTTTTTAAACACGCTGATAAGCTACGAAGAAGTTGATTTCAAATTGACCTGTTTGGCACAGTGTTCCATTAAAGCCTGCTGTACAGCTGCAGTTGAATCCGTGTACACGATCGATGCAGGTTCCCCCGTTCAGACAGGGATTACCTGCACATTCGTCAATATCTGTTTTAAAAATCAGGAACCAAAATTACATAACAAATAAAAACAGCAGTGGCTATTAAAAAAAAGCTGACGTGTCGCACTTAGCCGGCGACACTGATTTTGAGCCAAAAACGCTTGAATGATAATAACTGGAGCTGGTTAGAGAAATTTAACCAGGGATGCATGCCTATTTTAATCCATGTATATCAAAGTATATACCAAACCAGTGAATAGTGCTTTTCGCGCGTTCTGATTAGCTAGCTCGGAGGTGAATAGTCTTTGCTATTCACCTCCGAGCAAAACAAAATGGCCGTGCGTTTTGCTTCTTTGATCAAAGCACAAATTACTTCCATAAACGAGGCCGCTACACGTCACTGTGTTATAAAAAATACCTGAATATATTTAGAGGTGATTGTTACAACCCGCACGGGGAGACTAAGCCGAAAACCGGATAAACTTAATTTGTAACCGGTACCCTCCCCTCCCCCATTTGTATGTCACGTGACCTGCATGCCACGTTGGCAAGCTGTGTTTCTAAGACCAAAGGTCGAGCTGTGTTGTCAAGCCGCGAGAGCTGTGAAAGCCGTGAATAAAACTTAGTTGTGTTCAAGCTGTGTTTCATAACATTAAATGGTCCTTCGAGCCGGAGATTTGGACGATCGTAAGTACAGTTTGCTGTGGATTGACTGAATTCTGCGAGACTTCGTGCAGTCAACACTCACAACCACGTGGAAGACAAGATGGCCGCCAATGCAAGTGACAGTGAAATACCGAAGCAAGACGACCTATCTCTAAAATCAGTGCAGCAACTACGTGGATTGCTTAAAGAAAAGGGACTATCGACATCTGGAAAGAAAAAAGTCTTGATCGAGAGGTTAGTAAATGCATATTACGAGTGGAAAGACTGCTGTGAAACCAGAACTGTCAAAAACCCCCGAAGATTTGAATTTCGCTGAAATCAGCAAATAACTTCCTCGAAACACAAACGAGGAACAGTCGCAATAAATTATCTCCATCAGACGTAAAGCTAAAGTGTTGCAAGGGGATATTGATGCCTTAATTCGTACCATTTCAGAGTTGAGCGAAAATGGGAACAATAAGGTCAAAAATACAGATCAGAATCAAAAGATTATCAGAGGATCGCATGGCTTTTCTCCAGTTGAGAAATCGCATAATTTCATTACTCGCAGACGAGGAAATTGAGGATGAACTTCACAGTTGGAGGGAATTCTTAGATATGATAGATAAAGCTGTAGATGCTGGCCATGAGTACTTAAATAAGGAGAGCAATTTGGAAGAACAGTCCTCAAAAGGAAGTGTACATAAGGGACAGTCACCAACCGTCTAATCTTAAACTGTCCAGGATTGAGTTGCCCAAGTGTAAATCGTGACGTATTGAAATTCCAAAACTTCTGGGATCAGTTTGAAGCTGCAGTGCACAACAATGATGATTTGCCCAAGGTCCAGAAATTCACTTACCTACGTTCAGTGCTGACTGGCAATGCCTTGCAAACAATAGAAGGGTTTGAAGTAACTGGGGCTAAACTATCAGCCCCTGTGGAATGTCTCAAACCACAGATATGGAAGAAAGCGTGTGGTAATGTCATCCCTTGTCAAATCAGTTATTAAGATGGATGCAAAGTCTGTTGCAAATGCATCATCCCTTCGTGATCTTTATGACACTTGAATAAACAGAACTAGAGCTTTAGAAGCTCTTGGAGAAACCCCAATGAGTCATGGATGTATTTTGCTACCAATGTTTGAGACAAGTTGCCATCAGAGTTGTTAGAAAAGTGGGAATTAGAGCTTGCAGACACCTCAGAAGATGAAATTGATCTTGAATTGTTCTTTAAGTTTCTCAATCGACAAGTTCTATCCAAAGAGGCAGGAGAAAGAAACCTTCAAACAATTCCTAACCCGAGTAGTCGTAGTACTAAGATGAATAGATAAGAAAAAAGAAAGCCATCATTCATTCAGATAAGTGAGCAGGAACAAGTGTCAACTGCTTCTGCTTTGTTCAGTGAGGTAAAACCACCAACAATTCCAAGTTGTTAGAATTTGTAAAGCAAATCATGAGTCACTAAAACTGCCCTGCGTTTAATGGGAAAACAGTAGATGATAGATGGAAAACTGGTTCAAGAAAGCAAGCTGTGTTTCAATTGCCTGAAGCCAAACAAACACGAGCATTTCTCTAAAAGTTGTCGCCAACCCAAGTGTCCAGTTGCAAACTGTGGTTCGACGTCATCACAAGTTGCTGCATAGCCAGCCGCCGATAGCACTACTGTGAATCCGACCAACACTACATTAACTGGATTGGCTGCTTCGAAATCTTCTTCAACTATAAAGGAGACACTTCTTCAGACAGCATTAGCCAAGCTATCAGTGAAAGGTCAAGAAGTTACAGTTCGCGTTTTACTCGATTCTGGAAGTCAACGATCATACATTCGTAAGAACATTGCAGAATCCTTTGGTCTGCAAGGTCCCTCAGAAGTATTAAAGGTCAAATGCAATGAAATTTTAATAAGATTAGTTTTAAGTCGAAATCATAGGGAATATTATGAATAATCACATTCTGAAGTTTGAAACGATTTTGACAAAACGTCTCCGAGATATTCGACTTTGAAAACCGCCTTTTTTTCGCTTCCACAAACGGAAGCGCTCGGGCAAACTTCGGAAAATTGTCGGAAATGGAAAGCTCACCACATATGACGTCACATACACGCGCGAGTCCGCGAGAAGAGCGGGAATTGAAATTCTGCAGTTTCAAAACATCAAAAAGTGTGGTGTTTTGTGCTGCTTTTAACTGTAGCAACTGTTCAAAAACGTCACTTAAATAGTGAATTCACATTGCTATAAACTAGTTCGCGATTATTCCAACACGTCCAGGAGTTGAATTCGCAGGGACAGAGTTCAAGTCCAGATAGAGAAAGGAAAAATTCACCGTCGTGTGTTCACATTCTCCATAATACCGTGAATTTGGTCATTTGACGTTGTTGTTTTGCAGAGGACGGCAAAGAAATGTACTAAAATGCAAAACGCACGTGCGGAGCAATTGTGCTACTAATTAAATATATTGTTTTGTGACGTTATCGTTTCCGTCGCCGTCGTGGTTGTTTAAGGTCCCTAATCAGGCGTAAGCTTTTTTACATTCCCTAACGACGAGAAGAGATGCAAGGAATGGATGAGATTAATTAATTTGTTGTATTTGAGCATTTTCAAAGGAGATGTCAAGGTCTTCATCCATTTTCGTCAATACCGGCTATGGAATAATCTCCGAACAAACCCAGAACACTTGACTCAAGCAAATTACAAGCTTCAAACACGCGCGAAAACACGAGCGAAAACACGCGTGAAAACAAGCTCGCCACATATGACGTCACAAAAACAGTAAAGTCGTTTTCATTCCAAGCGCGGTCATTTCTGGTTCGTTTCGTTCAGCCGTCGGAAATTCTCGGAAATTGTCCAATTTTGTGCCTTTTAAGCGCCACAAACCAGCTTTTGAGGGTTGAGTATGATTGATGCTAGTATAAAGCACAGTTTTCGCGACAAAGAAAAAATACCAAATTTCGTTGCATTTGACCTTTAAGTGTTGCAACACTAGGCGGAGAAACAAGTGAAACAAAAAGATTTCAAAGAGTGAGTTTTTCCCTCTCACCAATCCAGGAGCACTATACAGGAGCCATTGAAATGGAAGCTCTTGCCATACCCAATATTTGTAATCCCTTGGGACCTGTCAAGTTGAATCTTAAGAACAACCCTCACCTACAAGGTTTGACTCTTGCAGATTCCTACCCTCGCAATTCAGTTCAAGTAGATGTTCTTATCGGTGCAGATCACTACTACTCATTCGTAACTGGGATTTGTAAGAGAGGAGAAACTCCTGAATCATTGGTAGCTATCCTTGGCTGGATACTTACAGGGCCTGTAGATAGTTATTCAAAGCATACGTCATCCATGCTGACGACAGTGGAGAATAACGAGGTGTCTGAGAAGGTTCTGGGAACTAGAATCAATTGGCATTACAGAGACTGAGAATCCAACTATGTCACAGGAAGAAGAGTGTGCAGTCACTGACTTCAATGACGGACTGAAACTATGATGGCAGGAACTACGAAGTTCAATTGCCATGGAAGAAAGACCATCCAAAGCTAGAGAACAATTATGCACAAGCCATTCAACGACTCGAAAGCATCGAAAGGAGGTTGAAAGGAGATCCTGAGAAAGCCGAAGGTTACAAAACTGCAATAGATCAGTACGTAGAGAAAGGCTTCGCAGAGGAAGTACCTGACCTGAGCAGTGGAGATGGAAATGTCCGGTACTTATCGCACCATGCTGTGTTCCGTGCTGACAGGAAGACAACAAAATGTAGAATCGTATTTGATGCTTCTGCTCGAGGGAAAGACAGCGTCTCTCTCAACGACTGTGTCCTTCCCAGTGGTCCTGCGCTGCAACCTAACCTCGCATTTGTCCTCATCCGTTTTCGTACACACAGAGTTGGTATGATAGCAGATGTCGAGAAGATGTTTCTGCAAATTAAGCTTGCACCAAAGGATCAAGATGTCCACCGATACTTGTGGAGAGACCTACAGACAGACGAAGCACCTAAAGTTTACAGAATGCTGAGATTGACTTTTGGAGTGAACTCTAGTCCATTTCTTACCATTGCAACAGTGCACGCTCATGCTGAAAAGTATGCAGAGACATTCCCTAATGCTGCGAGGGAAATCCTACATAACATGTATGTAGATGATTGCTTAACGGGAACCGACACGGACAGCTCTGCACTGTAACTTCAACAAGAGATGTCAGACATCATGATGACAGTAGCGTTCAACTTGACAAAATGGGCTAGCAACTCAGAGCTCGTAATCGATAGCATAGATCCAGAAAAAAAGAGCATCGTCGCCCTTGGTAGAGTTTGATTCATGTGAGCCACTCAAAGCACTTGGTGTTTCATGGGACTTGACTTCTGATTGCTTCAGATTCATAGCACCAAACGAAATTATCTCATCCCATGATCCATGACGAAGAGGAGCCTTTTAAGTTTAGCGTCAAAATTGATCGACCCAATGGGACTGTTATCGCCTTTCACTGTGAGAGTGAAGATCCTTTTCCAAGAGCTGTGGCGGAAAGGATTAGATTGGGACGACCCATTGGACAGTGAAATTGAAAGAGAGTGGTCATCATGGAAGTGAGAGTTGTTGCAACTAAAGGATGTGTCTACCCCTAGAAGGTTTGGAACAGGTGTCACTACGCAGTCTGCCATTGAGCTTCACGGTTTTGGAGACGCTTCTCCAAAGGCATACAGAGCAGAAGTGTACATTCGAGTTACAGACAGACTGGGACAAGTATCCTCTCGGCTAGTGATGTCGAAATCCAGAGTTGCGCCTATCAAGGCAGTTTCACTTCCAAGACCAGAACTTCTAGCTGCAGTGGTCAATGCTAGATTATTGAAGTTTGTTGCAGACACATTGCCAATTAAGATGAATCGCATTGTATGTTGGACAGATAGTATGGTCACACTTCATTGGATTAGAGGCCAAAGCTCGCCCTGGAAGCCATTTGTGGCAAATCGAGTGTCAGAAATACAGTCGACATGGGATCCCGAGTGTTGGAATTACTGTGCTAGCAAGGAAAATCCTGCAGATTTGTTGACACGTGGATTGCCATGTGGGGGGGTTTGTGTATGTGTTTCATAACAGTGATAATTTGTAGTAAGTTAAGTCGTGTCACTAAATAAAATCGCAAAAAATACCGTACAAAATGTTTTGTTTACTATCGAGCGAATGAGCTAGAGTAAGAACGTGACAACGCTCAGTTGTAAATAATTTCGAACAGTTGTTCCAAACGCTGTCCAGTCCAACTAACTTTAAAATGGAATTCCTACCTGAAATCCTGAATACAGCAGTGTCTTTTAAAAGCAAGAAGTCCCTGTAATTATTTCAAACCTGCCAACGATTTAGTTTGTATTCGGATCGACTAATCTCGGTCTCACTACGCTAGAAAATATGCTTGTTGCCGTATCATGATCAAGAACTGCCCAAATGCTGTGGCTTCTCCAAACTTTACTGCTTCTCCCCTCCGGTAAATTAAAAGCAGGAACATCAGACGGTGGATGCAGTCAAATGTGAGAAATAATTGAACTGGAATTACGAAAACGTCTTCGGTTTGGCAGCATCCTGACCATCTTGTTCAGTTTATAACGGCACTTGCAGCTTCAACATCAGTTTCTAAGGCAATAATAACTGACGGAACTTGTAAAATAAGAGAAAATAGAACTCGTCGCTTTTGGTCTATCAGTAAAAACGGAAAAAATAATCATTTTCCACTTGAAATCGTCAAAGTCCAACATACGAGACTTGTTGATCGCCTGATGTTGTCATGTGACTTTTTCCCGCGCTGTCCTTGGTCGCGCGTAGGGTTCCACTTTTAAAGGATTTTTCCGATTTTTTCGCGGTAAAATAAATCTATAATTTTGGAGCTAGCTATTTCACTGGTTTTGGTATATACTAAAACAATTATTACCTCAGTGTCGGTGAAAAGTAAGCGGCTCGGTAAATATCCACCACTATTCACCTCCACTTCGGCGAATAATTGTTAAATATTCGTGATCAATTACATCATAACATTGTCAAAGTAGTAGCAGATCGACGAGACGCTTTGCTTTGCTATTTGATGCAATTAAAACAAAAACTAAATGGCCCAAGAGGAAGGATATCGATCGATCGTTTTAGCAACTGAACTACACGTCACGCTTACCTTTCTCGCAATGATCGCCCTCGAAACCAGGAGCGCACACACATCGATATCCTTTGTCTGTAAAACCTGACTGACAGGTTGCGTTGTTCCGGCATGGCGGCCTATTCTTTCCACAGGCATTCTGCAACAAGGAAACAGGACATAATTACTTTACCCTTTCCGCGCTAATAGTGATCAGAATCTAATTTATCCTCCAAATATCAAGACAAAGTCAAACAAACAGGTTGCGAGAATATATGTATGTTGATCACCAGGGAGATTTGAAACCTGGAGAGTATAAAGTACGTCCAAAAATGTTTCATTTAAGTTGCGTAACAACATATTATAATGTCATAATGACGTGGGTATTTCCAACTTGGTTCGGCCATCTTGGATTTCTTGATTTTTTCATGACGTTCGCAAATCGATCAAAACTGACTCAAAAGTAAAACCAGTAAAACGATGCTAAAGTGATCTTCAAATGTAAAAGTTGCAAGAAAGTAAAACAAACTGTTCATTTAAAAATCAGGAAAATTCCAAATTTGGAAAATTTTACATGCCTGTCAAATATGGCTGCCATAGAAACATCAAGTTTCCGTTAACAATGAAATGTCAAACAAAATTGTTTCCTGGTAAATTTCAGGGAAAGTCGCAAAGTTTGGCTTTTTTTACTTAAATAATATTCTTAAATAAAAATCATCAACAATATCAAGACAAACTGCCAAAGTAAAATTATATTAATTTGTTAATTATAGAAATGACGGCAATGTGTTTATAATTTTGATGTGTTTCTCACCTTCGCGCCGCGATAAGAGTAATCGGTGTCAGTCGTCAAGTCTCCATCGTGATCCAGGTGAGTGGAATTATTTAACTCACATTCGTGTTGATTTGTTGCACTGTCTCGAAATTTTTTAATATTCAGACTGACACAGTCGTCATCAAGATAGCAAAGGAGATCACACTGGTCCATGTCCTTGCCTTGCACGGTTTTTATCGTGTGGTTCATCAAACGTCTATCAGCTATGAAGTAGTAGGCTGGGAAGTACAGTTCACGATTTCGTTCTGAAATTTAATTTAATTTAAATTTAATCACTTTTAACAGGGCCCTGAAGGGAGGGGTGGTATATATCCCATATTCACATCCCAATTTTTGCCAAAATCCCAGTCTCTCAGCCTAACGCTTGTCAAAATCCCATTTCCAGCAGCACAGTTGGCGCCCCAAATCCCGGTCCCATGGGCCCAAATATCATTTTCTCAGTGAAAAAATAGGCAAATCCCAGTTCCCATTTTACACCTTCAGGACCCTCTTTTAACAACTTTTAATCACTTTTAATAAAGTATAGACATGCATGTTATTAAACTACAATCCGGGACAGAACATATTGGTACACTTACACAATACACGTACACAATACACATACACAATAGGAAAATATAGTAATCTTCCTTCACCCTCTTTAAAATGCCTCTTTTCGCCGCCTATTTTGCAGCATTGTTTGGCTGGAAGGGGGAATCTCTTTTACTTTGACAGCATTGACGACAATAACTCCCTCGTTCGTTTGTGAATCATCACAACTCGTGAGTAATTAAAAGTGGTATGCACTCATCAAGCAAGAAGTCGTTTCTATACATTAACCATTTCAGCTCAAGCTCGAGGATATGAATTATTCTTAATGACTGTCATACATTTATTTTAATATTTGCTCTGAGAATTTGGTTGTACATCAGGGTAAATCCACTGTTTGGCGATTTCCTGTATTGTGCAGACAGGTAATTTGAATAAATTAGATGCGGTCTTGTGATTCTAAAAACTGGAAAAGAGACCGGGATTTTAAGAGCGCCTATTAGTAAATTTCGAGTAATCCGAAACAGGAATGAACATTGTAATTTTATTTTATTTCCCTTTCATTTTTTTCTTTCAAAGATGGGAAGAAATGGAAATATACCTTTATTTCTTCAGAGATGGGAAGAACAGAAGTATTGTTATCTTCGGTATTAAAACATGGAAGAGAAATAGCTTGTTCTCCACTGCTGTTTACAAGTACAGCTGTATCATATATATTATTTGTTGTGAAATATAGCAGAGTTCGAAATACCACCTGATCAAAGGACCGAATACTGATCGGTGGTATTTACGCAAAATAGATACACCACAGAAAAACAACAACTTGCCCTGATTTCATGTAATCTACACTAACGTTGTTATCTATCCTTAGATCACTCGTTCGTGCAACAAATCATATTGATGTAAATTATATTTGTCTACTTCTTAGCCGTTTAAAAACAAAATCATTTACACGCCAAATTTTACCTGATTTGAGAGGGTTTTATTCTCAGGGTATACTATTTTTTTTCCGCCGGAGTGAAGGAAAATTTCGATTTCGTAGTCACGTTTTAAGACAAAATTCAGCATGTGCCATGAAACAATTGTTTTCGAACATCGTTAATTTATCGCACGGTAAAAAAAAAAAATAATCTAAATCATAATATCGCCGGGAATTGGCATTGGTTGTGGACAAAGGGGAATGTAGCAGATTTTTACAAATTAATATCAGCAGCCTACAACGTTTTAAGGCGATATAAACTAAATGAGACCAGTATTAGTTGATAATATTAAGAACGTTATCGTATGTTTTCCAGCCTACGCACTATTTTAACTGGCCTAGTAAATTTGCGGGAAAACGTGCATAATTGAAGACCGAACTAATAAATAATGAAAATGTTCTCAATACAAAGTGACTTTAATTGAAGCGGTTTTTGACGAAAGGAAACTGAACACTGAACCTTGTTAATAGCTTACTCCATATGCCATTAACATGCCAAATTTGTTCACATTTTTTTAGTTATTGTTAGGTAAATTTTAACCGTACCGTGCTTTTAAGCATGGTTTACCTAATGCATAAGAAATGAATTTCAAAGCGCACACGATTAAACAAAAATCGGAAACCCTGTCCATGTGCATAAGTGCTTCATTATGGTTTTTCAGATAATTAGCTTTGGAAAAGCAGTAACTTAACACTGACCAGTATTGCAAATCGACCTGTTAATAACTTCCTCCATGTTATATTCCATCAACATGTTGTTGATACTTTCACGCGTGCGGCGAATGTTTCTAATTTTTAAGCATGGTCTAAATAATGCGAAGGAAAAGGAATTTCAAAGCACAAGATGAAAACAAAAATGGCAAACGTTTTAGAAACTAAATGGTTGATGTGCACGATACGTGATTCAGATAGACGGTAACTAAACCCTGACAACTGTTGCAAATCAACCTGTTAATAACTTCCTTCATATTATATTCCATCGACATGCCAAAATTTGTTCATGCTTTTAAGCATATGGCAAAGTTTTCTATTTTTGAAGCATGGTCTACATAATTGGAAGGAAAATGAATTTCAAAGCACGAGATTATAAAGAATAATTGGAAAAATTGGTCGATTTGCATATACGTGATTCAGATATTAAATTTTGGAACAAGGTAACTTAACACTGACCAATATTGCAAATAGACCTGCTTTAACTTCCTTTATGTTATATTCCATAAAAATTCCGAAATTTGTTCATACTTCAACGCGTGTTTTTTGCATGGTCTACATAATTTCAAAACTTGGGAAGAGTTTTAGAAACGCGCTTGATGTGTATACGGGTTTCATTATGGTTTTCCGATAATGAGGCTTAGAGAAAAAACGTCGCATATCGCAAAATAACTCGAGTCTGTTCGAAATGAAAAAGAACGTGTCCATTTTTAATATTTTAAGGAAAATCGAATCATAAAAAATGACAAACAAAAATTAAAGTCCAAACGATTCACACAGAGCACGGGTTAAATATCATATTCCTTATCTATTGTTTTTGTGATATGGAAATACACCATCATCTTAACACGGCTTCTGTATATCGCTATTTCTCTGCATCTAAGGTGTTCTGTAGTGAGGATAAATCAAGCTTGACATTGGTCTGTATTGATATTATAAGAATCATTTTGATGTCGATCTCTCCTGGGAATTACTGATAGAGTCAGAAGAAAGAACGCTAAAAACAAAGCAATATATACTCGAACAAATTAGGTATTAATTTCCGAACTAAAAATATTTCTAGTGGCCAGGGAGTTGTCAATCGAAAACGAATACATTTATCTATCGAACAAAATAATTGAATACAATATATATATATATATATATATATATATATATATATATATATATATATATATATATATATATATATATATATATATATATATATATGTATATATATATATATATATATATATATATATATATATATATATATATATATATTAATTAAGGTAATATACATGTACATAAAAAAAATATGTCCAACTCACCCTCCGCGAGTGTTGGATAAGACATCATTGAAGTCAATGATACGAACGCCAATAACAAAGTAAAACTCATGCTTTCTTGCAACAAAACGGATGCCTTCAGTTCTTACATCTCAATGACAAGTGAAGATAGTGCTGGGTCAGCATCAGTGATGTGTAGTTGAACTGAGCAGCAGCTCATGCAAGCCAGCGCAGACTGATAAATGGTGGCATATTGTGACGTTGCATTTAGCATAATTTGTAGCTGTCCGGCGGACGTAAGCCAATAAAGCTACGCTGCACATGACAGGCTGGCCCACCCGCTGTTTATTATTAATAGACGTCCTGTTTTAATGATGCGTTATCAATGAGCGAACAAAACCTCTTCCTCTTGATGGATAGTCCTCGAAACATCGGCGAATGCAGCAGAATTTGACAAATTAACGTCGGCCTACAACGGATTATGGAGGCGACACTGAGAGAGACGTAAATTTTAAAAGGCGATACAGGAATGGGCGTAAAATTAAATTATGGTCGGTTCCACAATGGTACAATATATTTTACTAATCAACAGATTGTTAATACATTTGTGTTAAAACAGCCACGAGTGATGGCTGGTAAAATATTTTTACTTGAACATCGTGCATTTTAAGGTGTTTATCGCATGTTATCCAGCCTACGCACTTTTTTAATTGGCGTGGTTAATTTGCGGGAAAACGTGCGTAAATGAAGATAGAAATAATAAATAATGAAAATGTTTTCAATACAAAGTGGCTTTAATTGATGCGGTTTTTGACGAAAGGAAACTGAACACTGAACCTTGTTAATAGCTTACTCCATATGCCATTAACATGCCAAATTTGTTCACATTTTTTTAGTTATTGTTAGGTAAATTTTAACCGTACCCTGCTTTTAAGCATGGTTTACCTAATGCATAAGAAAATGAATTTCAAAGCGCACACGATTAAACAAAAATCGGAAACCCTGTCCATGTGCATACGTGCTTCATTATGGTTTATCAGATAATTAGTTTTGGAAAAGCGGTAACTTAACACTGACCAGTATTGCAAATCGACCTGTTAATAACTTCCTCCATGTTATATTCCATCAACATGCCAAAGTTTGTTGATACTTTCGCGCGTGTGGCGAATTTTTCTAATTTTTAAGCATGGTTTAAATAATGCGAAGGAAAAGGAATTTGAAAGCACAAGATGAAAACAAAAATGGCAAAAGTTTTAGAAACTAAATGGTCGATGTGCACGATACGTGATTCAGATAGACGGTAACTAAACCCTGACAAATGTTGCAAATCAACCTGTTAATAACTTCCTTCATTTATATTCCATCAACATGACAAAATGTGTTCATACTTTCGAGCGTTTTGCCTGTTTTACATAATTCAAAGGAAAATTAATTTGAAAGCACGAGATTAAAGAAAAAGTGGAAAACATTTTAGAAACTTGGTCGATGTGCATATACGTGAGTTAAGATAATATGTTTTGGAAAAAAGTAACTTAACACTGTCCAATATTGTAAATGGACCTGTTTTAACTTCCTTTATGTTAGTTATATTCCATCAACATTCCGAAATGTGTTCATACTTCCACATGTGATGAAAATGTTTTTATTTTTGCACGGAGTCTACATAATGCAAGAAAATAAATTTCAAAGCAGGAGATAAAACAAAACTCGGGAAGAGTTTTAGTAATTTTTAACGCTTTGATGTGCATACGTGTTTCATTATGGTTTTCCGATAATGTGTTTTTTGATAAGAAACGTCGCATATCGCAAAATAACTAAAGTATGTTCGAATTGAAACAAGAAAGTGTCCATTCTTATTATTTTAAGGAAACTCGAAGCTTAAAAAAAAAATGGCAAACAAAAAGTCCAAAAGATTCACACAGAGCACTTGCTAAATATCAGATTCCTTATCTATTGTTTTTGTGATATGGAAATACACCATCATCTTTCTTTGAGTAAACACGGTTCTGTATATCGCTGTTTCTATGCATCTAAGGTGTTCTGAAATGAGGATAAAGCAAGCTTGACATTGGTCTGTATTGATATTATAAGAATAATTGTGATGTCGATCTATCCTGGGAATTAATGATAGAGTCAGAAGAAAGAACGCTAAAAAGAAAGCAATATATACTCGAACAAATTAGGTATTAATTTCCGAACTAAAATATTTTTAGTTGCCAGAGAGCATTGTCAATCGAAGACGAATACATTTAGCTATCGAAAAAAATAATTGAATAAAACGTATATATATATTAATTAAGGTAATATTCATGTACATAAAAAAAATATGTCCAACTCACTCTCCGCGAGTGTTGGATAAGACATCATTGAAGTCAATGATACGGACGCCAATAACAAAGTAAAACTCATGCTTGCAACAAAACGGATGCTTTCAATTTTTACATCTCAAAGACAAGTCAAGATAGTGTTGTGTTAGCATCAGTGATGTGTGGTTGAACTGAGCAATGTTTTCGTGTTTCACTTACGATCGCTCGACTTCGAACGATAAATTCACTATTGTGGAAAAGATAATTAGTTTGCTAAAAAAGATATGCGAAAGAAGAGTCTCTCTCGGAATTGTTTTCAAGGTAAAAACCTTATCTGTTCCGTGACGGCCTTATCCACGCGAAATGAAAACAAATTCCGGGAATTTTGAATTGCCGCCATTATGTTTGTATGGAAATGAGCGAGCAGGTTGGCGCACGCGCAGTCATTTTGCCGCTGTGTCGGAGTATACCAGTTCTGGAAGAAACGAAATCAATTGTTCTACGTCACGAAACGTCACCGATCAAAACATTGGATCACATTTCGAAGCCAAATATTCAAGATGGCGGACAAGCGCGAGGAAGTGTATACGATCGATATGATTTTACTTTCCCAGTATTCCGTGTGAAATTTATCTTGAAAACATCACAACCACGATTCTAATAGAGGAGATAAATCGTGAAAATAACGCGGAGTGAAATATATTTTGTTTGTCGCGTTAATAGCAGCTCATCGAGTGAGATCGTAAAGGTCGATGGAAGGTCGTAGCGAAGCTTGTAGTACATCGCTATTTTCAACTTTTACAAGTAATTGAAAATGATGATTCTACAGGCCGAGGCTTCAAAGTAAAATCTAACGCCAAAATAGCTTGAATTTGACGACGGTTGCTACATATAAGTAGTTTATGACGCGTGGAAGGAATAGCTTTATTTTTATACCTAGAGTTGTGTTCTTTTCCTTTCTTTCTGCTCGTGTATAATTTCTTAAAAATAATAAACACCTCCAAATTAATTAAAGCTAGTGTTCTCCTCCATGGGTTTCAATTCAGACAAAATAATATTTTCAACTGTTTGGAATTTCCTGAATTGTTGCTCGGATCTCTCTGTCAAGTGGAAGGCCAGCAGAATATCTGTTTCCTCAGGATAAATACTAGTCTGTCCCAAAACATTCGGGGTTTGTGAGGATTTTATCCAAAATTTTAAAGTCACCCCTTGTGAATATGAATACTAAAGTACAGACCTCTGTACTTTAGAATGAGTTACCGTTTTGGGTCTCCCTGGGACAAATGAACTGAGTGTAATAATGAGGGCTATGACTTTGAAAGGAGAGGCTAGAGAATTCTTCAATCAATTTTCATAGTTGCTATTTGTTTCCTCTACGGCTATAATGCTGATATCAATAAATTATTGTTACCTATGAGTAAATAAATATGCGAGTGGAGAAATCATTCAAAATGTTTCAGGGGTAAAATAGTTTTATTTGTTTTCAAAGTTGCCCTTATCCTTTTCTTCATTCCTCTCTCCACCTAGAAACAATATAAACAATATTATTAATAAATTGTTTGTTTAAAAAAATGTAGAGCAGAGCTGGAGATAGTTAAAAACTCTGAGTCATCTCTATGAACCTGGAGATTTACTAAATTATCAGACAAAATATTCAACATACTGCTGAAAAGTTCCTATATAAATTTACCATCATGATGAGAATTTCACAGCCTATTGGGCCCTACATGTATTTGAATTGATTTGAATTTGACAGGTCACACACAATGAAATAGACCCAGGCGTAGTCATTCAATAAATTGATAATAATCAATAGCAGTCAAGATCAATCTTTGCTTGATATTGATTGGTATCGGCAATCAATAAGAATCAATAAAGAAAGAGTTGTGAGCTCAACTGATATCAATATTGCCGTCGATTGTCATTGGAAGTTATTACTTTTCGGTCTTTCCCCGAGTGACCGAGCAACACTGATAAAAGCATTGACACAATTGTGAGTATATTTGAATGACTCAAATAATTTATTATTTATTATTTGTCTATATAAGAATCATTCGACAAATATCCTCACAATATGCAAGGGTTTCACGTGTTTTTGTAAGCCAGATTTCTGCCAAATGACTATAATTTTTTTCTGTGATTTCGATCGTCAGCAACAATTTATTGATAGCAGTATTATTGATCCAGTCAATTCATTCATCATTCATCCTCTTCGCCCGCAACTATCTTACACCATCTATACCAGTCTTTTGCCACCTTTCCAGTCAATTGGTTTCCGATATTTATTTATATCGAGTGATTACCCTTAAAAACACATTCATAACATACACACTGAACTTGTTGATGAACAGCCTGGACCAAAGAACTTGGGAAAATAGCAACAAAACCATATATTTAGAGGCATAAGGGGTACACAATGCACAGCGGGTGTAGACAAAACGTGGACCCCCCTTTTGGACCCCCCTTCTGGATCCCCTTCTGGACCACCTTCTGGATCCCGTTCTGGACCCCCTTCTGGACCCCTAAATTTTTCTGTGACAAAAATAACAAATAATAAAACTGTAATATGTCTAAGCTAATATAAGCTTACGTAGTCCATGCTGCATGCTTGGTTCGGATGATTCCTTGTATTAATTAACTGGACAGTTATATTGTTATATTGTTAGCAGGAGGGAAATTTGCATTGCACATGCGCGTATCCGTTGACCGATAACTGTATGATCGCGGAATCGAGATGGCGTGGGAAATTAAATTAGCGATAGTAGCTGATAGTTATCGTTCTTACTCTTCGTAATCCTTTCTTTTCCAAACATTTCGCGAAAGAAAATGCGTAGTTTGTGGGGAAAATATAAACGGTCAAAGAGATACACGTTCAGATTCTAGCTTTTTCTGATTTTTTTTGAGTCAGTGTTTCATCTCGAGGAAAGATATGCGGAACATGTAGGAGATCGTTGACCGACTTTCGTAAAACTGGTAAAACCTTTGTCAATGCAGGTGTGATTGAAATTGAAATAACTGTACACTTAAAACTAATCACTGTAACATGCAAAATAAACATGTTATAGATCGTATTGTAGTTCGCGGCAAAATTGGCTCGAACAAAGGCTAAAGAAAATTTTCCCGGTCCAAAACAAAAGAAAGTCTTCGACAGTCGATAAGTTTCCCACTAAGAAGTCATCATAAACGGAAACTGACTCGATTGCAGCTACAAGCAACGCATTTTAATAATAATGGACTATTGGAATAAGTTGCGGATGAGATGAAGCAGCTCTCAAACGTCAGGAGTTTGCTTGTTTTTGTGCAAAAGCTTTGTGTGATAATATTGTTTGTATAATTAGAGGTACACTAAACATGATCACCCTTTCTAAAAATTGTCAGGGTGTGACCTTCAAAGAGAACTCCAACTTCTGAAGAGAAGGATGTGTATGGAGTTCACGTAAAGTCACCGATTTCAGTGAATTCCGAAGTCTTTGTCAATCAGGGTGCGCACGCACTATTTTTAGAACAATACTAACTGCAATGAGAGACCCTCGGGTACTCTAATGAAATACGTGATACGAACAAGAAAAGGGCTGTGGTTATCATTTATAAGCTCTGCTACAGGCTTATGTAGCTCTGCAACTGGCTACAACATGATCATGGTTTATTTCTAGAATCAAATCTTAATAAAAAGGATTAGAGGCCGAAAGGGCTGTGGTCGAATAAATCTCACCAGTTTATATAGAGAACTTTCAGAAAGCAACGGAAACAAGATCAGTTATTTCTGTGGCCATCAAAAATCAGTGGCAGCTCGTGTTGACAATTATACATCAATACATACTAAGCGATGGCCAAAAATGGATTAAATATATCAACTGAAAGCAATTCCAAAATGTTCACCTACTACATATCACAGTATAGACGGTATAGACATCAGTTCTACTGTAAAAACTGTTTCTGGCTCTTCTTCAATGTACAACTGGCCTTCACTTATTCCTCTATAATGGATCCCAACACCTACTTGGAACTCGAGAGACATTGACAGACTTGTTGTGCATGAATACTGTGAAACTGATGACTCAATTCAAACAATGAGGCAGATGGAGGTGTACAATTAGTTAAACTTGTTATTGAGCCCAGTCTTAAAAGTAAAAGTGACTTCGCTGTAGCATACGAAGTTGGCTGAATACCTTAAACAATTCTCAATATTGCAGCCTAGAGACTGGCCTGGACAGTTTTACAGCAGGCAGATAGTTTATGAAACACTGTCAAACTGTCAATATTGGTCATCCCTCGTGTATATCCACTCCAGCTGATCATGCCACACCTTTGACTTATCCATATCCTCAGCAGTTGCAGTGGAGCTAACATTGCTGTTCTAAAGAAACTAATTTAAAAGAAAACAAAAGGAAAACAGTGATAAGGAAATTCCACATGAAAATAAATGTACAACAAATTGTCATTTAAAGTAAAAGTGTTTCACTCTCTGAATAACTATAAAATAGACTACCAAAAAGTAATATTTTTAGTTCTAATTCCATTTTTTCACCAATTATTACAATTACACTTTAAAATATATTTAATATTCCTTCAGTTTTGTGGTTTTGGGGCTGGGATCTAGGCCAGGTTTTGCTTAAGAAGCCAAACAATGTATTTATTTATGCAATAAAATGTAAACATGGTCATGAACAAAAAAAAATAGGCCCGCGACGCGTGCTCATGGCTACTGCAACTTTTACTCAGGAATGCGCATACATGTAGCCAATGAGCCGAGTAAACGGAATGGGTTAGGGACTCTCGTGATTTCAATCAGTAAGGTGGATTCTCGGAAATGCCGTGAAAAATTAACAAGTCGATACTAAAACATAAGATGCAGTCTCGCAATTGAATGATTACGATGGGAAATAGGACTACGGATGAACGGAAGATGGAGTTGTTTACAACTGTATTTGGGCTTGACGCTTTGCTATTTTAAAAGGATTAGTCTTCAAGGAAATCAATACTGAAAACTTTGGAAATTGAGGTTAGTTTACTTAATATTTAGTTGTTAGTTTCTTGTGATAAGAGAAATGACAGTCCAATCCACTGTATATACATATGTGTGACGGTTATTTTAATGTAAACATTTTTATTTGGCAAATACTTGCCAAGATTCGTAGTTTCTGAAGTTACATATTTATTATGTAATTAAAAATTACGTGTGTGAAATAAATCTCGTGTGAAAGTTAATTATTTTTCTCAGGCGTTAAACATTGCGAATGCATACACAAATTTGCGCGATCGTTAATAGGAACCGAAAGATTGAAAGAGTCACATTTCTTTTTCATGAAAAGCAATTTGATTTAAATTAAAACTTAAACCTGGTAATTCCTTCAGCTTAGTTCCTAACGTACGTTCAACTGGGAGCCTGGGAACGGGTTTATGTGCCGGCTCTTCCTATCTCAGGAGGTCATTTCGTGCCAAATCGAGTAAGCGGGAGGAGAACACCTGGGTACTTGGTTACTAGTCTTTAGTCTTTTAATTGCAAGTATTTCCTTGCTGTTTATTTACATAACAAGTTGTCACGCGAAAAATATAAGATGCGAATAGTGAATTGACGACATTATTGTTTTGATTTCCGTGAATTATAAACAAACTACAGGTTGTTGCTATAATAGTTTTAGATACACGTAAATGTAATAATGCATGAACAATTACATAAAACAAGCACAAACTTTGAATTTGAATTCGTCACGCAAACCCGCTACATGTTTGCCACGTGCATGACTCAACTCTCACAAGACCTCTCACTTGATAATATAGGTCAAGACGTCGTTCCCTGAGTTGTCGCCGTTGAGGATAGTGCAGCAACTTTGTTGGTTTTGTTATTTTTTTCTTTGGCGTATTGCATTTGATAACCCTACCCCTAAGGCAACATCTCTTGCTTTGGCTAACCACACTAAAATAATCGGGCCCGTAGGGCGAGGGGTGCGACAGGTGCGTCCGTGGACCTCGGATGGCTGAAAAGAAAGTGAATTAAAAGCTATAATTCGCTAACTGCCAATGAAGCCTGAATCAACGAAGATAACATCGAAGGTCCGCCATTTGTAGATTTGCTGGGTGACACATTTAATTTTGGACCAGATCTTGAAATTCTATAAGCTGAATTTAACGTTAACGATAAATTCGACCTAAAAACCCTCATCCGATATTTTAATCTCCAGGCTCTATCAAAATGAGAGAAGATTGGGTACCCCAATAATGAACTGCAAAAGGGCTCAGCATGTGTGTCAAATGTGTGGTTGGATAAAATGGACCGAACAGAGCCAGACGTCACTATGAATAGGCTCCGCGATGGGGTGAAAGGAAAAGCGAGCCGCGCGAAGACTGGGAGAGAGAGAAAGGGGCCCTCTCTCCCTTCTCTCCCAGGCTTCGTGCGGCTCGCTTTCACGGAGCCTATTCATAGGCTAGAAGTCACAGAAGAGCGAAATAGAAAGGCCGCAGCAAAATCCTGTCAATCGATAGATACCTTTGTCCGTAAATTGTAAATTACATGTCACGTAAAGTTTCTTGTTTGTCAAAAATCCATTGTGAATTTAAAAAGTGCAAGAAATGTTTATGTTTATACCACAGGCAGACCATCCTATGTTTGAGTGGTCAGTGTTTACATTATTCAGGTCACGAACTACAGACCGGGGGGGGGGGGGGGGGGGGTACTCCCTTATATACGCTATATAGGTACGTGCCGCTGGACAGGGTATGGTTTTTGAGTATTTTGCTCTGGAACAGGGTATACCAAAAGGCATTTTTTGGTCTGGAACAGGGTATCAGTTTCCCAGAAGTTGGCACGAAGATCGATAATTTATACTCTGGAATAGGGTAGACGAAGTCTACGTTAGTCAGACGAAACGAAACGCACAGGAGTATTAAAGAAGCTTTACAGCTACACGTTAGCAGTGCTGATTTATAGTTTAGCCTTTTGGGTTAGAAAAAAGGTCGTTAAAAATCCTCTGGAACAGGGTATCTTTTTTCAACATTTAGTCTGGAACAGGGTCGCAAAATTAGCGTTTTGTGCTCTGGTACAGGGTAAGGGTTTTTATAGCCCAGCGGCACACCCCCACCCAATTTTTTTGGGAGTACCCCCCCCCCCCCCCCCCCCGGGCTACAGACTTACTGTGACGGTTGAGATTTGGTTCACAAGTATAGATTTAAGAGCTGTCAACTTGATCTGTATTATTCAATAGAGTTTAAAATATATGTAAATTGAGTCATGTGTGCTGTTAGTTTGTCATTCCGGGCTGTTTAAGACTTTTTTGGCGAGATTACGGCTCGGGAGGCACTCGAAAGTTAGTACACGCAATCCCCCTCTCCTTTCGCACACCCGCTTAAATATGGACACCCGCGGCTTATTACGGACAGTTTTGTTTGTCCCGACGAAAAGCTCATATATTTTATCTCACATTAGCCCTTAATACGGACAACGGACACTTTCCGCTCTCATACAAAGTTAACCTCGCTTATCTGTGCACTGTATATTTTCATTTGTCATGACATGTTTGACAACTGTCTTCCGGTGTTTGACACTTGTAGATAAAATAAGTCACAGAAGCTCACAGAACAGCCATTTGGACTGGTACAACTTAAATTTTATCTTCTTATCAATAAAGACGCAACTTAATGACTTACATCCTTTACAAAGAAACCGCAATTCTGTTATCTTATGTCAACACATAGTCTAACGTCACTGTTGTTTTCAACCCAAGATCAACATGTATCTGTATGTTTCCGTCTTATCTTTCCTCGACACATGCACACAGCAAAACGCTCGACACTACAAGTGACTCCACCATGTAGTGATTCTGTTTGAATCACTCATAAGTACAGTTGCATCAACAGTCTTTCAACTGAACTGAAGCTGTGAACGATCAACCTCAATTCAAAGCGGGCTGAAAAAGGTAATTACATTTCACAGAAAATGCTAACTAAAACTACTACGTAGATGTGTAGACTTGGTACACCACTACAACAGGGTGTCTGAGGATATTTTTTCCTTGACGAAGATAAAGGACAGCAAAAAAAGCGATTTTGTTTTACTCCGGTTTTGCCGTCGTGACTCACCGCTCAGTTTGAGCAGAGGGAAAAAACCTTTTCACCTAGGGTACTATAACAACTGTAAATGCTTCAAGTCTATCGTTTCCAAATCCTCCAAACAGACATTTCAGCCTGCATAGCTGGCAGTTTCGGCGGCCACGCGCGTAGTTTGCTCTCGTTTTCGTTCATGGCTTCGGCACGCGCGTATTTTGCCATCGCGCGCCAACAAAATCGCCAGCTACGCAGCCATGCTGGTCGCTTCTTCTCAGGCTTCGCTCCCGGGGGGGGGGGGGGGGGGGGCACTCTATTATATACGCTATATAGGTACGTGCCGCTGGACGGGGTTTTTAAGCAGTTTGGTCTGGAACAGGGTATAACAAACGACATCTTTTGGTCTGGAACAGGGTACCAGTTTCCCAGAAGTTGGCACAAATATCGTTAATTGATACTCTGGATTATGTTAGTCAGACGAATCGAAACGCGTAGGAAAGAAGCTTTACAACTGCTGCTTACTAGTTTAGCCTTTTGGGTTAGAAAAAAATCGTTAAAAATCGTCTGGAACAGGGTATCTTTTTTAACATTTAGTCTGGAACAGGGTCGCAAAATTAGCGTTTTGTAGTCGGTACAGGTTAAGGGGTTTTATAGTCCAGCGGCACACCCCTACCCAAATTTTTTTTTGGGAATACCGCCTCCCCCCCCCCCCCAAACGTCTTTATTTATTTTGCAACGCAATTTCTCTCCATGTAGCTCACTAAAAATGCCAATCTTCTTTTTGAGCATTGCACTTGACACCACCGTCAATGAAGCGAAACAATCGAACAATGCCATATCATGTTCAGTTATTCAAAGAATTGTTACAAAAAAGTCTTACGAAGGAATGTTACAAAGAATGCTTCGACGACGACAATAATGGGCACTTGCGCAAGCGCAGTACCCATAAAAATGAAACATCAGATAAACCCATTCTCGACCCCAGACCTTCGCTGCTTTCTTGACTACGCAAGCGCGCGAAGCTCTGGGAAACTCTGCGCAGCCGTAGCCAGAATCTGGCTATGTCGCCTTCACAGCGCATGCTCCACATCCAAATCCAAAATGGCGGTGCTAAAGCCAGACTCTGCTTCATCTAAAGCTGGCAAAGACTGCTACTTACGGCTTAAAAGTTGAGCAGAAGTCATTTATCGAAGCTGTAGTTTGTTTAGGATGCGTTAGGGTTTTACCGATAGGTTTCGGATTCGGAAAGTCGCAATTATTTTCATCTATGACATCTAAAGTGGACGCCAAAGGACGGAAGGTAAATTTCAATTTGATGTTTTTACACCCGGAGATGATCCCAAGCTGTCTGTACAGTCGCCTGCGACGTTTTTTAGCTGCTACTTCAAGGGAACATTCCAGTTAGGTTTTGCCGAAACTGTCGCATGTTTAATACAGTTTTACAGACTTTACTTGCCAGCTGCTTAGCGGTAATAAATTCATAACTTTTAATGTGCAATATTATTGTAGTCGGGCAATAATCTTGAAAGGCGAGACTGGCCCTTGCTAAGATTTTGGCAGCCAAAATGACAGTGTTTGTTTGCACATTATGTACAATAATTTCCGAACATCTGATGATTTTAAATTGAAATTTTTAATGAGATTTTGACTGAAAAATTGCAGTGAAGTAAGAGAAGTAAGAGATTGAATGGAGAAAACTGGAATTATAGGTTTTATTTGGTACAGTACATGCATGTATTATATAATAAATTGCATGTATTATTATTTGATGTAAAACAAGAGAAACATTCATAGTAAAACATAGATCTTTAAAAATCTGTGTTTTGGGTGCTTCCCAATCCTTGTATATCGTTGATTTGATTGTTTACCAGAAAACCCATAGAAAATAGAAATTTAAAATGTATAATTTATATCATTCAATACGTGTACACCATGAAAACACTTAAATTATAAGGATCCCTTCACACCATTGGTCTGGATGATAGTGGACCACTATATACATGTATGTGAGACTAATAATTCGTCAGCAACTCCCAGGTCCTCAATGTCTTGCAGATTGAGCGTTTCTTGAGGCATTTCCATTAGTACTCCACTAGAGCACTTTGTCTGGGCATTAATCTTAACTAGTAATATGTGTAAATATTCTATTAATACATTCTATGTTTACCTGTAGTTTTAGCTGTGGGCCAGAGTGTAAACATGTTTACGCTTTATCTGCATATCCTCATTAAATGAAGTGTTGTTGTCACCTTAATTTCTTTGCAACCATAGACTGTCATCTTTTAGATTGAAAAGTATCTTCTGACCCCGGGGGAGGTACTCCCTTATGGGACGTGCCGCTGGACAGGGTATGGTTTTTGGCCTATCTGTTCTGAACAGGGTATATAATTTTATGCGAGTCTGTCCTTAAACAGGGCTGAACTTGTCCTAAACAGGGTATGCGGTTGCACGATTGTCATCGTAAAAATATGATTTATACAGTACTTAGCTATCCGTGATTGGAGTTGTTTGCCGGTCTTTGGCTTGTATCATTCAAACGTCATTCGCTAAATATTTGCAATTACCAATAAAACACTTTAAAAATGTGCAAAACAAGAGTGTGTGTATTACATGTATGTCCTAAACAGGATCCTAAAATAGAGGATGTTGTCCTACACAGGGTACATGTAGGTATTTTAGTTTTTTGTTGTTGTCCTAAACAAGGTCAGGGTTTCAAACCCTCAGCGGGTCATTTACCCCCCCCCCCCCCCGGGCTTCTGACTAGGGGAAGAGTTAGATAAGCTTAGTTACTTTACTGTTGATTCAGGATAAGAAGAGTTGGTTTGATTCTTCTTACATTTTATTATTGTGCTGGGCATCAATACTGTATTATTGATACATGTAGCTGTAAATTTTTTTTAAGTTTGAGATATGATATACTTTGTTGGACCTGACTGAACATTTTATGAACTCGGCATAAATACTCTATTTAAAAGCCCCCAGGGGGCTTATTTCTTTTCAAGGCCTTCAGTGAGGGAGGGTCTAATATACATTGTAAAGAAGGTAAAGCCATTCGGAGCCAAACTGGTCCACACTGCTGGAGGGGTGCACTGCTGGAGCTTATCCTGGTTTCTGCAGCATGAAGCTGACTAGGAGTACTGCTACTCCCCCTGGGTGGGATGGTAGTCCATTGCAGGTTACCCCCCAGCCCAGGGGGTACTGCCCCAAAATACCCATATGGGTATGTACCACCCAGCGGGGTCGTGATTTTAGGACTCCTGATCTAGGACGGGGTACCTACAATATTCGAGACTTTTCAAAACGGGCTATGGAAATAAATTTCCAGAACGGGGTATAAAAATTGGCCTGTTTCTAGTACGGGGTTTCATTTGAATGCAAATTCTTTCTAAAACGGGATCCAAATTTTGATTCAGGATAAGAAGACCTGGGCGTCACATACCCACCCAAACACCCGAAACATATCTGAGCCGAGTACCCCCCCCCCCCCCCCCCCCCCCCCCCAGCCCGCTGCACACCACACGGAGCAGAATTGACTTCTACCCCATGTTAAGTGTTGATTTAAAAATAAGAAATGTGGTGGAGGGATAATAATTATTATTATTCTAAAATAAAAGGTTTGTTGAGGGAAACATTAGACTGCGAGTAGTCTCTTTCTTTCCTAATCTTTCCTGGGCAGGCGATGTGAATACCGACTGATCACAGTCTAGGGAAACATTTGAGTAGAAACACCAAAATTATAGTGATACAATGTTTTTGATGTGTCTAGCATTACCAAATAGAAAATGACAGTATAAGAACATGTTCACCTTCTTACTGTCACTCTTCTTGATACTTTTAGACACGTCAAACATCATATTGCCATAATTTTGGTATTTTATACAAATACAACTGCCTCTAAATATTAGCTAGTTAGCTGACTCAGTATATGTTTTTCTTGATAACATGAAAAAGCTACAAACATGCAGTATGCAGTGGGAAGCCATTTCATTTCTTCCAGTTCTTTAGAAAAATTATATTAATTATTTTATTGCAGAATAGCAAATATAAGATTTTGAACTTAGTAGCAGAAATGGCACTGGGTATCCCTGCATGTCTTGTGGAATGAAAGGGCTGGTTTGGTCAGTAAAACACCCTTTCATTCTACAAGACATGCAGGGATACCCTGTGCAATTTCTGCTAGTTCAAAGCCTTGTATGGTATTTGTTTGAAGACCCAAATGCACCCTTGTTAGGATACACATATGTATCTAACTGAACAATTCCATGGTAAATCAGCCAGTCTAACAGCTACATGTTTTAAAAAAAATCATCATTTACCAACCCCTTCTCTTGCCTGTACTGCAGACATTTCATCTGTGATCTGAGATACACTTGAGTATAAGGAAACCAAGCCACCACAAAATAATCTGTCAATTTTTTAAATATTATGACAACATAGACTTACGGTCAAAGGCTTTCTAGAGCTCAAATTAGACATCCCCTCACCCTACATGACATGCAGAAACAGTGACATTGCTACCTGTGAAATTTCTGGATTATCTCGGTTAATTTAATTAAAGAATGAAAGTTCAAATTTTGATTCAAGGCACCTTTTCATGAAAAATAAGACCTATTGTACATGTACATGGTCAAATAACATGGTCATGACTCAAATACTTTACATCTTAGTACTTATTTAGTGTGATGCAGTGTTCACCATAATATTTGACGAATTGAATAAATTTGGAGAAAACCAGAACATCCTGAAAAAATAAATATAAACGACTTCAATAACAACATAATAATATTTATTTCACTTTAAAATTCTGAAAATGCAGATAATAAATAAAGCGGTTAGAATATTTTCAAAAGGTAAATAAAATAACTGTGCAGGACCAGCTCATTTCAACAACCAACATAGGAACCTTACTTAAAGCTTCGGCAAAAATACTGAAAATACACAGTCGGACACCCTCGGAATCAGAAAAATTGTCCGCAAATGGAGCTTGCCGCTTACGGGAATGTGTAAATACAGAGCTAGTTTGCATGAGCTAGAGTTCAAGCGGGGTTTTGTCAGGGTGGCAAGAAGAGCTGTCTGCTTAAATACGAGAGTGTCCGCTCAGAGGTCGAGAGCTTCGATTGTAGTCCTGTCACTGCCATTTCCACGATTCTTTACGATATGTTCAAAATCTCGAAACTCAAAACACAGGGTATATCATATCGCAAAAATGTCCTTTCTCTAATACATATTTAGTTCTGGTACATCACCTAGAGTGGATCTTAGCGATATAAAAGAAGAGATCGATTAAAACGACAAAAAGATGAACTGTTTCTGTCCGCTCGGCCTGAACTACTTCTCCACTCCGACTCAATAGATAAACATGAAAATCACGAGGAAGTAGCCCATAGGTCAGTGACGATATTTAAAAATACATACTGTATCCTTTTTGTACCAATATCCCTTCGAGAACTTCCTCCAACGCAGTCAACGCAGCTTCGCAAAAGACTTGGCAGCTAACTCGCAGCCGCCATTATTTACAAATGACTACACATTCTCCACCCCTCCTAGAACTTTTCTTTTCGCGCGTAACAAATTGACCAATCAGAAGCATTTTTATTGTTTCAAGCGAAAACCAATCAGAGCAAGCTCTGTCCCAGGGTTCCCCAGAGCTCTTCTCTCCCTCGGTCATGCGCAAAAGAGAAGGGCTCTGGGTCGAGATTGCAGATAAACCTCAAGATAGTGGCCGATCTCGGAGATTTTATTTCTGGGTATTAAGAAATGCTAGAATTTTCATAATTTAAGGACAGAAAGAAGAATGCGTTACCAAATCAAGCAAATCAAAAGACAGATTTCCAGAAAAAACTTACTATCCAGTATGCGCGATAAAGAAAGCAACCAATTTCAACCGAAAGCCATTTTTTACAATTAATTTTTAAATCGTACAGGTGTTGCTAGATGCGGTAATTATTGCTGGTTAACGGTGGAGATGAAGGCTAGATTTCAAGATAAATAAATCCGAAAAAGGTTGAAAATATAATTTTCGACAAAACCAAAGAAAAGTGTGCATTATTTATCGAATGGAATGATTCTTGATCACGCCAGCAAGATATAAAAAATACTTCACTACCTGTAATGTGTTACTAGCTGTAGAAATTTCACCACTAACCTCTTCCTGTAGTTTAAAAGCTACACGTGATGTTTGGGCACGTAACAAAATCCAGCCTCCATCTTGTCCATGTTGACTTCTTTTACACAGTAAACGATTGGCTGGTTAATGGCACATCGACACCGAAAACAGCTCACATTTCGTCCGAGACTAAGGAAAAACTCTGAAGATCACATCCTTGGAATAATCTCCAAAATATATTTCTTCTTCAGCGAGAAATTCGCCTACAAACTCTAGTACTATTAGTAAACAATCGACATTGAACATTCATCAGACCATAACGACGCATGCGCATACAAATTTCCCTCGTGCTCATATTGTTACACGAGATCCTAAGCCCTTTTGGGCACTTTGATTTATTGTTAAGGTTGTATTTTTAAAAGGTTTAGGCTTTAGAATGTCATGCATGTAATTAGGATATATTATTCAATAAAACATGGCGATATTATATAATTTCATGATCTCATATTTCTGGATACGATCAAGTAAAAAAAGCGCGCATGAGTCCTGAAATTTGACACTGTCGCTAAGAAGCGTAATTACGAAGGACAGCTCATTACAGCCGACTGTCGGCTAGTGTCCTACGCAGCCTTTAATTGGATCGTCACACAACGCTCCTCTCCGATCCAAATAATGGCTGCGTAGGAGACAAACTGTCGGCTGACTGTTATGAAAGCTTTAATCGACCAAGGATGAAATATTTTCTTTTGTAACAATGAATGGATCGTTTCGACCTAAAGGCAATTCGCCCGATCTATATTTCTTTCTTTCCTAACGCTTTAAGAACGAGTAATATACATAGTTTATGTCTTCTTTCGGGATCCGGCCACGCAGGCTAATCTTTCGTTCTTTCTTTCCTAACGCTTTTAGAACGAATAATATATCTATTTTGTTTTTGTTCTTGTTGCTATAAACGCGGCATCGATGCGCTCGATTAAGCAAAGGAGTTGTTATTATCATTTAATTGACGACTACGGGACTGCAGGACTGCGGGAGCAGCATTACAACACGAGTGTGGGACTGCGGGAGCAGTTTTTTTAAGTTGGATATTTTGTGGGCCGGGTATTCTGCAATCTAGCCAAACAAGTGAATCAAATTACAAACGAATCTGTAGTGCTACATTGGCATGTAGTAAAAATTAGTTTATTGTTAGTGTGGACGTTTTCCCTACCGTTGCATATTTACATGCCGTCGTTGCCACTCGAAAAAGTTTTTGATTACTTTTTGACAACTTTTGATGGCTTCCATTTAAACTAGCAAATCAAAGTGCAATAATTGTGGGAGGCGGAGATGTCATCTCAATTGCCTGAGAACGTGAACGCGGAGCTTAATTGACAACTCTGCCTCTCATACATGTGTAGTTCTTGCATTTTGATTGGCTAGTTGAAACGAAAGCCATCAGAAAGTTGTCTAAAAGTAATCCAAATCATTGTCAAGTGGCAACGGTTAAGGGCGCTCTTCACTGTAAAATGTTTTTTTAAAAGTCTCAGGTGAGTAGGTATGTTATGTAAGACATTTCTTAATTTATTTGTCAGTAAACGATGGCAGCGGAAAGTTACCAGCTTACAAAGGACTTACTGACGCTGTGAGATCAATTGTAAGAACAAATGGTATAAAGGGATTATATCAGGTACAGTCAAAATAGTGATGCATTCCAAGGGGTCTTGTTGGGGGGGGGGGGGGGGGGGGGGGGGCATGTGGGATAAACGCAATAGGTAAAGCCGCACTTGGGCCACTGCCGTAGCTTATTCTGGTGTCATCATGAAGCCGACTAACAGTTTGCCATTACCATCTCCTGGGTGGAGAGAGGCACTGTGAGAGTAAAGTATCTTGCCCAAGAACACAACACAATGATCCCGGCCAGCTCAAAACTGAACCACCCAATTTATTTTTATCTAATTATGTATTTTATCAAGCATCATTGACTAGTTTAAGATCAACAGTTACTGAAGTCTTGTTTCCACCAAATATCTGCCACTGGTTTCCAAACAGTGATGTTTAAAGGGACACTGTCCCGGCTCAAAACTGTTATAAATGCACAAAATGGTCCCTAAATCTATCAAATAAGAACTTAGTAAATTCTAACTAAATTATAAAATGCAATTTCTTCAAGAAATTCCATACTGCAACAAACTTTTTGCTAAATTTCAAAGATTTCCGAGCCAAATTTGAAACTTTGAAAAACTGACATCCTGACGTTTTTTTCAAAAATCCATATTGTAATCCATTTCCATCCTCGCTGTCATTTGTCATCCTCGCTTCCTAATGGGTTTCCTGTCATTTGTCGAGTGCTATTCTACAGAATCAAACCATTATTGTTCAACTTCCTATGATCTAGATATATGTTTCTGACCTTCCCCCAATCATGCTAAAATCAGGACAGTGTCCCTTTAATTTCAATGTTTTTTTCTTTATTTGTTTCTGAACATATTTAGGGTGTGACACCAAATGTCTGGGGAAATGGGTCTGCATGGGGTCTGTACTTTTTCAGGTAAATAGCTATAGTGTATTTACCTAGTGTATAATAATATTATACTATACATACATGTAGATGTATAGTACAATGTATATTACAGTGGAACTTCGATTTCTCAAACCTAGGCCTCCACGGTAAACAAAAATTGGTTTGAGAAATGGGGAAGTTCGAAATATCGGGGGTAAAATTTCAGTGAAACAAGTCCAAGGGAAACAACTTTTGGTTCAAGTTATTAGGGTTTTTGAGAAATTGACAGAGGGTTCCGGAGAAATCGGGGATCCACTGTACTTGTATGGTAAAGTTACTATACTGACAATTTGTTCAATATTTACTATACCTATGAACATGAATCTTCTTTTTTTACATAACAATTCACCAGATACCAACTCTAACACAGACGACACTGACACTGATTGCACAGACGCTGAAACTGACGTTGACTACACGGACAGGCAGTTACTGTGGTTACATGTAAGGCTCTTCTCCCTTAAAAATTACCTTACAGCAGACAACAGAGATTCTGCATAGTTAACCTGACATTCATAAACTTGCATTGCTGACACTTGACACTAACACAGACTCAGGCAATCACTGATACAGACAGTTGATTGGGTGGGTACTGACGTATAATGTAATAGACAATATTCGTATATTCACGGTTGGAATGGAACTAGCTTGCAATCGAGGCTCGTGTGGGGGAATCTATGTTTAATGATATTCCCCCGCATGAGCCTCGATTGCAAGCTACATGTAGTTCCATTCCAATTGTGAAAATATGAATATTGTCTATTTGGAGGGCCGTTAGGTTTTTTAATTTTAAGATCCCAACTTTTAAGACCTTCATTTTTTCAAGAAACCTACCATTCCCAGTCTGGTAAAGAAATTGATTAACAGTGAAATGTTGACTTTCAATAATTGGTCTGCGACCTTGTTAATTGGTTTTTGTCAGCTCCTCATTATTACAATCACTTAAATTTGAACGACATGTAAGCAATAGCCCTCAGAACCAGTCATTTTCTTGCTAATCATGTTATTTACACTCTGTTAAATTCAGACCGAGTTTGGTGGCCCATTATTCAATGACAGGATGGTCATTATACAATATATTTATTGGTACATCAATTATTTGTTATGTTTTAATGTTCTTGTTATCTCTATAACAAAATAATGCAGTTACAACATTTTAAAAGCATGGATGCAGAAAGACAGTGATAAACCTTTAGGAGCTGAGAAGCATCTTATAGCAGGGACTGTAGCAGGTAAGGAACTATTATTAATAAACAGATTAAACTTTTTGTTATAATTGTTTTCTTTTTATCTCATGGAGTGCCATGTGGAGTCCAGCGGGTCTAACGTACAGGTCATAGTCACAGGTCAAACTAAGGCTAGCCAGTTAACCGAACCCTAAGGCTAACCCTAACATTAGGGTTAGGATTAGCTTTAGAGTTAGGTTAGGGCTAGCCTTAGGGTGACCTGTGACTGTGATCGACCTGTGACATGCATATGGCCCACTTTTTCATGCATACGCCTACTTTTTCCATGCGTATGGGCCACTTTTTTCGTGCGTACATCCACATTTATTATGGCCCACTTTTTTCATGCATACGGCCACATTCGTCGATCATATGGCCCACTTTTTTCTAGGATATGGCCCCCTTTTTTATGTGTATGGCCCACTTCTTGCATATGGTGTCCCAAAGTAGACTGAGGTTCCATGTTCATTCTACATGTAAAGCTTATCAATGACATAATTTGTTTGTTCTAGGTATTGGTACTCTGTCAGTAACAAAACCCAATATGGGTGGTGAAAACTCGCTTATGTCTCCAGTACACTGATCCACAGGCTGGAATAACACAAGCACCACAATACAAAGGAATGTTTGGTGAGGAGTTGTTCCATGTTTTGCCATGTAACAACAATGTTAGCAATATCTTTGTTCAGTGAGTGACAAGTCAACCAGTCGTAGCATCATCATCAATTCAAATCAAATTAACTTAGCCATAACAGGTGATACAGGTTATGACCATTAATGACAACCCTGTCATGTGTGAACATTACATGTATCTTCTAATCAAAGGCTCTGTAGTTTTACCTCAGTCTGTATTGTAGTAATAAATGCAGCATAAACCTGCCCGATTTTTAAGCTATTTTAATAATAACTCTGTCTCGTACATGTAGATCATGCTCTTTTGAAGTTGTGGAAACATGAAGGATTAAGAGGATTATACAAGGTTTGTGTACTATAATTTCAAGTTTGAAAATTATATATAATTACTGTTCCAAAATAATTGTACTGCCATCACTTACAGTGTATACTGATATAACGTACATGTAGCTTTGAGTTCATCTAGGCCCGGTTGTTCAAACGACAATTAACCTAATCCAGGATTAGTGTGAATATTGATTTCAGTTTTGTAACTTTTTCAGTGAGATTTGCTGTTTATATTACATACATTGTATAATAATAAACAGAACGTGTTTTTTTGAACACTTTAAACGACAAGGAATAAAAATAATTCTAACAATTTTTCTAACGCTTCTAATTATTTCCTAAACTATTTCAACGGTAACCAATGGTTATTGAATGCTTTGAACCGTTTAACAGAAAAGCATTAGTGTAGTGGAATGTCACATTTTTGTCCTTCGGTTTGACTTGACTAATGTCTTACTTCACAACACATTAACACGTTTTTTGTTGATTGACTTTTAATCCAGGATTAGTGTTAATTGGCTTTCGAACAACCAGGTTCTGAAGTGTAGTCTTCCCCGGCCTGTAATGTCACTTAACCATATCCCTTCAGGGCTGTCTCCAGTCTAAAAGATGTAGCACATCCAGGTTCCATCACAGATACTTAGACCCTGTGTCAAATCAATCCTCTGTTATTTTTTTTGTTTGAAATAATCTGACATTTATTTGATATTCAACCTGCAGGGTTATGCCCCTGGACTTATTGGTGTGTCACATGGAGCGCTGCAGTTCATGGCTTATGAAGAACTTAAGAAGAGTTACAGCCAGTACTTTGGGACACCAATCAACAAGAAACTGGTACGTTTATGTCAGTATGTTCTGAGACTTGTGGACAGGTGTTTCATATCATTATGTTTAATGGTAATGGTAATTGTATTTATATAATGCCATTTCCAGAATATGTTCAATAATTCAACTCAGGGATGAGATTGGATGTCAGCTTGTGAAGTTGCCTACATTTTGTATGGCAGTCACTATCAGTCCATTTGTTATCTCACTCCACCTACCCAACCCATGAATACATGTGAACAGGCCTCCCCTACTCTTTTACAACAGTGATGTGGGTTCTCTATTTAAGGTCATTCCATCGAAATAGAACTTACAATAGATTTTCATTCAAACTTTGCCTATTGGTTGTTTATCATTTAGGAGCAGGCGGACCTTGTATATACCCCATAATTCCTTATAATATCAGCTTCCAGAAACGTTTTTATTAGCTAAGTTCACGTTTCCGGTGATTATTTATTATTCTGCAATAGAAATTAGTCTATATTTATTTTATAGAAAGAAGGTGATTACTAGACTCAAAATAAGAGAAAAAATTGATAGGTCACCGTACTCGTTTACGAGAAAATGACGATTTATCTCTCTGGCGAGCTTAGCCGTAAAGGAAAAGCCGCCATTTTCTTTATGCCCGCGCGCTAATTACGTGTGAAATCATGCGCAGTAAGGATGCGCAATGCAATACTAAGGAATAACCTTAACATCCCCTACTAATTACATGTAAGTATGAGCATAATATGATGAATGGGACAAGACCTGAACGGCTTAACGTCACCACCTAATATTGTTTAGAGAGTTTTACTATATATGTGGTATTCTTCCAAATATAAACTAAACATTCTTGAAACACAAAAGTCCTTCCGATAATAAGCCCGGGTCTACCCTGGTCTGTGGGAGGCACGGTGGTCTAATGGTCAGCGCGTTGGACTCTGGATTGAGCGATCTGGGTTCGAGCCCTGGCCTGGGTCATTGTGTCGTGTTCTTGGGCAAGGTACTCAACTCTCACAGTGCCTCTCTCCACCCAGGAGTAAAATGGGTATCGACAAATTGTCAGGGAAACCTGACTACAAATGATGGCTGTTACATGTACCAGTGATGGACATAAGCCGCTTCATTCTATACAAATTGGAAACCGAAGTTAAGCTTCAGCCTGATATGCCACTAAGGCTTGTAGACAGATTTTAACCTGATAATCACCTAGTTTACAGAAATGCCGACATATCATTGACTAATTGTTACTTTTTTTCTCTAGAGCTCAACAGAATATCTCATAATGGCTTCATTGTCTAAAATATTTGCTGCCACTGTAACGTATCCTTATCAGGTGGTCAGGTCAAGGCTTCAGGTAAGGACATGTGTTTCATTGTCGTTAAAATCACCATGCAACACGTTGGGAAGACAGTGTTATTAGCAGCTTTAGCTCTTTGTCGGAAGCAAAACTTCCAATGGTATTCTCATATATGTAATTGTTGTTTACTTTATCAAAAGAACCAGTACACTATGGCTGAGTATAATGGAGCTGTGGACATCATCCGTAAAACGTTCAGGTAAGAGAAAATAGTTAGTCTACGTTTGTACAGACGAGACATCTCTCCTACCGCGCTTAATAGACCTTTCTCCAAAATGGCCGTCGCAAATTCATATTAAGCTGAGCGGAAAATCAATACCAGCACCTGAAAGACCACCTCTTGTTTGGTAATGTTAGGACGTTTCGTTAGATTAGGTTCTACCTGAGTTGAGAAAACGGAAGATTTAGAGACCTTTGTATGACTGGGCAGTCACACAAACGTCTCTAAATTTTCCAGTTTTCAACTTCCGTTTTCTCGACTCAGGTAGAACCTAACGTAACGAATCTTTGTACGATTACCAAACAAGAGGTGGTCTTTCAGGTGCTGGTATTGATTTTCCGCTTAGTTTAATTTTGATCATTTTGAATTTGCGACGGCCATTTTGGAGAAAGGTTTATTCCTTCATCGAGAGAGACGTCTGAGATTCACCCAAAAAATTCCATACTAATGACGTAGCTCTACAGATATCTGTGTGAATGTCTCTCATTGGTTAAATGAGAACGGAAACCAATCAGAAACACTATACGGATATCTATAGAGCTACGTCGGCAGTATGGAAGTTTTCGGTTAGACCGGTGCCATTGACTACTCCATGGAAACAGGAGAACATGCTGGTATGGTGTGGGAGTTGCAGTGGTCTATTAAATGGTTAGCTCGCTGGACTCCGGATCGAGCAGTCCAAGTTCGAGCGCTGGCTGGAGTCATTGTAGTGTATTCTTGGGCAAGGCATTTAATTCTTGCAGTGTTTCTCTCCACCCAGGAGTATAAATGGGTACCAGCGTCAAAATGCTGGGGGTAACCTGCAATGGATTAGTATCCCATCCAGGGGGAGTAGCAATACTCCCAGCTAGTTGGCTTCATGCTACAGAAACAGTTTGGCCCGAGTGTGGCTTTACCTTGTTTATACCTACTGTGATATATGGTGTGCTCCATTACAACAGCATTTTTACATTAACCTGATCTCTTCTAACTTCGGTTTCCAATTTAAAATTGTAGACACGAAGGAGTGAAAGGATTTTACAAGGGACTGGTACCTAATATTCTCAGGTATGCTGAATGATTGACATTTGTATACATTGGAAGGGCTAGCTCTTTCCATTAAAAAAAAAAAACCTTTGAGGCTTCAACTTAATTTGAACTCACGACCTTTGTGAGCATCAGTGTAAATTCTAGCCTCTGCACGCAGGCTATGTAAATTCTCGACCATCTAAGGCCCAGTTCAGACGCCGTACCTCACATGAGCCGAATCGAATTCGATGAATTAAGTTCATGTGAGGTACGGCGTCTGAATCAATTCAGAACGGCTGAACGAATTCGGATCGGCTCAGCCGTTCTACCCGCCTGGCTCAGCCGGGAATAACGGCTGTGGACCGGCTTTGATTCAGACGCCGAACTTCACATGAGCCGAAACAAATGCATGAATTATTATAATGTATTTTTCAGTATAACAGCAATTTTCCCCTATTAATTTAAGTTCGGCTGAATTAAGCTCGGCGTCTGAATCAATTCAGCCAGTCTAAATTAATTTGGGTCGGCCTAAATTCGAATTTGATTCGGCTCATGTGAAGTACGGCGTCTGAACTGGGCCTAAGCTACTAAGCTGTGTAGAGGATGACAGAATGAAAAGAGTCAATCTTGAATGGTATGCGACCAGGCATGATGAGCAATGTTCAAGCTCTTAATGCGTTTTTTAGATTTCTTAATTAACACTTCAGAAATCTTGACAACAAGAAACAAGGAAGCACACAAACGGACGAACGAGCTAACAAACAAGGGTACAAACAAGCAAACAAGCAAAAACAAAAAAACGAACGAACAAACAAACAAACAAACATTAGATTACAAAGAAGATCACAAAGAAGATTACAAAAAACAAACAAACACACGAACAAACAAACAACAAACAAACAACAACAAACAAGCACAAACAAACAAGCAAACAAGCAACAGCAAACAAGCAAACAAGCAAACAAGCAAACAAACAACAAACACATAAACAAACGAACAACAAACAACACACAAACAAACAAACAAACAACAAACAAACAAGCAAACAAGCAACAAGCAAACAAACAAACAAACAGCAAACAAACAAACAAACAAGCAAACAAGCAAACAAGCAAACAAACAAACAAACAAGCAAACAAGCAAACAAGCAAACAAACAAACAACACATAAACAAACAAACAACAACAAACAAACAAACACACAAACAAACAAACAAACAAGCAAACAAACAAGCAAACACACAAACACACAAACAAACAAACGAACAAACAAACAACAACAAACAGACAATCAAAGAAGAATACAAACAAACAAACAAATAATCATAAAGTTGTGACTGTATTTTGTTTTTGTTTTTTCAGAGTAACTCCAGCGTGTGCACTTACTTTTATGGTGTACGAATACGTCGTCCACTTTCTAATGCCGACCAGCTAGTATCCAGGGAATCAATAATGGGAATAATGGAATAAAGTAGTGGATCAATTCCGAGTCTCCGCGCGAAATGCCAAGTCAGAACGATGCTTTTAGTAGCTCGCTTCATGCTGCAAACGCTCTGACTGTTGGATTGTATTCAAGAAAGAGATGAAATTAATAGTAGAGAGAATAGATATTTTAATCTCTTAAAAGCACCACGTTCTACGACAAACGGCAAACGTTGGCTTGCAGTCGATTCTCTTTACTTTTCCTCCAATCGTTAAATAATTTAATCAATAATTCACACGTTCACGATAAACGCGAAACTACTCACTTTGACGTACAAACGGCAAACGCCAGACGGCAAAAGTGGGATTTTTGCTGTCCGCGGGAAAAAACAACCTGATGCTTACCGTAATCTCTCTCTCTTTTATTGCAAACGGTAAACGTCAGCTTGTCGTTGATTCTATTTACTAATCTCGTACCCAGATCTTCTGAACCCTCGTAGAGCGAGAACATCTGGGTACGAGATTATCTATTTACTTCAATGTCGTGGAATTTGTTTAAAAATTAATAAATCCCTCAGAAAAATGGTAAAAACATTCTCACGTTCACAGCAAACGTGAAACTTCTCACTTACACGCAACCTCGTTCCCAGGGTCTCTCTTCTTCCCTAGAACGAGGTTGACTTACACGTAGAAACGACAAAGGCCAGAAACGCATAATTTTCGTTTTCGTTCGCAGCATGAAAAGGAAACGTGATGCCTAATGTGTAAGCACAGTCAGCAACCAGAAGTCGAATGTTCTCTAGTCGACTTTTCGTCCGTAACGTCAAGTTGTAAATGCTAAAACCACAGGTTTCCAGCTCATTGGTGGGGGTGAAAGCGCGGTTGCCGTCCGTGGTTAAAAAACGCGTGTGCTTAAGGACGGAAAGCGTGTCGGTTGGTGAACGAAAATCTGGTAATGGACACGCACTTTATTATACTACAGTTTTGTAAAATAATTTTTAAATTAATAATGAACAAATACGGTTATGGGCCATCGTTATTTAGCTGGAGTTTCGTCCTGCTGAATGCTAGTTCTCATTGGTTATTTATTGGTCACGTGGTTGGATGACAACTTGGTACAAAATGAGAATTGCTCCCATCAAACGGTCTCCACATTTGTCTCAACATTCCCTCAACATTTGTTGAGTCATGTTGAGAGATGTTGAGACCACTGATGCCGTGTCAAACGGCCTCAACAACCTCTCAACAAATGCTCAACGGTGAGATGGGTGAGGTCTGGGACTGAGAACAATGCTGAGAGAGTAGAGAGAGCGTGTCAAACGGCTTTAATATATTTCGAAAACAAAATAAACGTTGAGACGAAGTTTAAAGGGGCTGTGTCACGCTATTTTCAGCAATCCCGGCGTATCACATCGAACGTTCAGAAATCGAACTCAATCGAACTCAATCGAACGATTGAGTTCGATTACGAAATCGAACTCACAAAAAAATTGTGAATCGAACAAAATCGAACGTTCGATTAGTTCGGTCATCGAACGAAATCGAACTCGCACAAACAAATTGCGAATCGAACAAAATAGAACGTTCGGTTTTTGAGCTCTTGATTATAAATACATAATAGATTCAGGCTCCATCTGCCCTTTGGGTCATTTACTGGATTGAGTTGCCTGTCACAGTGTGCTAATGAGACCCGGGATGACCATAAAATAAATAAATATAAAAAACAACAAATTCGAACAAAATCGAACGATGACATTCGATTTCGTTCGATTTGGTTCGGAAATCGAACTCACAAAAAAATATGTGTTCGATTTCGTTCGATGACCGAACAAAATCGAATTTAATCGTTCGATTTCGTTCGATTAAGTTCGATTAAAATTTCGTTCGATGTGATACGCCGGGAGCAATTCTGTTACACGCACACTAAACTTAAAATATATCAAAACCACAAAATAATGGTTTCTAACCATAGAAAAACATAAAACAAATACTAGGAAGCCGCAATGAAGTGCGGATGGTCAAGATTGGACAAGATTGAAACGGATTGCGAAAACGTTAACTTGAAAAACGACGGCCAGTCGTTTTTCAAGTTAAGTACATTTGAATGAAACAATTGGTAAAAAATGCTTAGAAATCGTCTGTGTTTGGTATGTAAGTGAGAACATCTTTGAATTAATTAATTAATATTTCATTGACATGTTTGAGTTTATAGCTCGTAAAAAAATAATACAGGGACGAATAGCAAAAAGTAGCGTGATATAGCCCCTTTAAACGAAATCAAACTCTTCTCAACATGTCACAACATCTCTCAACATTGTTGAGAGGGGTGTTAAACGGCCTCAATATCGACTCTCAACAAATTTTGATAGAATGTTGAAACAAATATAGCCTTGACATCGAATGGCTCTTTGAGATGTCTCTTATTCAATTTCAGTTTTTATTTTCAGTAAGTGGATGTCATTTTAAATCGCATGCAAGAGTAGACTTTAAAATGTTTCCTGAAAGAAAAGCGCAGAGCTATTAATTAAACGGGACAATAAAAGTAACGATTATTTAATAGTAAACAATGACTTTATTACTTACATAATTATATAATTGCTATTGGTGAATGATATGCAATACATGATTTAATTATCGAAGGTTCACAACTGCATCAAAATACATTCTTTCGATTTGTGGTATTCCACCATGGAACCTACAAGCCCTTGCAGCTGGCGGTCACGTGACTAGGCTCGATTACCAGCCGCTGTTTCGGGAAAATCATCACGCGACCTGTTTTTCATTAAAACATTTTATTACCAATATGGGCTACGACTTAAAGAATACCAGAAATGGAAAGATCGTTATACAATTAGCAAGGTGGACCAGGTTGAGCCACCTGCCGTTTAAGAGTGAACATTTATGGTGTTTTGAACGTTTGAAAATGTAAAATATTTGTGTAGAAAGTGTCTTGCTCTTCAGTGACCTTATTAAGCCTTAGTCGATATTTACAGACGGCCGCTCTTAAAGGAGCACTATCATGGGAATATTTCTGATTTTTTGGCTAAAACGGTGCAATAATTATGACAAAATACCTTAGCTCATAGACGAAATGCCCCAAGAACATCAAGAGGAAGATATCAAGTGAATTGGTGAAGGGAGAGCAAACCGTAATTAGTTTTAGCGATTTTTCCAAGACAAGGGCATAATTTGAAAAAGTCTGCCCGACGTTTTCAAAAAAGATCAAAAGCTCCTACGGGAAACTCGTGATAGCACTCCTTTCATAGCTTCAGTACACTTAGTCTAGTAAAAGTATTTTTTTAACAAAACTGGATCATTATTTTTAGGTTTCCATTGATATAAATGTGATGCTCATGATTAATAGATGGACACCAAAATAGAGCGTTTTCACATAAAGTCATGGCAGCCATATTGGTGTCCCAAACAATGAGAATTGGGAAATGAGTTGTTTTCTTATGCAAACATTTCCTATTGTTTGGGACCACCAATATGGCCGCCGTGAAAACGCCCTGTAGTTGATAATTACTATTTGGCCTTTTCCATTCCTCCCTTAAATTTCATAAAGATATAATAACACCTCCCTCCCCTCCCCCTTAAAAGATATTCAACTATAATAAACACCTCCCTCCATTCACCCCTTAACAGAGATTCAACTATAATAAATACCTCCCTCCCCTCCCCCTTAAAAGATATTCAACTATAATAAACACCTCCCCCCCTTAAAAGAGATTCAATAATAATAAACACCTCCCTCCATCCCCCTTAACAGAGATTCAACTATAATAAACACCTCCCTCCCCTCCCCCCTTAACAGATATTCAACTATAATAAACACCTCCTTCCCTCCCCCCTTAAAAGAGATTCAATAATAATAAACACCTCCCTCCCTGCCTCCTTAACATAGATTCAACTATAATAAACACCTCCCTACCCCTTAACAGAGATTCAACTATAATAAACACCTCCCTTCCTCCCCCTTAACAGAGATTCAACTATAATACTAGTAAACACCTCCCTCCCCTCTTAACAGAGATTAAAACAGACAAAAGCAAGCAAAGAGACAAACAAAAACACTCAACACGGGAACAAACGAACAAACGAACGATCATAATGGAAAGTCGTTGTGCCCACCTATCTACAGCTGTATGTGCTCATGACTTCTTTCCGCGATCTTTTAAGAATGTATTTTAGAAAACATGTCAAAAAGACCAAAACTGTAACTAAACGTGTAACTAACTCCGAGGACGTAAAGGCCTTCATTGTAAAATTACTAACAGGCCATACAGTCAACTCTCTCTTAACGGACACTTCTATAAGCTAAGACGGACACCTCTCTAAGACGGGCACCTGGTGTTGGTCCCTGCGCGCCGTGTTTCAGTCATTTGACTGCATCTAAACTCTATATAAGCCGGACACCTCTCAAAGATGGACAGTTGGTGCCGGTCCCGATGGTGTCCGTCTTAGAGAGAGTTGACTGTGTTCATAAATAGGTAAGCATTTGTACAGCAAAAGTATCCACTAACTACATGTACTTATAATATACTAACCATGGGATAATGCATTTTCAAGCAATTTGATTGGTCCCTACTCATGGTCTCAGAAGCATTATACCCTCTCTACCTTATTTGGAAATGCCGCGAAGTTCAAATGTTTTTGTCTCGGGGAAAAAATGGCGGAATATTTTCGTATTTTTCCAGTTTCTTCGGAGAAATTCGACATTTTCCCTGCAATTTGTATATTATAAAACAATTATCGTATTACCTGATGAACGCGAGGGCCGCACTGGAAGAATATCGCCATCGGTCTTTCTTATACAGATTGTAAACATTTATTATTGTAATTAATTTAATACACGGCTCGATGGAAGAGCATGTATTGTGAATTGACACCGTATTTAAATAAAGTTTTACTACTACTCACTACTACTACTCGCTTCGCTCGGTTCGTACAAAGAAAGACCAAGGGCGATACCGTAGAATTCCGAAAGTAACGCCCACCCCCCGAAAGTAACGCCTCCCCGAAAGTAACGTCATTTTTTTACCCTTCTATTAAACCCCGAAAGTAGCGGCTACCCGAAAGTAACGGCCCCTTTGGCCTGCTAAATCCGAAAGTAATGGGCGCCGTTACTTTCGGAATTCTACTGTATTCTCCCAGTACGGTCCCGATATAGTAAAGTTAATATTAAGAAGTTTGTTATATGGCTCCCCCCTAACATTTTACTTTCCCGTGCCGTTACCCACTTTGCTCATTACGGGAAAATCCGACCCTGAATATTAGCCAATCACAGCGCGCGAAATATCGTTACAAGCTCTAGCCACACAATAATTAGGATGTAATTTGTTTTCTCCGATGTCACTTCCGTGACCCCAGACATTGTCAATTTATTATTTTCGGCGCGCGATCGGAAGTTCCGAGAATTTCCGAATTTTCTGCGGCAGTGAGACGTCATACCAGCGAGCGCGTATTTACAATTCAAAATGGCCGCCACACAAATCGCAAACTTCTAATTTGTTGCGAGAGCCGCCTGTGGTTGAAAACCGAGCGAGACAAACAATCGAAGGGCGGGTTTGAATGAATACGGTTTATGAAGTTACTATTGACCCTATACCTGGGCTATGTTTAGGATTTAGCGAGGCTGATGGGGAGGCCGGGGGACCAGAAAGTGCCTCCCTCCTATGTATCTCCAAAGTATTCAATTATATTAATTACAATTTGCTTTCAAGATTGATTTTTCAAACATTTCAGTATGTCTCTAAAATTGATTTGTGAACGATAAAATAATAAGAATAATGAAGGACCCCCCCCCCCCCTCCCTCCCCCTTTCCTCTACGCCAGAAACTTCTCGACCATTAAAGCCAAAAAACTCGTTAAAACTGAAAATTATGTTAAAATAACTCCACGAAATCTGTTCGCCTACGCTCCCTCCCCACCCCCCACCCCACCCCACCCCCTACAGGCAGAATAGGGTTAAACAATGCTAAGACAATGCAAAACGTCGTAACGTTACCTTGATGGCAGTGATGTTAGGGCGAGTCAACCAAGGTAGAAAACCTCCACCTTATCAGGCGTGAATGAACTTGTCCCAGCCAGGATTGTTGTCTTTTTCGCGTTAAGTACTGGTGGTGCAGGGTAGGAACCGCCTAGTTCTGCTTTTGAATTATCACCGCTTCCTTTAATGACGATTAATGGACCAAACATTGGACCATTAGGTGTGAACTTAATAATCGCTACAGCTGACGCTTTTACCATGATCTTGAATGATGTCAGTCCTTCTGCATTGTTGAGAGAAAATATGAACGCATTGGGGTATAGCCACTGACAAAGCCTGATGGTGACTCTGAAGAACAAGAAAATACAATTAAAGGTAAGTGTTAATTACAGGAAAAGGGATGAACGTGTTTAAATATAAAGTGGAACCATGTGTATTTATCTGGAGTCTGTATGACGAGTAGTAAAGTAAAATAACGCATAGTATGTTATGGTCAATACTATTTGAGTGTCGCGCGCGATTGCTGTTTCGCAAATAACTGTGACTTGACTTTTTACAGTAGCAATTCGATCAATTTTGTCGATTTCATGGTTTTGCATTTTTCGAAAGTTTCAATAGAGTAGTAACTTATACCAGTCCACGCTGATTTTCAATCTGAGCAAGGAAAGTCCATCTTTCTCGATATCTTGCCTTCACCTTTTAAATGATCATTAATGGACGTGTTCCTTCCGCGCAGCAACAGGTATCGGGCTGGCCAAGGACTGTGACGTCATACTCGTAACGCGAAACTAAAATCTCACTGCGTAAATTACATTTATTTTTCTACAAGATTCTGGCAAGATTTCCATGATCAATCAGGCATTGATGGTTTTGAATTTAAGACTTTGAAGTATCGGATGTTTAGACCAAAGCTACGGTTGGCTTCTGGTACAACAGGGGCTCCCAACGACAACATTTTCCAGTAGCAGTGTCGGGACGTCGTTTTTGTGTTATAATTGTGATTGTTGTGCAGTTTAATGGCTTATTTTTTAAACGCTAAGAAAAATGTATCTGTTCGGATACATTAGCTGAACTTTCTAACATCAGAAAATTTTAGGGATCGAAATCTTCTTGACCGTTTTTTGTCAGACCCAAAACGACAATTTAATCTCTCCGAAAAAAAGGCATTAATGTCTCCATGCATATTACGTCTTTGCTTTCTTTAGTACACAACCTTTGAACATGTTCTCATACATATTGTTTTGATTTGATTTTTCAAATCAAACGTCGATAAAGGTGGGGATTCACCATTGAATAGTGAGCAAAGAAACAGTAGAAGAACTTACGGCCTTTCGGCTACTGAAAAAAAACATCACGAAATTCTGTTAAGCCCGGGCTTAATGGATTAAGGCTGGCTACGCCCCTGACATTTCCCTAAAAAAACCTCTAGATTTTCATCTTTATCCGAATATCTGAGGCGATTCCGAACAGATATTCCACCGAAATGATCCGTTGGGTGCCTCTGGTACAAGTCATATTTAGTATATTTGTATGACTCCCGTAAAAATTGGAAATACAAGTTAGCTAACGTACGGGTGCCGCTCAAATCAAAGTTTTTTTTTTCAATTTTTAGTCGAACGACGTACGTCACACTGATGATTCGAAAATGCCCTCGAACTCATCTTTCATCGACTCCCGTCCTGAATCCGGGAACCTCTTAATTCCTCTAAAATACACAACATTTACTCGCATTAGCAAGAAAAACATACATCTGAAAAGAAGCGTAACTAGATCTACATCTAGACCGCGTGTGAGCATGACGTCATGTACAGGTCTGCTGCTGTGAAATTGCGGGCTCAGCTGGAACCCATTTTGAAAATATCGATGATTTTAGAGCTCGAAATTTTGATGTTAGCAGTATTCAATATGGAATATTTTTACAACAAGGAACATTTTAGAACACATTAAGCTATTCTGTACCAATAAATAGCCACAACTGTTAATTTTATATGAAAAGTCAAATCACAGTTTCGGCAAATGAATGACTTGTTTTCCTAACAGACAACGTTGTATTAGACACTGACCGATCAGTCAGTGCAATATATTCAACCGACTCTGTCATGCTTGCCACGAAATGGGGTGAAGCCACATATAATATGTTAAGGGTCCATTTAAATGTATAATGTACTGTTATACTCCTTTTCAGAAGACCTTGACAGTTTTGAGCCTATAGTCCATGATACTGCGCTGGTATTAGCACAGACATGATCCTGGGGGGAGGGGGGTGGGGTACTTATTACTAAACAGGGCCCGAACCTGTCCTAAACAGGGTATGATTGCACGATTGTCGTATTCCCCTCCTTCCCCCGGGACATGATCACTTGAACAATTACTACCAAAAACGTATCATTTCGTGAACAGGTATGCAAAAAATATCGTCCACATTTTTGGACGTGGAGACTCATGCTATACATGCTGTAATGTCCAAATCCGAGTAATCTACTCCAGCCAAATTCTTATTTTTCATTTCTTATTCTATTTTTCCACTTTACCATAATAGGGGGATGGGGGGAAGGGGGACTCATGTCCTAAATCCCCCACTAACCCACAATCAGACACTGGTCCTTGAAGAGAAAAATTACCCCTCTTCTCCAGCAGGGAATTTTATTATCTACATACCTATCCGATGGTATCCCCTCCAAACAATATCTTTGAATTTGTGGCAAATATATCTTGCTCCCTATCGGCAGGACAATTGAATATTTATTGTCAAATGATCTACTCCTGCCAAAGTACTATTTTTAGACCCCCCCCCCCCCCCCCCCCCGCCCTTTCTCACTCCTCGAGCTTTCCTGCGAGTCACGTATTACTAGTATGAAAATAATCTAAACACAATATTACCCCAAGGAATGTCAGTGTATCCTCCAAACACGTATTGGCCCTTTCTGATGATTACAAGCGTGTCACTTTTCCCATCGCACCTTGAATGGAAATCACTGGCACTCCAGGCGTCAGCATCCTCGGCTGTGTAACACAGTTTGCCATGTTGAATGATTTCCAACAGCAGGTGCAGGTGCAAGGAATTGCGCTAGATGATTGAGATACTTGTAGTTCGATGATAGTATTGTTGAAGTTATAAAGAACTCTGAAATTTAAAATTAAGTTTTATATATTCGAATAAATTTAAATATGTCAGTGAAATTGAGGTTAAAAACAATTTTGTTAAAGACACCTTTAATTTCGAATTTACGGAAGCTGTGAATTAAACGAGGCTTGGGGGTGTATTTTGAGCAACTAATGATATCATATTGCTCATCAAAATCCTACGTTAGGAGAGCAAAAACTTATAGAATCGCATAGCTCAGAGAATTCTCGCACTCTGATTGGCTATCGATGCGAGGGTATGCAACGTGGAATTGCATGCCTGAGAAGTTGAATTGCATAGCTGAATTGCATGAAGTGAGTTGAAAGCGAGGCCCAACGCGAGATTGTGTTTGTTTACTTTCGGCATCGCAAATTAAAATATAAAAATGCGGTTCTCGTATGGTTTCAATGTCAGCATCAATGTCAGAAAAGCCAAAAGCAAACATGAGGGTTTTTTCCAATGTGAGATTCAAGATTTAGTCAGCTTTGAACTCAAACTCAACTCTCTCGAGAAATTGAAGAAGCGCAATCATCGATCGATGCTTGCAAGTACAAGAAACCTGAAGAGAGGAAACTGGCTAAAACTATGGGAGAAACAATAGTACAGCAACCGGACGAGGTTGGTAGTACAGTAAAGTAAAGAGTAAAACGTTTAAATGACTTCATAGTGTCAGAGAAATAGCCACAAATGTAGCTGATAAGACTACAAAATAATAAGCTTTTTGTTCCGCGCGAACAATTTCAAAACACGTAAATAAACAGTATAGTACTTTTAAAAAAACGTCATCAAAACGTCCGCTAGAAAGAAAAATACGCCCAATTTTTCCGGTAATAGAACAGCTTTCTATTTTTTTGAAGTGACATTGTCGATAGTTTGACCGTAATAAAATTATCTTACTTTAAAACCCACTTGAAAACAGCAATCATTACCCGTGGTGAATCGGTAAACTCGCTAAAAGCACATTTGAAGACAATTTTTTCAGTTCCGTTTGTAACGAAATAGTCAAAATGTTCGGCTATAAGAATAGTTGTTTACATTCTTTAACTAATACTCCTTTTCCTTTTGTAAAAGGCTATGCGATTCAAGAAAAATTAATTGCCTGACTCGTGAATTCCACGTTAAATTTCACTTGAAAAACCGATATCGCACTCATCGCTTCGCGATTCCTGCGACATCGGTTTTTCGCGTGAAATTTAACGTGGAATTCCCTCGTCAGGCAATTAATTTTTCTATAGTATTATTTTAGTAAGTTAGTTCCACATCTAAGTGCGGGAACAGTTCTTAATTCCGTTGGCATAAATTACCGTAATGATTCACTGGACGCCGAACTGGAATGGAACTGGAAGCCAACTCAGTGCTCCAGTACCAATCTGTATCTTCAGAACCAATCCCGGCCCGCATTTGAGCCGGCATTACCGCCTATAAGTTTTGCTTACGAGTGAGACGACATTATTTTGCGGTAATGTCGTCTCAAATGCAGGCCGGTGATTGGTTCTGAAGATACAGATTGGCACCGGGGCACTGAATTGGGTTCCTCACGTACGCATCAAAATTCAAAAGTTTTCTTCGATGAACTCGTCGGCAATCGTTTATATCTTGTCATTTGCTCATTTATGGAGTGCTTTATTCGCCGGTACAACTTTCTCAATCTAAAAAGTTAGCGTATGGTGAGTATTAAAAGTCATTTATTTCTTGTAAGAGTTTGTTTACCGTTTTCACTTGCTTTCGTGATGTGGGCACGCGCTAAATTGTAAATCAACTTTTTCGGTGCAAAATTGGATTATTTTCCCATTTCATTGCTGTTTGGTACTTTAGCAAACTTTGTGGGACATAATTCTGAATTGTTTTTGTTTCCATAAGCAATTTATCGGCAAAAAAGCCCGACTTTCTTCGAAACGATAAAATGCTTTCGCGTTCAAGTATTCGTGTACATTACGTCGCGTATAGTGGGAATTTATATTTCAATCAACAACAACTGATCTTAATTTTCCTTTTAATTTGTCCAAAAATTGTTTGAATCGCGATACAAAGCTAAATTCGATTTTGAGACGACATTACGGCTTTATAATGACTGCATTGGGAGAAAATATATTCCGTATTGGGCTCCGTCGCTTCGCGACTCCACCCGGCAATATAACAATAGAGTTGATGTTCGCGGGCGTAAATATGTTTTTGGCCCGACTCAGGCTCATTTTAGCCCGAGCCGCTTTATTACTATTATAATAATTTCAGAAGGCATTTAGAAAAGGCATCAAAGACAGTAAGCGATATCTTGAACACTGCCAGCGTCGGGTCGACGTTTATTTCATATGATTGTAAAACTTGGCAGAAAACCGTACGCAAAATTCGTCGAAACAATCTGTGCTCTAAAGTTCTCTTGAAAGGAAAAATTACAGAATTCCATCAACAGCAAATAAATAGTCATCTAGAAGTGTTGGAACTTAATCATGCAATTACTGAACTGACAATTTGGCATAAAATATTTTGCCTGAACTGAGCGGGTTTCGATCGAAGAAGACAAACTTACATTCAATTCGCCGCTGTGTATGGATTCTTCCTCGAGTTTCTGTAAGTCCTCTTCAACTAGCTGTACTGAGATGGCTGAAAATTTGCTTCTTCGTTAGCTTTTTCAGCCAGTCTGATAATATAAAGCTCAAAAACAATAGCTTTGCAGCTGCAGATGGCAGCACTTCGAATCAACGGCGCTTTGAATTCCAAGAAAACGGCGCGAACAGTTGAATGGTTTCCAGTTCTGATTGGCTGCTACGTTATTTTCTTGTTTTCTGATTGGCTCAGTTCAGCGGGCTAAAATATATTTTAGCCCGCTGAATTCTCCATTTTAGCCCGCAAAATACGCCACAATGCCCGATGAAGTTATTATAATACGGAATATATTTTCTCCCAACTAGCCGTCATTATAAAGCCGTAATGTCGTCTCAAATCGAATTTAGTTTATAAACAAGAATTTTCGAAGAAAATATAACCGGGCTTTTTTTATCAAGCAAGCAAGCCGTTTTACCTGCTTTCTTGCTTGAAATCTATCAGATTAGTCACGGCAGTCACGCTGAAGTCTGATGTTTGCGTATAGTGCCTACTGTCAATTTTCTTGCCTCTGAGCAGTCTTTGAAGATCATTCCTCAATATAAAGCCAAAGTTGAATAAGAGGAAAAAACACGACAACATAGGTACGAATCGGTGTTGAACCATCAATCGCAGACGTTCCGCGTTGCACCATCATCATTCGCAGCTATTCTAGTCACAGTTCGACAAATTGCGTGAGTCAAAATGTGATATTGTAACGTAATGGTTGTTATTTATAAATCTTCTGCATACAAGGAAGTGAATTGCTGCACCAACACGAAAAAGTAATGTATTTCACACTAAATAAACAGCAGAGTATTCATGTTCAAATCAAAAGTAATAGCTTGATATGAAATTTGACGTCACAGACGTTGCGAAATCTCTTCAAGTCACAGTTAGACGTGACTCACGTGACCCCATGACGTAATCGTCCTTATTTATCAATCTGCATTTCTCAGCAAGTTTCTGTTTTTCTCAGAAAATATACGGAAAAATATGTATTTCACACAACATGACAATTATTTAACAGGACAATATTCATAAAATATCATTTAGGCAAAGGATGACCCTGGCGAAATCTAACGTAGCTTGATAAAAAAATTGATCTAATGGCGCTTCCAGTGTATGTGATGTACGTACGCACCTCACAGACAATCTCTTCAAGTCACGATTCGACGTGACCCTATGACGTAATCGTCCAAATATAAATCTGCACGTCTCAGCAAGTTTCTGTTTACATAAATCTGCGAGTCTGGGCAAGTTTCTGTTTTCCTTTTCGCAAAAGAAATGTATTTCACACAAAACAAACGGGACAATATTATGACCCTGGCGAAATGTAACGTAGCCTTGATAAAAAATTTGATCTAATGGCGCTTCTAGTGTATGTGATGTACGTACGCACCTCACAGACAATCTCTTCAAGTCACGATTCGACGTGACCCTATGACGTAATCGTCCAAATATAAATCTGCACGTCTCAGCAAGTTTCTGTTTACATAAATCTGCGAGTCTGGGCAAGTTTCTGTTTTCCTTTACGGAAAAGAAATGTATTTCACACAAAACAAACAGGACAATATTATGACCCTGGCGAAATGTAACGTAGCCTTGATAACAAAATTGATCTAATGGCGCTCCTAGTGCTGGTGTGTCCACCTAGGAGTGAGTACAATGATTTAATACGGACCTTCAGATTGGGGCACAAGTACGAGAACGAGTACGAGTACGACTTTTTAAACCTATTGCTCATCCTCAAGATCATCATTTGTCACACCAATTTCCGGCCAGAACCTATACTTCGACTGGTCAGTCATAGGGAAGAGCGAGGGCTCTGGGGACAATATTGTTTTGAAAGTAGAAAGTCGTTCTCGTACTCGTTCTCGTACTCGTACCCCAATCTGAAGGTCCGTAATATTTTGACGAGTCAAACTCACCGACGTTGCGAAATCTGTACGCCGCTCCGATGTGTTTACGCGGTCCTAAATTAATATTTATTTGGACCAGTCCAACTTTCACATAAGCTCGATTTCCGCCGCTCCCTCGAGTCCGGGCTTCGTTCTTCCCCGAGAAAATCTTTCACAAGGCGAATACATTCATATATATTCATACTCACCCCTAGCTCTCCTCCTAGCACTTTGGCGGAGTAGAGGTATAAGGTGAATCACGACAAAAAAAAAACAGAAGCTATTTTACTAACCGGGCTGGGCCCCAGGCCCACGCCCGGTTAATAATAATGTCGTCTCACTCGTAAGTAAGATTTAAAAGTGATCGCGATATATATCACAGTATAATTTGTTTCTTAGCAGATATAAAAAAAACCCTCATTTGAAGGCTAACTTCAACGAATGTCTGTTTAGGGACTTTAAGATGCAACATAATAATATTAAAATATTGTTCGTGAATTAACCTTATATAGTTCACGTGACATCGTTAAACGTGTTTTGTGACGTTACAGACAACGGACTTTTAGTCAGGTTAAATTTAAGAATTGCTTTTGAGGGATAATAATGATCTTTCGATTCTATCCTGAGGGTATTTTATAGCCTTTAATCCAGGCCTTAAGTTGTCCGCCGAGAAGGTCGAAAACTGGGACTTCAAGGCTTCAAGTAACACGAAGAAATCGCAGTCAGTACATTAGTTTGGCCAGTAATGCAATACACTCTTTTTGTTGTTGTAAGAATCTTGTTTATAAGAATATTGAGGCTGAGATTGGCGAAATTTTAAGCCGGAATATGCTAAGAATATATCCAAGGCTGAGATTTAGATACGAATGTGTTTTTTTTGCATGTTGATAGAAAATACAATAAAATCACGTGATGTTTCATTTAGAAGTATGGTAAATATGTACCATGATACTTATTTCCGTTAATTCTTAAATCAAAACCAATTTAAAAAAAACGATAAAACGTGTACTATACTATAGTCTGGATCACTGTGTAATCAACGAATGTATTTAGAATATTTTCAGCCTAAAATCGGCAGAAAAATCTGAATATTCAGCATGGGCATGACATATGTATATTCTTACAAAACAAAAAGATTGTACGTAAATTTTACCTATTTCACAGCGTTTCCCATAAAATACAGAGAGACAGCTGCAGTTGTAGTCATTAACAAGGTCAGTACAGGTTCCATTGTTCAGGCAAGGATTGCTCTCACACTCATCTATAGTATCTGCAAAAAATATTATTAAAGTCATAAATGATATAGTTTACTCCGCTGATAAGTGTTGTACAGCCTAGTGGTTATATATGCTCCTCGATAAATTTAGTTCATTTCATTGAAATCTGTTAAAGTCGATTTTCGTTAGGTTCGTCACTGTAGTTAACGTTGGTCTACGCGGATATTCTAAGGCTGTAGGATACGCGTGATGGTCTCAGAAATGCCCTTGATGTAGGGTATTGTCGCGGTAGTAACAGGTGTCGGGTTTCCATTCGTCTCCGTTAGGTTCAGAAGTTCGGTATAAAGTCAGCGTTGTAGTTGTTCTTGTCAAAAGCACGTTCAAGTATCATCTCTTTTCGTCAGATAAGCTTTCCGGTATGCTGCGAACCAGTTGTGTCAAACCAGTTATGTCGTAAACCAGTTGTGTCACAAACCAGTTATGTCGCAAACCAGTTGTGTCACAAACAAGTTATGTCTCAAACCAGTTGTGTCACAAATCGACACAAACCAGTTATGTCGCAAACCAGTTGTCGCAAACCAGCTATTTCGCAAACCAGTTGCGCTGGTACCCAGGGGGGGGGGGGGGGGATACTCCCTATAATGGACTATACGGGGAGGCTCCGCCCGAAAGGGGTCCTTTTTTAGGCTCGAGGTATGTGAAAGGGTAGGGATTTCACGAGTTGAAGTATATGAAAGGGTAGAGATTTCACGAGTTGAAGTATATGAAAGGGTAGGGATTTCTAGAGTTAATTATATTATTGTTTGGTTAACATCTCTACTTGTAATGCTTGATGATTTCTGGTGATATATATTGTTCATTAAGTTCATTCCAAGGGTATAGAAAAGGGATGCAGTGCTTCTACTGTAGGTATGTGAAAGGGGTACCATTTTCTATGGAAGGTATATGAAAGGGGTACCTTTTCTGTGAAAAATGGTATATGAAAGAGTAAGGGGCTGGACCTCTGGGCGGAGCCTCCCCGTATAAAACCTTTTTGAGTACCCCCCCCCCCCCCCGGGTGCTGGTAGTCCTGTAGACCTTTAACGCGTTCACCATTGTCAATTAGCTCACCTTCTTCACAATTTGTTCCGTTGAAACCTGGTGCGCAGTTGCAATTGTATCCATTTAGAAGGTCGGTACAGTTTCCATTGTTCTTGCAAGGATTACTGGTACATTCGTCAAAGTCTGTATTATAAATTGAAACATATACAAAAAGTGAGGATAGACATGAACCATCCTTGCTTTCCGCTTATCGCGACAACGACATAATATTTCAAATTATTTGTCTATTGCTCATAGTCACGCGCTCTGGCGTTGGCCAATTGGCTTGAATTTGAGCTCATCTGAGGTCATCACCATGTGCGATTTAGACAATTGGCTTTCGCTGGTTGTTCTATTTTCTCGCTGCTACACCGTGCTGACGAGACTCAACCAGGTCGAAACAGCTGTCCACGGTTGCATTTTGGCTTTCAGTTTGGACTATATCATGTCGTTGTCTCGTTGAGTGTTCTACGTAGTATCAACCTTGCTTACTTTATTTGTATTTCTATTTTTGGCTGATTAGATTTTTTACAGTTCCTTCGTATACCAGCAGCATTTTCGTTCGCGGTCTTTTGCCACATTCACTTTTAAACATATACGCATTTTTTTTTATAAGAACGTCGAAATTTGGAGTTTAGGCTGAGCCAGAAAATTTTCTCAAGATATCAATGTACAGTATGCACATGTATAGTATTTCAGTCTGTGGCATGTTTTTACCTCGTGTCAGTTGATAAGTCACGTGACAATAAGGTAATTAATGGTGTTAGTCCGGCCACATTCCTAATGTAAGCATTATTTGCCAGCACAGGAATGTATGATAAGAGCTTTCTTTGTTAGCACAATGATTTCTGGTGTGTGCTGTTTTCTCCCTTGCGTCCACTAGAAAGGCTGTTTTGGTCGCAGTATTGTTATAATAGTATTCAGGAAATGTAATCCAATCAGAATCCAGCTATTGCGCGTATATTTTCGTTTCTATGCGTAAATTGTTAAGACTATAATGTTCCATTGTCGGAAAGAAGATACGGCTTTATTGAGTGATAAATTGAAAGAAGGAGCTCTAAATAACGCTTGATGGCCCATATAATGGATGATAGAAGGAATAAATTGTTCGTGAATTGAATAGATAGATAGATAGACTTTTATTTAACGTGGACAATACACTTAGCTATAGGTAAAAACACAAGCTGATTTACAGGTAATGCCACGATTTAAAAAATTATAAAGCATAAACATTAATATATATACACAGACAAAGAAAGACAAAGATAATGTGGTCGGTCGGTCAACTACATAATACAGGGCCACTTTAATTTGAAAGTATTTGTATTTGACGGCTCTTTTGGCCGGTTAGTGGATGAGAGAACGAGAGATTATGTATTTTGAAGAGAATTTTCGGGGTCTGTGCTTGCGGTTTGTGACCCGTTTTGCTCGTTTTGCTCGGCAGTGGACGAAACAAGGAGGAATAACGTATTTTTTTGTTTTGGGGGCTGTTTGACTGAAGAAAAATTAAAATCACAGGGGTCTTACAAATTGGATTAAATACTGAACAGTCAAAATCACTCACTGTGCGTCTGGGTTTTTGCAACAGGACAATTTTGGGGCTTGTTGAAAAGGGTCTTACAAATTTGGTTAAATACGGTAAATTACAAAAATTGAAAAAATTAAAACTTGTCAACTAATGCGCTTTTACTTGATTTTCAATTAAAACCAGCACATTATAGTAGCGGCCAAAAAATTCCAACATACGAGTATATATCTTTGTTGTAAACCATATCATCTTCAGAAAAACTATGAGGTTGTGGCACAGACGACGATGGACGAGCTTCTCTTTCGCTTGGAGTGAAAGCAGTTTCATCTGAGTTTGGGAGCTGAGGCCGCTTTTTTGTGCCTCGATAAGATCTTTTACCTCTTCAAGCAAAGAGATACACCTCGCGAGAAGATCTTCGGATTGATGGATTGATGGATTGATGGATTGATGGATCCACCGAACCACCGATCCACCGATCCACCGATCCACCGATCCACCGATCCACCGATCCACCGATCCACCGATCCACCGATCCACCGATCCACCAATCCACCAATCCACCAAACCACCAATCCACCAATCCACCAATCCACCAATCCACCAATCCATCAATCCATCAATCCATCAATCCATTGGATTGGATGGATTGATGAATGAATGAAGGATAAACTAGAAACAAAGTAAACCAACCTTGGCAGTATGTACCATTCCAGACATATCCAGGCTGACACGAGCAGCTGTACGATCCTTCGGTATTTGTACAGTTAGCACCACCATTGACACAGTCGTTGTTGCTTGAAGCACACTCATCAATATCTGAAATATAGCAGCTACTGTAAACTATTTTATATCCAGGAGCGATCAGAATCTAATTTCTCCTTACAATATCGTGGGAACTGATGGGGGGGGGGGGGGGGGGGGGGGGGGTGGGTATCCCGTTTCGCTTCCCGTGCCTTGTACTCCCAGTTCTTGCCCCTTCTGTTGTTGCGTCATATTTTCCTATTTCCCCCGCTTCCCGTACCGCTATCGTCCCTCTCTTCTTTCGCCTCCCGAAGACTTCCCGCCCCCGGTATCCTCCCCCCCCCCCCCCCCCCCCCCCCACAATATCAATACATGTTCAAGCAGGCAGGTGACGAGAATAAAGAAGATCATTGTATCGACATGCAGGGAATTTTCCTTGATGTACAACCAAATTCTCACAGTCAGTATTCATATCAATGTGTAACACTCTGTAAGGAGAATTGATCATTTGAGCCTGGTACTGAATATACATTGTACAGCAATGAGTACAAAGCTTTTATATTACTCAGCTGATTACCTAAAAACTCGCGCTGTCAGACCAATTCCGATATATTAATATTCTAACTTGGCTCCAAGGCTTAGGGGAATAAGACAAAATAAATTATTTATTCATTCCTCAACCTCGATGTGATTCATTGTCGATTTCTTTTGTTTTATTCCCCTAAGCCTCGGAGCCAAGTTAGAATATTAATCTAGGACAATCCGTTATTGAAGTGTACACGCATGAATGACGTCACTAATGACGGGGAAAAAACAGGCATCCTGTTCCAGAACCAATCTTTGCCAAACGTGTTCGTATCGCCATGTCTCAAAACAGAGGCACGTTTTCTTCAAATTGGAAATAGTCCGTTAGGAAATCAATGGAGATCAATAAATATGAATTTAAATAGGATCATTGTGAAATTAGAGCGGAAATCTGTTCAAGCTTATTATTTCGCTCTGAAGTGATTGCAAAAGGAATAATTCAGATTGGGCGAAGATTGAGACAAGAAAAAATTCAGGCTAATTTATTTGAAAATGCGCTATCCGTGACGTCACTCCTTCTATATCGTCATCATACTCCGCAAGGCTTCCTGATCATATACTTACCTGTACAATTGCGTCCATCTCCAGTATATCCTGGTTTACACGAGCAGTTGTATGATCCATGGGTATTATCACATGTAGCATTAACATCGCATTTGTGGGTTCCATCGGAAACACTCATCAATATCTGAAAAGAAACCACCATTTATTGGACCATGGAACTTTTTTTTCGGTTCTAAATTACAATAAGTTATTCTCCAATGCAGATTTCGATCAGTTAACAAAATAAAAACTGAGTGTACTAAATACTACACTAACTTACTAACGTAACTTTAAGAAAAGTTTACTTCAGTATTACTCACAGTAATTTTTAATTTTCAATTTATAATTAAACGTAACTAGTTGTAGCTGATCAAAAATACAATAGGAGTGGAATATATCTTATCAAAATATTTTTTACCTGTACAATCTGCACCATTCTTTACAAATCCATTTTCGCAAGGGCAATTGTATGATCCATAGGTATTATTGCAAACAGCGTTGGCATCACATGGGTTGACCTGTGTCGCACATTCGTTGATATCTGAAAGATAGCGTGAAATGACTGTGATTTGCATTTCATTAAACATTTTCTTGGCATCCCGGTTGATGATTTGCATCCCAAGCTAAGGGACTAAGGCATTGTGTATTGCGCGTTGTCTACTGTACCAAAGTAGCGAATGAAGGGATGGAGTTTGGAGCAGGGGGGGATGGGGTTGGAGCGGGATGTGGGAGGAGTGGGTGGCCATATAGTTAATCCTGTCACTCCTAGCTAGCCTAGAGTCAAACCGTGAGTCGTGTAACGTTGTTCTAACTTTTAAGTATGTGGATGAAACCCTAGTGTGCGACCATTCAATAATAAGCTAATGAGCAGTACTTTCCTATGGTGCTGTTTGTTATTCAGTATTTTACAAAAAATAATTTTGGATATTTCTTGAATTATGATTTTGGGCGCTCTTGGGAGTGAAAGGGTTAATTAAATTAATGCTTCGTGATCAAGACAGGGTCAAGACAGTTTGTCCTCCCAGAGCCTCTACGACCCACGTGCATGTATAATAATAAATGGGTACTAGCAAATTGTTGCAGCAAAGTGACAACACAATGGCCGGGGCGGGAGGGCGGGGGGGGGGGGGGGGGGGGGTAATTTGTGATGAGATGCACATTAATTTCAATTCACCTGTACAGTTGTATCCATCTCCTGTATATCCAACCTTACATGTGCAATCATGTGATCCATGGGTATTAGCACACATAGCATTAACGTGACATTTGTGCTTAGCTGTAACGCACTCGTCAACATCTGAAGTAAACGAAATATCAATTAATAGCTCATGTTTACGTCAGACTAGCTAATTTCAAACCCAAGCCTTGTTTCGAAGTTCAAACACCCTGGAGAGTACTCCCTGAAAATTTGGGTGGGGTGTGCGGCGCGCTTCTTGGAAACTCTTTCCCCATTGCAGTCCTGACCCAAAATTAGATACCCCATTTCAGACCTGCCCTTTAAAATCTCAGCTACCTAGTAACTGCTTCGGTTTGTAGCGTAAACATTTGAGAAGGGCATCAATGAATGTATAATATGAAATTCCAGAAAATAGTGCATAAAACTTACCCTATTTCAGACAATGGCGCCGCACATACTTATATAGCGCTTATACATGTAACAAGTATTGGCCTCAGAATGAATATTAGTGACATCGACGAAGTTTTATAAGATACAAATGACATGGAAAATGTGGATTTTTTCCGAAGAAAATATAAAAGACGAAAGTGTTCGCCATTTTTTCCCAACTTCTTGAGCTTCGCGGTATTTCCAAATAAGGTAGAGAAGGTTTACTTCCTCTGAGACCATGAGTAGGGAACCAATCAAATTGCCTGAAAATATAGCATGATCCTGTTGTTTGTCAGTATATTATAAAAGAGAATACCCCTTTCCGGTAAAGACATAATTCTTACCATCCAGGCAATCCTGACCAGTGAATTCCGGAGGGCACACACATCGATACCCTTTGTTTGTAAATCCTGCCTGACAGGTTGCGTTGTTCTTACACGGCTTCTTCCCACAGGCGTTCTTAACCGAGAATAATAAATAAAGGAATACTTTTGAATGTATACCAAATAAAAAAAAACGTTTTCCGTGTTCCCATAGAGTTATGGTAACACGAATGAAGTTTGGAAGAACGAGAAATGCCGTGGAAACGCGAGTGTTTCCACAGCAATTTCGAGTTCTCCCAAACTTTCACGAGTTGTTTCACCTTCCCCGCTATGGGCTCATCAAAATACAGCGAACTAAAAAGCCGTCATCTATTTTATTCAGGCATCTAAGGCCAATTATAATTTACGCTCGTACGCATGTCAAAGTTACACGTCATTGGTAATCATATGTGGATTTGTAACTACGTAGGAAGGTCTTAAGTTTTGTTGTTGTTGTTGTTGTTGAACTATTTCAATCCCACCCCACCCCCACGAGACTGTTACACCTGACTCCTCCCCCTGAGTTTGGGTGACTTGCTGTATTTTTATCAGATAATTAAAGGTTTACCTAAAATATGTTGAGTTAACGTTCGTTTCGCAACTAATTAACTGACTAACTGAGTAACAGGCGGAAAGACAGAAGACTAGACTTTCTCAAAGTCCTTTTTTCGCGTTTTGATGATTTTGTCAGCTCGCGGCGTTCGCCGCTCGTCTCGCGCTTAAAAAGAAGTCGACTTGTGGCAAGTCTAACAGACGACCAGAGACACTGATTGACTAAGTAACTAACTAACTTACTAGCCAATGATAGTGAGGGGGCATGGGGGTCTGAACTTCCCGCTTCCTGTGCCTTGTACTTCCGGTTCCCGCCCCTGCCATTGTGCTTCCGCCTCTTTGTGATTTTTCTATTGCAAAATATTAACATTTTTTCCCATTTCTCACGGTTCCCGCCAACTTGGGAATACCGCTTCCTGCCCTTCATTTTCCCGCCCGCAGTAGACTTCACGCCAGCTCCCTTTTCTCCCGGGTTCCAGCGACCGTCCTGTCCCCTTCAAATAATGGCAGATCACACTCACCTTAGCACCACGATAAATGCAATTTTGAACATGGCTTGAGGTCATCAGGGTGTTCATTGTGAGTAGAGTTATTCAGCTCACAATCAGCGATTGAAGGGGATCCACTGCTTATGACATTATAACTGACACAGTTAGCTTCCATGAAGCATTGCGCTCCGCAGAAGTCATTTGCAATGGAGTTGATAGTTCGTATCACGTGGTTAATCAGTTTTTTGCCATTGAAAGAAAGAGCGGCTCTGAAGTCCAGTTGACGACATGGATCTGCGAAAGAGTCAGATTATTGAAAATCAGCACTGAATTAAATTTGCATCCCTTGAATGAATATTTTAAAGGAGCTACGTTACGGATGGCGCATCTTGAAAATCTAAGCCAATTCTGCCGTTCGCAATCCGTCTTAATCAGTCCCTCCGTCGTAACCATCCTTGTTCCTGTTTGGTTTATTATTACCTCTTTGGTGTTTTTCTACCTTAGTAAACTATCATTTTGAAGTTTCCATCAGTTTGAGAGCAATTTTGTACATCAGAAAAATGACTTAAAATAACGTGACACAGCCCCTTTAATTTCAAAAACTTTCGGACCTCTCCAGCTTCCGGACTTAAAACTTTCGGAAGTGATCAGTGATATAACTACTTAAAAGGGAGTATAAGCCAGTTATTTTAACACTAGTAAACGAACAACGTATATATGCAATCGCAATTGTAACCGCATGGAAAACGACGATGCGGTTACGCCTTCCGTTTAGACGGCAATGATAAAAAAAACCCAAATCGTTTTGAAAGTGGATCATTTTCAAAAATGATACAGTTACGAGTAAGCGTTTAAACAGGGTAGCCGAGTCGGTTTTGAAAACGATTGGTGTTGGCGTCCCCCCCGAAACAAATCTTGGCGGGCTCGGACGAATCTCTACTGTTCAAAACTGGTCGGACGTACATAGAAGTGCACTGTCGTCTCGCTCGTTTCGCCATGTTGAATAATTACAGTGCAACTTCGATTTCTCGAACCCTCGATTTCTCAAAAACCCGATTTCTCGAACCAGAAGTTGTTTCCCTTGGACCTGTTTTCATTGTAATTTTACCCCCGATATTTCGAAGTTCCCGATTTCTCGAACCAATTTTCCGTTTCGTTTCCTGTATGTATTATCGTGTCCAGATCCCAGTAACAAAAATTTGTCACGGCCATGGCATAAAAGCACAGAAAACGGATAAATAGTTTTACAGTCGGGGGAACAAGTACCGTTTTGGCAAATCTCCGTTGAAGCTTTCGAAGAGTTTTCGATTCTTATTATCCAATCAAGAAACATCGCTAACACTCACGTTAATCCGAAGATTTTCACACACCACAGTATAGCACAACGAGAATACGCATGTTGCTTAGCAAATTTGGGACGAAAATCGCGGGCTCAGTCCCGTCTCGGAGACGAGATTTCGCCATCAACTGGTACACTCTTTTTTTTATTTATTTAATTTTTATTATAAAGAACGTCTAATTTTCGAGCTGAGGCTGGAACCAAGACCGAATGTTCTTATTTTTTGGGCGATTTCAGCCTGACAACGTTCTTAACATGTTCTTAGGTTACATGCCTGTGTATACATGTAGAATTTCACAAAAAAAAATATTCGAACGTGACCATGAAAATAGGCATGACAATGGTATTAACATTTTATATGATAGAGACTCATGTTGGTACTATAAAAAATGTGCATCCAATAATTTGAGCTGATTTGAACTGCTTATTCACTGAGACATTTGAAATGTTACATTTTGTTAATTTTTTGAAAGGATACTGGAATATTGTATTTAGAGTTCAATGCAAGAAACAAGTGAATAAAAATGTTCTTAGCTAAGTCTCAACCTGGCTGTTCTTAGCATGTTCTTAAAATTTTGGTCAAATTCAGCCTCAACGTTCTTATAAAAAAAGTATTATAAAAAAAAAGAGTGTAGTTGTTCTCGATCTCCCTACTGTTTAACCGTGTTGATTTGAAGCCACGACCTTGTAAACGCAGCTTTAGGACGCTCCCACGAGGTTCAATTCGTGTCGTAAGCATGTCGTATGCGACAGCCTTATGTCATGCTTATGTTTTCCGAAGTCGATTGTTGCCGAGTAGTGTGTCAATTGCCTGATGAATACATTTTGTAATCATTTTGGAATTAGAGCTAACAAGTCATGTTTTGTTTCAAATATTATGAATGGAACTGAAAATGCCAAAAAATGTCGATCCAGATTAAAATAAATGAATTATTTTTTGTGGTATAAAAATGATTAAAGGATAACATCATTAGTAAATTTGTACCTCTGAATAATGATTTTCTAGCTTTCTGATTGGTTCCCTCCTCTATGGATCTGAGCCATTATCCTTAAGTTGACCAAATATGGAAAAATGATGAATTTCTTGTACTTGTATATCCAACAAGGGCGAATGGATTAATTGTTTGATTAAAAACGTCACTAGCTTTATGTTAAACTTCGGTATTACTTTTAAAAATGTATAAAATCGACTGAGTGATTTTTCAGTTCAATCTAAATGAAGCATGATTTGTATGAAAACGGCGGCAAAAACTGCTGGCGCGGTCTGCCAGTTCAGTGAATGAAAAGAGAGCAAAACAGAATTTTAATCTTCGCTCTGTGTCTTCTAAAGTTTCGTATATTCTGGAAAATTGTGCAAATGGTTTAGCTTAAAATGGGAAGATCAGAAATAATTGTGGAACTGGACATTATATTCATTTTACAAGGTGAATGAACGGCTGAACGGGTTGTTTACGGAGAGCAAATCGTGCACGATCGACTACAGAATTAATTGTGTTGAAACCAGCGAAACCGAGCCAGTTAAAATCACGTTCACTGAAGTAAAAAGCAAAGGAAAGCGTCAATATCTACATGGATGGAGAGAAAAAGAGTGATCTTCGAAGATAATTTCACTGTGAAGGTCGTCCTCGATTGTACCATCACCAACGCTTGACGATCGACTGCGATATTTATGCTTTCTCGTTCCCGATATTTATTGTGCTGATTTTGAAAGCTTACTCCAGCTGGAATTGACAAGCCTCTTCGAAATACAAGGTAACAATACAGAATAGGTTAAGCTTAAAATTGTCGTGTAAACAGGTTTTCATTCAGTTTAAATGTGTGCAGATTTGTATTGGTTTCAGTTCGGGGACTTCCCGTAAACAAAGTTGTTTCAGCTTTCCTTCAGTGCTCGTTCAGTTGCATTTGTTACACATTTGTAGGCATGTAGTTTTCTTGGAGCGGAAATAAATTTTGTTTTGCATCTTCCGGTTATTTGAGTGTTTGAAAATTTACTAAAACAGTTATTCTTCTCGGACTTGCCGGATATGAGCTGATTATAACCAACTCGGCGAAGCGCCTCGTTGGTTATATATATCAGCTCATATCCGGCGCGTCCTCGAAGAATAACTGTTAATTATAAAAGTTCTAAAAATTCGTTTTCGACTAAAACAAAAATCATCATCAGGGTTTTGTGGTCGTCCGTGATATCAACCGTGAATTCGTTTAGCATAATTGAGTCACTAAGTATAGTACATATTTGTATTGTATTCATATTTTTTTTGGATGATAAAACACTGAAGTCCTCGATAATAAGTCGCTTTGGGAGGTATTTCGCGGTGCCAAGTATTTTCCAGTGAAAAGAATTGGGCTGGATTGTCCCGGAGATGGCGTGCTGAAGGTGTGCAATGGGGATCACGATGCTCAAAATTTCTCATTGTTTCTCCCACTGTAGTCAAAGCACTCATCACCTTTGTAGATGAGATGTAATTTATGTACATGTTCAAGCTGTCTTTGAGGTTGACAAGAATCTTGAGATTCGGTGTTTCCCATAGGATGACGAAAGTTAGAGTACTTGAAAGACGTAAACATGCTGTGCTAGTTCTTAATTATCTTGCAAAAAAATTAATTAAAATTCTACCACATACAAGAAATATTGACACGTTGATATTTTATTTAAGCTGGGGAAAAGTTGACAATGGAAATTAATAAAAAGGTATTTCATCTTTATTTCGTGTTTTTTAGCACCTTTTAGCAATTCAAGGATTTATTTAAAACATTCAGTAATTTCATGCAAACTGTATATTATCACGCAAATTTACCAGTTTAGAGTTCACCATCAATAATTAATTACTAGCACGAACGACGAAAATATGATGGTTTCTTTCTTTTAACGAAATATTAACGTTGAGATTCACTATGTGAAGGAAGAACACAAATAAAGTTAAATTGGATTTGTATTACTTGGAACTACAGTCGATGCTCTCTGAGCGGACACTCTCGTAAGCGGACAGCTGCACTTACGGCCGCCTTGACAAAACCCTGTTTGAAACTCTAGCTCATACAAACTCTGTACAGTCTAAGCTCTCTGAGCGGACACTCTCGTAAGCGGACAGCTCCACTTACGGCCGCCTTGACAAAACCCCGTTTGAACACACAAACAAACAATATCTGTATTTAACACTGACATTCCCGTAAGCGGTCAGCTTCAGTTGCGGACACTTTTTCTGCTTCCCGAGGTGTTTGCGCTTACGGGAGCTTCGATTGTATGTTTTAATTAGCAAAGATCGATGAAATCTCACGTATATTTTGAAAAACAACACGTATATCTCTGCAGTCAAATTGAACGGTTTCCTTTTGATTCCAGTGTCTTAGTTTTAAAATGTAGTCAGTCGATATGAAACTAATGTAGAATGATTGAATCTTAGTCTAGTTTAAAGTCAAGTTTAAAGGATTGAAAACATTTTGTAAATTAAAAATTATACAACTTTTCAATTCGACAAATGTAATGAGTTGAAGTTTGCCGTCTTCCAAGTTTCTTGCCAATGTTCTCAGGTCACTATAACTAGCTACTTTCGGTACATTTGTATAACATGTGTTTTATTGTATACTTGTGGAATATACCAGCCGTTTTTTTTCCCTTTTATAGTCTTCTTCTGGTAGTTATTAGGAAACAACGTTTCAAAGTTACAGCATTAGTGCCTTCCGTGTGGGGAATAATTATTTCTAATCATTTGTTGCATACATAATACTTATTGTTATCGTAAAAATACCAACTTATCGTGCCAATTTTTAACAGCATTAACACGTAGCTAAGCCCTAGCTACCCTTAGCGTGAGCAACGGTTATGTCATGGTAATAGAACGTCAATTTTTAATAATTATGAACTGTTTCAACGCCAAGCCGAAAAATCCTGACGGAACAGCATTCTGTTTGTTTTGAAAATTTGGCGATTTTCTAATTTATGATTTTCTTTATTCTCATCACCTGTCTTGTTTATAATGTATTGAAATCGAAGGAGAAATTACCTTATTCTCAACTTATTTCGAGGGATTCTGCGCACGATGTAGGTAAAACACGTGAAAAAAAAAGACGAAGACGAGACATTTATCGCAGAATTTTTAAACCTTTGAGTCCTGTATTTCTTTGACAT
>MU827839.1:144664-203814 GCA_029204205.1 Desmophyllum pertusum | reverse complement strand
TTAAAAGTACAATTAAAAGCATTTTCGCTTGTAAATGAGTCTTGTTTTGCAGTGAAAGAACGGAACTGATGCAGTCAAAGAAAGGAAGCAATGGTTCAATCAATCAATGTATTTTTTTAATCCAGCAAGCCCTTTGTTCACTATCGATTTCTAGCCCTCAGAAACTAATTAGAAATGGAATGATTCATTAAAAAAACGAAGAAAAATGCAATCAATTTATCTATATTTACATCTAATATAACAGTGAAACCCTCTACTTCTAGACTAAACACTTCTGACTATAGAAACCTCTATAATGTTCAGGGGCGGATCCATGAATTTTGGTCCCATGGTTTCCCGAAAATGTGAAGTATAATTTTTGGAAGTGTACTACAATAGAGGTCTCTCCAAGAACATTTTGAGATTTCAGGCTCTGAAAAGTGGTTTTGGGTGGATCCTGGAGATTTTTTTGCTATGGGATAATGGAGAAAGCAAAAACCCCTGAGGGGAGGGGGGGGGGGGTTACTCTCCCCCTGGATCCGCTACTGAATGTGGTCATTTTCCCTTGTTCCTAGGAAGCTATAGGAAAACCACTTAATAGAGGTTTCACTGTATTAATTTATTGTATATATTTACTACGTATACACCTAGTAATACCAATGATAAGGTGAAAATGAGTAACAAACCGTGATTAGCGAAAAGAAAGAATAAGCTAGCACTTCTGCACGCGCAGTGTCACGGTATTTCCCTTTCGCATCTCAATAGACATCGAAGGAAATGTAAGTAAGTGAAAGTAATAATTCGATGTTACGAAATCTAGCAAATATAACATATATTCCCTCCTTAAATGGAGTGGGCACAAACTGTTAAGTATAATCTTTATAATCTATTGCCTCTATTAAAAGTGTACCTCTATTAAGGGGCAATTATCTTTATCTCGAAGGTGTTCCCTTATTATTAAAAGAGGTTTCACTATCTGATTATATTATTATATATATTTACAGGTTTACACCTGAATGATATTGAGATAAGCTGAAAACGAAAAGAGGAATGCAGTCAAACCTCTATTAAGCGGCCAGCATTTACAAGCGACCACCCCGTGTTTAAGCGGGCAGTTAACGAAGTCCCGAAATTATTGCCAGTCTGACAATACTTTATATAAAGCCCTTATTAAACGGCCACCCCTATTAAACGGCCGCGGCCACCTTTTCTTAATATTTTTCGGGGTTCGACTATAGCTATTTTTTAAAATTATTGCATACTAAGCGAGTTTCCGCGCTCTGATAAACCTCATCTATAGGCTTTTTTCAAATAAAATTAGTAAACTTTCTTTGAGTGCTTCCATTATAAAGTTGATCGATTTCTAGCCCTCAGAAACTAATTAGAAATGGAATGATTCATTAAAAAAACGAAGAAAAATGTAATCAATTTATCTATATTTACATCTAATATACAGTGAAACCCTCTACTTCTAGACTAAACACTTCTGACTATAGAAACCTCTATAATGTCAGGGGCGGATCCATGAATTTTTGGTCCCATGGTTTCCCGAAAATGTGAAGTATAATTTTTGGAAGTGTACTACAATAGAGGAACATTTTCCCAGAACATTTTGAGATTTCAGGCTCTGAAAGTGGTTTTGGGTGGATCCTGGAGATTTTTTTGCTATGGATAATGGAGAAAGCAAAAAACCCCTCAGGTCTGATAGGGGGGGGGGGGGGGGGGGGGTTACTCTCCCCCTGGATCCGCTACTGAATGTGGTCATTTTCCCTTGTTCCTAGGAAGCTATAGGAAAACCACTTAATAGAGGTTTCACTGTATTAATTTATTGTATATATTTACTACGTATACACCTAGTAATACCAATGATAAGGTGAAAATGAGTAACAAACCGTGATTAGCGAAAAGAAAGAATAAGCTAGCACTTCTGCACGCGCAGTGTCACGGTATTTCCCTTTCGCATCTCAATAGACATCGAAGGAAATGTAAGTAAGTGAAAGTAATAATTCGATGTTACGAAATCTAGCAAATATAACATATATTCCCTCCTTAAATGGAGTGGGCACAAACTGTTAAGTATAATCTTTATAATCTATTGCCTCTATTAAAAGTGTACCTCTATTAAGGGGCAATTATCTTTATCTCGAAGGTGTTCCCTTATTATTAAAAGAGGTTTCACTATCTGGTTATATTATTATATATATTTACAGGTTTACACCTGAATGATATTGAGATAAGCTGAAAACGAAAAGAGGAATGCAGTCAAACCTCTATTAAGCGGCCAGCATTTACAAGCGACCACCCCGTGTTTAAGCGGGCAGTTAACGAAGTCCCGAAATTATTGCCAGTCTGACAATACTTTATATAAAGCCCTTATTAAACGGCCACCCCTATTAAACGGCCGCGGCCACCTTTTCTTAATATTTTTCGGGGTTCGACTATAGCTATTTTTTAAAATTATTGCATACTAAGCGAGTTTCCGCGCTCTGATAAACCTCATCTATAGGCTTTTTTCAAATAAAATTAGTAAACTTTCTTTGAGTGCTTCCATTATAAAGCTGAGAGAGACAATAGAGCTAGAGAAACTAGCATCTGGCTCTTGTTTACACACATATTTCTCCCAAACGTCTACTTCCTTAACTCTATGCATGGAAACACCATAGACGTCTAGACGGCTAAAAGCTATATTGCATTGACTAACACGACGGTTCATTGTCACAATATGTTTTGCTTGGCAGCCCTCTAAGCTTTTTTTTACAGCAAATCCATTCATGATATAAAACATGGTGTAAAACGATTTACACCATGGAAAATGCTTTGTCAACGGTTTATTCTCTCGTTAGTTGTTTCAGAAAACTAACTTGTTCGCTACGCTCATGGATTATACTCTATTTATAGGGTGGTAGAGAATGTATCGAGGCAACTATAGGCACAACATTTTAGACCTTCCAGTCTTTGGCATTCTATTCTCATACTCGTAAAAAAAACATTTAGTGTGTATCTGTAATGAACAGAATAAGATGTAATAATTGGTTCTTGACAACCTCAAGGGAGTTCGAAACTAATACCTTATTCGTGACCTTTTGAGGCCAATAACAAACTACTCGGTGAAAGACGGGGTTTTTTTTCTACCTACCCTACCTACCTACCTACATAATCTTCATATTTACCTACTCTACCTAATCTACATACCTACCTACTTCACCAACCTACCTACCTACCTAATCTGCATACCTACTACACTACCTACCTACCTACCTACCTACCTACTACCTACCTACCTACCTACCTACCTACCTACCTACCTATCTACTCTACCTACCTACTCTACCTACCTACTCTACCTACCTACATAATCTTCATATCTACCTACTCTACCTAATCTACATACCTACCTACTTCACCAACCTACCTACCTACCTAATCTGCATACCTACCTACCTACCTACCTACCTACCTACCTACCTACCTACCTACCCTATCTACCCTACCTACCTACCCTACCCTATCTACCCTACCCTGAACCACACATAGCAGTTGTAGAGTTATTAGCCTCAAAAATAAGGTACATTTGATATCCCTTGATGTGATAGAATGCCAGTGACTGGAAAGTCTAAAATATTACCTGTCAGGTAAAGCTATCAGCTTTTCGACTAGAGGGTTCTGGTAACCTACCTACCCTACCTACCTATCTACATACCTATATACCTATCTACCTACATACATACCTACCTACCTGAGGGTTCTACCTACCTAACTGAGTATTCTGGGGACCCTCTAGTCAAAAAACTGATAGCTTATTTGGACACAAAGCGATCCATTCTGGTCTACGTAACGGCGCTTGATCTCGTCTAGGTCCAGGAATGCATCCCATCCTAATGTAGAATTAGGAGCAAGCCATGCAGACGCTGGCGACCGTTTCAGTATAACCTCACTTCCATTCCTCAGGGCAACACTGATATAAAGAACAATGATAGCTGTAAGTAATTGTGTATAAATTTTGTATATTTAACTGATTAATTTGTTCATCTAGGAATTGTTAAAAGAAAACGCGGTAGATTATAAAACATCATTGAGTCTCACCTCATGTTTAGACAAACAGGATGTGTTGCCTCCGAGCACAAGAACACACCCATGATCCCGGCAGTGGACATTTGTGGCACCAGAATTGTTCTCAAAGAAGAGAACAATGGACTTTTGATGCCCTCTGCCGGGCCCACAGCGTCACTCAAACGTTCAAAATTTGGGATGTTCCAATTGAAGGTATTGACCCTCATTGGTCTCCGTGGTGGTGTAACCTGCAATAAATGTAAAAGAAATTACCATAGTTTAACCCTGTTATATGCCCAACTTCCCTTTATTATGACCGGCTGAGGCGCATGCTCTTAATACTGTCATTTGTATTTTCTTTGATTTCGAATATTTTCATATAAATATAAATATATATATATATATATAAATATTTTGAGATTCTCTTTAGATCATCCTGTATTGAATTTAACTCAGACTTACGTCACTCATCTGGTTGTTCCTCCTCTCCGCCATCAGCAACTCGATGTGGCGTGTTGAGTCTTGTGCCAAATGAGTAGTGAGATCTTGCCTTCTCAGGCTCTCTCTGCACGCGGGCACCGAGCAGGTTACATGTGCGCGCCGGCACTCAGAGGCAATGTGCCCGTTCAATTGTTCCCTAAGAATGAATAGTTGATAAACATTTAGTTAATAAACATTTACCAAACAGATTCACTATTGTGTAACACCCAACTTGTAACTCATTTGCTCAATAATAGTGTGATATTATACAACTCTGGCCAGTATTATAACCAAACCTTTATCATTTTTAATAATTTTTTTAAAAGAGTTGGTTATTTAAACTTGGTATTCTTGCTTGTTTTCTGGCTTTTCTTTCGCGGTTTCCGGCTTTCAAGTCTCTATCTGCCGATCTCGACGTGATGCGAGAAAAAAGCCTCTGGTACCCAGGGTAGTGGGTTGCTTGCTTGTCGCTTTGTTTCACCAATGCATCTTGCATTTTGTTGCATTTTCAGTACTCTAAATATACCTATAGCTAAATTAAGGGCTAACGCTCGAAACGTCAGCTTTTAGAAATTCGCTACGGTTAATTTACCTTTATCAACTCCGAGTTGATAATCAACATAGTGATAAATTAAAATACCTATTTCTCGGTTATTCTTTCATTGAATCGATCATAATTTCCAAAAAACGATCATTTTTTTAATACGTATCAGTATGAGAAAAAACGATACACTGAATTTGCCGCTCTTTGACACCAAACCGAGAAAAGGAGATGAGATTTCGTATTTTTTCAAGCCCTCTACTATTCTATACTTTCAATATAGACTACGAGTCATAAACACTGAAGAAAACACGGAATACATACCGAGGCATGGCAGGGTCATCACAACCGAAAGGGCACACTACAGGTGCCATGCGGCATGAAAAGCGCTGGTGGTCCGCCTGGTGTCCGACAGGTAAATCTGTCCCGCAGTGTGGGCAGTCCTGGGCCTCATGTCGCAAACGGTCATGTGCAGTTGCAACTGTTGGCGAACCATGGTCTGCCCACACCCAGGGAATGTACAGTGGGTAGGTTCCTGGAGACATTGCTGTTTGTGGTTTGGTACCCTCTCCAGCGAACCCGTCCACGTACATCCTTCCTGTCTTCGAGGGCAGAAGACGTGGAGAGATTCTATCACCCTGTCGAAAGCAATTATGTTCCTCAAGTCTGAAGCTTGGAGGGATTGTCTTCCGACAGGGCAGATTCTTTGGCTGTGGACATTTATCCACTGCTCTATGCATTCCTTGCAAAAGAGATGGCCCTCATTGCAAGCCACTGCCTCTAGTATGACATACCTACTGTATTAAATAGAGAAACAAATAATTGTTAATGATTTATTTTCTTCCATAAAAAAAATTGTCAGAATATTGTTGCCATGGTAACAACAACTTTTGTGAACGATGACATGTCATATCAAAGTCTCTGTTGGCAAATTAGCCCCCCCCCCACCCACAACAGGGTTACGCCCATGGCTCGATCGATCAGATGGGGGTTGCATGAGCAGTGCTGGATATGAGCCACGCCATGCCGCCATGATTGATATTCCCCAAGTGATATTCCCCAGTTTTGAAAATTTGCGTTTCACGTTCGCAGGTTCAGTTTTCGTCTCAAATAAATTGCTAAATTAAATAAAACTGATTGTTTTGAACAGACTAGATGACGTTTAACAGCTTGTCCGACCGAGATCTTCCACGGCAAACAGAGCGGCCTTGTGAAAAAAATATTTGAAGGATAATAACTACAATAGCCTCCATTTGGCTTCAAAAATATGCTCGGATCTTTGTCCTTGGACATTATCTGTTCCTCGAAGCTCACAGTTTTCCTCGAGCTTCGCTCTCGGAAAACTATTCGCTTCGAGGAACAGATAATGTCCGCGGACAAATATCCGAGCATATTTCCTCGCCCGCCGGCGCCAAATGGAGGCTATTGTTTATGTAGCACTATTCTTGTTCTATCTGCATTCTTAATTTTGACCCGGGATCTTTGCCATACATAACAGTCAATTTGGTTGCAAAGTGTCAATATTCAAGGGCAACAAACTGAAAACAAACTAAATCATATACGGTAGTCGGTTGATACAAATTATCATAATTAATCTTACGCGTTTAATATAACACTCACCAAATCGGGCAAAGAAAGGCTGGGTCCGGTGATACAGTGAACATATCAGGGTTGTAACTGTCCATGATACCACAAGTAAAAATTAAAGAGGACGCGAAGACTATCCAAGGAAGCAAGCGAATAACACGAAAGAAGAAAGACGAAATTCAGTAGCACCGACCACGAGGCAATTCCAAACCAGCAAGAGACTGATATCTGAGAATATGCGAGTGTGGCTTCCGGTGTCATTGTATTGTAGTTTGTTGTAGATTATTGCCAGGAACTGTCAAAGTTGTAAGCGAAATTCTATTTTTTCCCTTGCATCCTAACGATTTGATTATTATTTTTAAACCGTTATTCGCGTATTCACTAGCCGCGGGTCTTGTCTATTCGACGCAGAGAGGATTTCGCTAGCATTTTTCGCTCACGCGTTTGTCCCTCGCGCGTTTGTCGCTCACGCGAATGGGTAAGAGGTCATTCACACGCGCGCAAGCAGTAAATCGCGTGGGAATAACACTGTTTTCATTTTCACAATAGTGAAACTTTTTTTACTTCCGCATTGGCCAACTATTATGTTAATAGGGGAATGTTTAGGTTGTAGTTCAAGCTGGCCCTCCGCGAACTCAAGTCTCATGTTCTCATGTTCAATTCTACGGTACAGTTCTTATTAATGATCTCGTCCGGTATAACTCTCCCTGATATTTTTGGCTAAATATGCTTTGGATACATGTGACATCCAATTTAAGGTATACGCCGGTTTGTTTGTGCTGTCCATCTCTATTATTCAGTATTAAAACATAGACTGGAAAATGCGCGCGCTCTGATTGGTTAAAAACCATGTTTTATCAGAGTATAAATCATAGAAAAGCCTTGTTTTATCGTTCCGCGCGCGTTAAATCTATATTTTAAAGCACATAAAGAAGCCAAAACCATGTATTATACTGTCATAAAACACTCCGTGAATTTGAGAACACTTGAGAAATTTAGAAAACACTCGCCTGCGGCTCGTGTTTTCTAAATTTCTCTCGTGTTCCCAAATTCCAGGAGTGTTTTATGACAGTATAATACATGGTTGTGGCTTCTTTATTTATTAAATAAATAATTTCTGTATGCAATTTTCATTTTCCTCTTATTTTCGGGATTTGAAAACATATTTATACAGTGGAATCCCGCCTTATGTTAATACGACCACCCTGTTAATACGACCAGATTTTGATAGCTTGATGTTGGTCGTATCTGAACGAGGTTCCACTCATTTCGTCATTTTCATACCATGTAGCCCTAGAGGATATGATATTTCTTTAAGAACAATATATATTTTTCTTTGTTTATTTATATAATATAGTGGAACCCCACCTTACGACCACCTCGTTAATACGACCAATCTCTTTTGATGTTTTTTTCACCGTTCTATCTGTCGCGTATAATTTTACACAGCTTATTCTCTAAAGTGTTTTTCGATATGCTAAGGATAACAATACCAAAAGGATACCCTATTTAAGGACTGAGCACCTCAAAAACCATACCCTATTGGGCGGCACATACCTATATAGCTTAAAGTATGGGAGTACCCCCGGGCTGTCTCCACAAACAGCGTTGCCAGTCACGGTTATTGTTTTTCCCTTAAAAGGGTGTAATTTTTCAGTTTTGTGCCTTAAAAGGGTATCAATTTTCGATTTCCTACCCTTGAATAGGGCCGGGGTTCAAGAACTTTCGCGGCATATCTATCCCAAATTGACGCGAGTACCACCCCTCCCCCCTCACCCTGGGCGAGGCAGTGACCATCAGAAGAGGCTAAGGCCCAGTTCAGACGCCGTACTTCACATGAGCCGAATCGAATTCGATGAATTAAGTTCATGTGAGGTACGGCGTCTGAATCAATTCAGAACGGCTGAATTAAGCTCGGCGTCTGAATCAATTCAGCCGGTCTAAATTAATTCGGGTCGGCCTAAATTCGAATTCGATTCGGCTCATGTGAAGTACGGCTTCTGAACTGGGCCTAAGAAATAATCTCGAACATTGTCATTGTGGAAATGTTCCGCGATAGTATATACGCCTACGCCCTGCGAGGCCTAGGGGCCACAAGATTTCCCGCGAACTTTAAAAGAGTAGAAACATGACTGAAGAAAGATCAAGAAACAACATCGAGCGGTTTAGAACTGAGTTGTAAAACTAATCCCGGAAGTTGTTATTAAGACTTCGTTGGCCTTTTCACCAAGAATTCAGGAAAATCCAGTCGTTTACATTTCAACCAAAACTTCGCTTTTATTTTCTATATCGATTATATAAATGCTCCAGGAATATCTTCTGGGGTTAATTTTACAACCTCTAAATCGCTCGATGTTATTTCTACAGCTATGTTTCTACTCTTTTAAAGTTCGCCGGGAATCTTGTGGCCCTTAGGCCTCGCTTCCATGCTTAGGGCGTAAGCGTGTATACTGTAGGTTTAAGAACTTGCTCCAACTGAATATGTAAAACGGACGGCGTTCAATTCCGAATAGAAATATTTGCCGTCGCGGTTCACCAAAATACGCAGAATTTGGTCATTTCACGTTGTTGTTTTTGCTAGGAAATGTACCAAGATGTATAACGCACGTGCAGAGCCATTGTGTTGCTCATTAAACCTTTTGTTTATGGACGTTCTCGTCGTAGTTTGCGTCCCTATAATGTCTAATTTGGTTCGGCGGCGAGCGCTGGACAATAGCGTGTATGTCTTTTAGCAAATTGCGTCTTCTTGCAATACCCTCGATATCCAGGCAGGTAATTTTCATACCAGCTGGGCTGATAAGGTCAGTACTTTTAAGAGTTACTGAGAACCATTCTATCCATTTGATCTCAAAATCGTTAAATTTGAAGTTGAACACGCTGCATTAATTCATGGCTCTTTTATTTTATTTTATTTTTTGCAAACGCAAGGCTGACTATCCAAGCTAGCTGACATGCTTCAATTTCTATACAGTTTCTTTCTGTTTGGAACATCAGTTTGCGATTCCTACAGTAGAATCCAGGCCGCTAAGGATATAGCTTTTCATCGTAGTGCAGCCTGTTCGCATTTTCGCTGGTAAGGGTGTCTTGTTGTCTTTACAAGATGCCTTTCTTGATGTTGTAGCCGGAAATACAGTCAAAGAACGAAAGTGCTGGTTCAATCAATCTATTTTTAATCTAGGTGCTTTGTTCAATATTCATTTCTAGTCCTCAAAAAACAAATTCGTAGCAAAGGAATGAATCATTATTGTATTTTCTCCGTTAAGAAGCTGAGCACAAGCAAGAGAGAAAAATCCAATCAATATATGATTTACATACAGTGGAATCAAGATTTCTATAAAAAAAAAACGATAATTCGATCGAACCATAAGTCGTTTTTCTTGGATTTGTTTCACTGTAATTTTACCCTCGATAAGTCGAACTCCCGATTTATCGAACCAATTTACGTTTCCCTTGGAGGTTCGAGAAATCAGGATTCCACTGAATGATATACATTGAAACCCTATACTTCGGGACACCCCTATTTAAGTTCTATTGTATCTCCTTCATAGAGATTTCACTGTATAATGTTATTATTTATAGAGCGGTTTTCATTTGAGTGTCGAAAGCAATCCGGAATTGCTTTTGTTTTGCTTTACTACGTTCTGTGACTGGTTTCAATCAATCAGATGCAAAACCAAAAGCAATCGCGACTTGGTAACACGCGTTTTCACGCGCTTGGCGCCGGTTACGTGTATACATGTATGCTTTGAGTTATCATAGGCTCATTGTGTTGTTTTTATTTGTTGTTATTGGCAATCGGCATCGCTTTGTGTTTGGATTTATGACACTCAATTGAAAACCGCTCTATTTACATGTTTACACCGTCTAATACTATTGATAAGGTGAAAACAAGTATTGATATATGAACGAAAAGGAGGAATACGCTAGCAATCTCTAATTCATAAGTAACTGCCAAAAAACTCAATGAACTGAGTTAACAAGGAACCTATAGCATCGTGCTCAGTTAAGGGATCACTGCATCTTGTCCCATAGAACTGAGGAGAGTCAATAATGATGATTCTGATGTGCAGTGTACTTATACAACTTACACAACAATACAACTACACCAAGTGACCTGGCATGTAGATAATCATATAAAAGCAGTATACTCAAATACTATTGTATTAATTTTGTTGATGACGGCAATGAAAAAAATTAATAACTTGAACAAGAAAGGAAAGGGTAGCTTTCTTATTGTCATTGCTACTCAATTATTTAAATGTAAAAACGTTTCAAACTATGTACAATTTTTAACAATTTCAAATACAAGCATTTTAGTCTCTGATAGGCGACATTCAACAAAATGATCTAAACAGATCAACCTGTCCCTGAGTTGCATACTTAATGCTTTTACCGTACCCAAATTCGGAATCAATTAATAACGTGATTTGCCCCGAAACAGCTGGACAGTTTAGGAGAAAACCCAAATTAGGTTATGTTTCAAAACAACGTTTATTCACGGTTGTCTCAACAGATCATCCTGAAAGCAATTTAAAATCTAGGGTAAAATCTTCGTGTGCAGAAATTAAACGAAATTTGGGTAAGGTAAATACAATAAATAAATTTAATTTTGTTATGCTTCAGCGACACACCAGTTTCATTTGGTCTCGCCAATGGTATTTTCCCGGGTATTTTATACGAATCAAGACTGAGACTCGATCAAACCGGCTTGCCTGATATGTCGTTGAAGCAAACCATAATTGCACGATTAAGTAAGCTTAATGATTAAAATAATATTAAGCTTAATTTAAGCTTAAGCTTATATCAATCCAACATTTCAACGGATATCAAAACGTCTCCAGTTAGGTTTAGCTCGGTTAGTGATGTGCCGTTGTTGTCTATAAGGCCGTCATGTGTCCTTAGGCTAAAGTTCTGGCTTGGTAACTCCAACAAAGCAAAGGCTGCACTGAAGAGAACCTGAAATATGTAAAACAAAATGGAGTCAACTCTCCAACTTTTAAAATTGCGGACACTCCGGTCCAGTGCCTTCTCGTCCAACATGGTAATGATAGAGGATACCCTGGGGACGAAGTTGGTTGTGTTCAGTTGAACAAGTGTTGATCACGATGGAATATTGACAGAAAAAATCCAAGGATTAGGGATACTTGTTACTAGTTGCTGCTATAAGTTACCATGGGTTTACTTATGTGCTGAAGTACAAAGGTAAACAGTACGGCTTTTATGTGGGATTCAATTGTTATAATTTACCTGCGTTGTGTCACTTTCCCAGAACGTTCTTCCGAGAACGTTGCCTTCGTGGTCTCTCAGTCGTATGTTTACGGTATGTTCCCCGTTTACCAGAGGTTCTGCTGGCAGCTGGTTTCGTGTCTCTCTTATTGCCTTAAAAAAAACAAATTACACAATGTGTTATAATTAATCTAAAGTTATTTTGTAAAATTTCAGGTAGCCTGCATCAAAACGTGAAAAATTGAATGAAGGTCGGCGTTTTAGAGTCACTCTGTGCCCACCGTGTTATGTCCAGGATTGAATGCAGGTATTGTTTTGTAAATACTTCATATACATGTATGACTGGGTTATTTGTCATTTTCATATTACTTCATATTTGACAAAATTATGTGTGTTTTGGTGAACTTTTATCAATGAGGACACTTTGCGATGCCTATCATGAGGACCGTGCATCTCATTTGCGGTCAACCATGAGCTATAGGAAACGTGGGTTTTGACTAAATAAAAGCAACTTACTTACAAAGAAGTAGTCCTTTGTCTTTAATTGCCATCTCAGCCGACTATACATTCGGTATTTAAGGTATTTCGGTATTTAAGGATTTTAAAGCCAGGTTAAAATCTCACCTTTTTCGCCGGGCATTTTTATCATAGCTTTTTATTGTAATTTTATCTTTTAATTGTAATTTTAATGGCTTTGTTATGCGCATTTGAACATTTTTATGGAATTTGCGCAATATAAATGTTATTATTATTATTATTATTATAAAACCACAGCTTTGTATCCAATTGATCGTCAGTGTTTTATTTATTTTCGTTACGCTTTGGTAACCAAGCTTTTATTGAAATCGGAGGCCCGGATGCTAAGCTTGTGGTTCACACGCTAATAAATAATCACTGGGTGGGAAGAACTTTTTCGTTGCTAGGAGATTTGGGTTTCTGGCCAATCACAGAGCCGAGAAAACAATGGGCATTGTTTTTCAAATTCGTGGTCAGCTGGTAAGGTCAATGAAAACTCTCTGTCCCCCAGTTAGTAGAAAAACTGCTACAAAATCAAGACTTTCCCCACGGGAAAAATGTAAACGGGAATTGATTAAATAAATTTCGAATAAAAGCAAATAACTTTGAGACCCCCCAAGGTGGCCACCCTGAACTTCCTTATTTGGAGATGGCCACCCGGCTGTCTTACGAGCTTCAAACGATTGATCAGAAATGTCCTATCCAGTGATTTTTACCGTTAGTCAAAAATTCTAATTAGACCAAGCTTAGCATCCGGGCCTCCGATTTCAATAAAAGCTTGGTTACCAAAGCGTAACGAAAATAAATAAAACACTGACGATCAATTGGATACAAAGCTGTGGTTTTATCCTTAATACCGAATGTATAGTCGGCTGAGATGACTACTTCTTTGTAAGTAAGTTGCTTTTATTTAGTCAAAACCCACGTTTCCTTTAGCTCATGGTCAATCCTGAACATATCTCATGGTTGGTGTGACATTTTTTTGAAACTACAATAATGTTGAATTTACAAGTGTATATCCCTTTATAATCAACTTTTATTTGTTAATTATTTTCTGTCTATTTTTTGCACTTCAGTTCCAAAGACAGTACATAAATTATTTTCATAAAGTTATTATCATTACCTCAGCATTTAACCTTTCTCTTTCAATTTCTTCCTCTCTTGCTCTATTCTCCTCTTCCATCTGTTGAGCCTACATGTATCAAATTTGTCTGAATTAATTCAATGCAAATTAAGTCTATCTCCAATATGCCAAGCTCATGTTTCTGCTGAGACAGCTTTTGAAGTAACATAACATTTGAAACAGGCCTAAATGTTGATTTTGAACCTTTTGTGTACCGTAAATCCTTGAATAAGCGCCCCCCTCGGATAAGAGCCAATTCGATTAAAGCGATGTCCTCAAATAAGCGCTCCCATAGAAACATGAAATAAACAAACCCCTCTCCTTAAATGCAGTCCAAACGAATGTATGAAGTAAGATAAAGTATAATTATTACTCCAGATTTCTTATCATAAATAAAATTTTATAAAAATTCAGTTTGTTCAATTACAGACTTATTCTAGGATTTACAGTATTATATGTTTTCCTTTTTTATTTTATCTGTTATATAACAAAAATCAGTTGAAGCTCCTGTAAGAGGACACCATAGCCCAGCTAGGAGGGTGACCCTGGTACCCGGGTCACCCTCCCTCCATGTAAACAGGCCCTTCCTTAATGTGAAAATAATGCAAAACAAAACAAATGACAAAACAAACAACTACAACCTGTACATGTATGAAGACAGACAGCAATGTGAAGTTCATTGTTAATAATATGATTGAAGTCCATACATGTAGTTACATTTGTATACATGTAGTTAAATATAGCGTTTGTATAAGACATCAAACAGGATTTTATCAAGGTGGCCGTAAGTAGATTGCCTGTTTACGAGAGTTTTTGTTCAGGTGTCCGTTCAGAAAGGTTTGACTGTAATTTCTCTAACTTATGTTTCTAAGACAACTGGTACATGCATGTACACTTTTATCAATTTTCATTTGTTATCATTACCTCAGCATGTAATCTTTCCCTCTGTATTTCTTCTTCTCTTACTCTATCCTCTTCCATCTGTCTATCCTAACAAACGAAGAGAAGGAAATATTTGTACTTGTTTCGTGCTTTATATATGTACTCTACTGAGTGGTGTTGGATAATAATAATTGACATCTACATGTAATTATTACATGTACAATAAATATTGATAAACATTAGCTATTATATTTAGTAGATGATTTTTTTATTCTTTTCTTTAGGGGAGCAGGAATGGCACAGTGGTGAGAGCACTCATCTTCCACCAATACAGTCCTGGGTTGACTATCATATACATTGTGTATACAGCTGTTTTGCGAAATGTTGTCCTTCAGAAACTTAAAAGCATAAAATTGCACCAATGCTGAAAGGTAGGATGGGTAAAAATTGAAGTAAAAGTAAAAGTAGAAAACCACAACCTCGTTCCCATGTTCTTCCCACCCCCTAGAGCAAGAGAAAATATTGACCTTTTTTAACCATAGGGAGGGCTCCCATAATTTACGAATACAGTTATATGTCGCGCTTTTTTTTGTCGACTACAAAGCCCGCTATATGGGGGCGGGAAGAAGAGATACCCTGGGAACGAAGTTGAGAAAACCTTTGCATGCATTGACTACTGATGAGATATAACTACTGTTGTTGTTGATGTTGTTGTTGTTACTGTACCACTACCCGTAATATCTTTTTGCCGAGGATTGTTGTATACCAAATTATTATTGTGTGTGATTTTAAAAATTATACACTGCTTACCCTTTCTATATCAATTAGTAAACCTTGCTGGTATTCAGCATTTTGTCGAGCTACCAGTTCTCTTGATTGCCTGGATATGATAAACATTGTACATGCATGTATGTTAATGTGACAATAATTGTTATTCTAAAAAAAAAATCGAAAGTAAGGAAGGAATTAACGATGGAAGAAAGGACAAGTGGCTAAAAATATAAAAATTAAGTTAAATGTTGGTAGACTTAGTATTCATAGCAATATTCAGTGTTGGTAGAAGATGCCTGACTCAAACTCCCACCAACCATCAGACGTCAGACATCTCACCATCAGAAAGGCAGACAGACAGTACCATACAAATTCCACAGCGTACCTTAATAGCACCTGGTCTTGTTGTACCCTCACTGCTCTATGTATAAAATCAACAAATTCTTGTACACTAGTCACTGTGAAATGTAGAAAATTAAGATATTAGCATTTACAAACCAATCAGAGCTATGATAAGGAATAATATTGCATTTGCGCATCCCTATTGTGCATGATTTTGCACATAATTGGCACAAGCACATTAAGAAAATGGTGGGTTTTCCTTTACGGCTAAACTCACCAGAGAGATATATCGTCATTTTCTCGTAAACAAGTAAGTTGGAACCTTAAAGAGTGTCCCTAGCTATGATCAAATAATTATTGTTGTTATTCATTTTTTTACATTTTCATGTAAAAAGAGGACTTTCTTACTCAACTTGCCAAATTTCAATCCATTATGAACATTAGAAGTGCAGTTTTTTAGACTTTTATTTCCAAGACTTTACGGCCGCCAATTGACCTTGTCCTAAGCGTTGGTTGCAAATTAGAGAAAATGACGTCAAAGACTCAAAATACATGTACCTCACGGATTGAAATTATAATAACAATAGGTATTATTATAATAGACAATTGCACGAAGAACAAGTCCAAAGTTTTTGTTTCTCGATCTTAATGCGATGTTCTATACTTATTATTGTTACATGTATAATTTCAACCTGTGAGGTAGTTTTGAGCCTTTGACGTCATTTTCTCTAATTCGATAAACAACTAAATTATATAGGCAATGTTTGAATGAATCACTTACAATTTGTCAAAACAACAGGAGCCATTTGAGTTCCTGCGGCATTATGGGTTATCGATACCACTAAAGGAACATGCTGTGGTAGTTGAAGTGATCTTTGAACTGAAATGGAAAAAAATAGATAATATTAAAGTGATCTTCATGTAGATGAATTATTCTATTATGTTTTCAGTGTTAAAAATCCAAATTTCCTGAACAACCATTGGGGCTAGCTACATGTATCATCAACAGCCAATCACATTACTCTTTCTAAAGCTGGATCAATAGTACTGCGAGTAGATTTTTCAGAACAAATGGGTGATGACCATTTTTTTATGTTCAAAGACCAGTGAATCAAGTATCGAGAACACTGTGCTACTACCCAACCTTTATTTGTGCATTTTGCTGTTTTAAAGTAGTGTCTAATCTTGAGCTGGAATTTATGTTGTGATCACTCTTTCTCTTGCATACATTGTACAGTTGTAGCTTAGACTTCGGCACGAGAAGTCATTTTATAGTGTAAGCAATAAAATATAATATAATTAATAGTAAATCCTGTAAGCTTTGCATGCCTAATTGTTTTAAGTATAGATAAAACATGAAATCCATTATTTTATTAATGACAAGTTCAAGTCACTTACTTACTTACTCAATTCAAGTCACTTACTTTCTGTACTTTCTGGGCAATTGCCTATGCACCAGAAGTAGACATCACTGCAGGCTTGTATTACTTCAGGACGACTTAGGATGTTTCTAATGAAATAAAGCAAGAAGACATTAAATAATAAATGATGATTGTAATAATTAAAGTCCTCAAAGTCATACATACATTTATAAAATGTACAGAGCTCGGTGCAGGCAAATCTCCCCCACTTCCTGCATTGAATAACTCTTCAGTAACATTATAATTTATGTTGCAACAGGTTGAAGATTGAAGTTTTAAATTCAATTTCCAACTTAAAAATTAATGGTCAGTGATCTGTTAACAACTATTTGTAAAATGTATCGACTGTATATTGGGATTGTCAATATTAATTACATTTACATTATTTTGTACCTGCAAATGTCATCTTGGTGTATGTTGTGTGCCACATAGTTTGAGAGATAAACAATTATCGGCACCATGTCTTGTGCAGCCTGGCGATGCAGCTGATAGAAATTTTGATAAGAATATAGATTAAAGTTTTTCCAGTAATATTTTTTAAGTGCAAAAAAAAATCGACTTATTTTGGAAAGCATCATAATACGTTTGTATATATCTACAGATAGTCTTACCAGTTCATATGGCAAAGTGATCGTATTAGGATGTTGCCATCCATAAATTTCATTTTGCCAGGCACAGAACATGTTTGGCTGGACACTATCGAATGCTGCAATCAACATGGATTAATTAAATCACTAGTGAATTCTGAAATATAATATTAACATAATTTATTCTTTGAAAACAATAGCAAGGTGAATTATATTCAATAAATAAGTTAGGGCAATTAATTTGAATGGTGTTTTGATATACTGGTGTGATTTAAATTAGAATACAGATGGTGCCTGCTATAGCAGACACCTTCAGGAAGACCATGTGACAAATATTGTCTTATAATCGGGTCCTTTCGATATATTAAAATTCAGCTTGATAACGAGGCTGAGAGGACACAAACAAAAGAAAGAATAAACATGCTTGTTCAATTTCCATTGTTTGTGTCCTCTCAGCCTCGCTACCAAGCTGAATTTTAATATCTCGAAATGACCATATTCAACGTTAAATGACTAAACTTAACTTTGTACCATTTATCATTGTACCTACCAGAGAGATCTTGGCTCGAATGCTGAATTCTGCTCTGTGTTATGACCCCCACCTCAGAACCTGTATGTTGTATTTGGTCATTAATACAGGTTTGGTACTTTACGAGTTGAACTTATTTATTATGTACATGTACAAAGTAATTATGTGTCATCAGTGAGTCAAAGTGCATTCATTTGTAAATATAATTAGGTGGTCATTGCCATCATCATCATCATCATCATCATACAATTTTCTGCTATTTAGTCTTCCAAAATGTATAGTAAAAGTGGATGCAGAATAAATGCACAGGGCCCAGTTGTTCAAAGGAATTGGATAACACTATCCACCGAATAAATCACTATCCAATTACAGATAGCATAGTTTGTTTTGTTAATACTTATCTACCCTTTGAACTTTGCATGTTTAACTTTTTAGTACCCACCTTGGATAGTACATGATGCAGGTAGAGTCACCATATCTTCTGACACTGAACAGTAGAAAGAAATGAACCCTCAAATCAATAATCAGGGAATTGTTTCCCTGGAATGAAACATTGGAAGTTCATAATTTCTACAGTAAATGGCCCTTTATCCTGGTTGAGACAACCACTGTCAAAAAATTAATTGGATTCCAGATAAATTTGTTATGGTACAGTTTACATTGCAATTATGTGTACAGTAACTTGCATGTATGATTTACATTTTCTGTTATTTGTCGAGGATCTCAGCGGTTTTTTTATCTTCTTTCTGCTTTGCAAAATTAATTGTAAGAACTGAATTGAAACATTGTGAACTCATAAAAATGGGTGTCTTTGGTTTGTGCTTTCATTTGCTTCATTTATATTCAACTGATCTATCAATATGCATGGTCACATTAATATGTAAAAAAAAATCCATAAACCACCAGTCAGCATTTTGATTTATAGTGTTTTTGCATAATAATATTACATTTTTAATCAATGGAAAGTCACTTTAATTTTAAGTTGGGACATTCACACTAAAACCCTTCAAACAGCTGATTGTTTAATGTTATATGACACGTACCTTGAATAGCAACATTGGAGCCATTCATGAAATTGATTCCATTTTCAACTACAGATAGAAATTACAATCAATAATAATATTGTTAGTACTATGAATTGCATCAGTGCATCATTCAGTGATATTGTATACGTACAGTTGTAGCCATAGCAGTTACCAGAATAGTACTTTCTCAAAAAATAATTGTATATAGATTATAGAATTGCAAGAGAATAGTACACGACATACTCCCATTGCAATTATTGCGGCCAAGCTTATATTCAATAGGCTATTATATTAGTCATTCTTACGTTAATATTTTAGTGTCTCATATGTTTGAAGGTGCAAAAATTAAAACACATAATGACTGGTCCCGTTGGAAGAAGGGAATTTTGTTTCTGAAGTTTCTCAATTGACAACCCTCAATGTCACTGAGGGAAACAAGACTCACTGTTCCACTTGGGGCTAGTCACAGAGAAGAGCCACCTCATGAAACTGTAGTTTTAAACCTATTATATACATTTGTATATTATAAGGAGCAAGTTTAGATATACTGTACATGTATTACTTATGAATCACATAATTGCATTGCTATAACCTTACCATGATCCAATACGTCGTTTGAGTGGTCAGGTGAAAGTGACATCACTGAAACTGTTGATCTTGGGGAACCTGTAGACAGGTTAATCACATTATTTAATAAAAAGGAGCTGTCAATTTTCACAGCACTTGAATCATTCGAGTGATTGAGAAAATAATTAGTTGTAACTTAATTGATTAATTAAACTCACTCAAAGCATACACCACTGTAAGGCGTAGTCACACCTCTCTAAGTATTAAGGCGGATATAGTTGGCTATAGTCCCAATCAAATCAAGTTTCGCTTATTTTTCTGTAACAAAACTCTCTATAAGACAGACACCTATTTAGGGGCAGACAGCCAGAGCTGGTCCCGAGGGTGTCCGCCTTAGAGAGAGTTGACTACATGTATAGTGCCACTATATATACATGTACCATCTACATTTAGAATAAACACTTTTACTTAGTCTGAAGAGAAATTAAATTAAATATAAAAATTACCCATTGGAGAGTATGATGCATCAGATTCTGCCCTGGGGGAATCTTGCATTCCACCATGTATATTTAACTCCCAGGCTGGACGAAGGAGATCTGTATCAATCAAGTCAAAATTAAATTTTATATTAAAGGAATGGGGTGGATTCATCAGTACAGTACATGTATCTGTATTAATTTGAAATTGACTAAATAATTACATATTGTAGATAATTCAAATTTAATACAGTGTACATACATGTAGCTTACAGCTGTAGCAAAGATCGGCATTATTTAATTTATTTAATCACCGATGTTTGTCTTGCATTACTACTGTATACTTAAAACTTGGAAGCACTTAATTTCCCTGTTACTTCCACTGGCTCAACTATATTTTGTGATTCAAGTGATTATGCAAATTAATAATAATAATTATTTTTAAGTACAGCAAACTTACCACTGTCATCACCTCCTGCTGCAGTGACTGGAACAGTGGCTGGAACAATGGCTGGAACAGTGGCTGGAACAATGGCTGCTGGAACAGTGGCTGGAACAATGGCTGGAACAGTGGCTGGAACAATGGCTGCTGGAACAGTGGCTGGAACAATGGCTGGAACAGTGGCTGGAACAATGGCTGCTGGAACAGTGGCACTTGGAGGAACCTGTTGTTGTGTCTGTTGAGGTGCTGTGTGAGATGGGGCAGTGCCTGTGTTTGTAGTGGGTGTGGTACCTGTGTTTGTAATGGGTGTAGTGCGTGTGTTTGTTGTGTGTGTGGTAACTGTGTTTGTAGTGCGTGTGTGTGTAGTGGGTGTGTGGGTTGTAATTGTGTGTGTGGCAGCAGTACTAGTGGTCACAGGATTTTGGCCAGAAAGACTTTGCAGCAGACTTTGGAGATTTTGCCTGAATACAAATCCAGGACTGGCGGTAGTTGGAGTCATCTAGGGAAACAGAGAATGAAATGTTCGAATACATGTAAGATGACTGGGCATCTCCCTCTCTGTCCTCTTATTTTCTAGACAACAACATTTAGAGATATATTTGTGATTTAATTATGTGTGCCTCTGCTATGAAACAAATATTAAATTAGATATTATTTATGTTATAGATTCATAAATACAGTACATGGTGTATTTGCCCACTGCTTAACCAAACAAGGCATGGACAAATCAAACATTGAACTACAGCTGTACTGTTTCACTGGTGACATTAGAAGGAATCAATCGGCAACCCAAGTTCATCATACACATGTATCTCTTTTTGTGAGTAGTAATTGGCTTCCTGTTATTTACACTTCAACTGGTTACACTTACATTTAAAGGCTGTGTCATGTTGGGGAGTGCGAAGTGTGGCCTTATGTAGATCGGACACTGCGACCTCCAGGCTGTTTTTAAGGCAGTGGCTGAAGGATTTTGCGATTGAGGGTCCAGCTGATATAACTTGCGTTTATTAACTTGATCGCAGTTTAAAAAGTCGAACTGTGAGCAATCTCTGCAAAACAGACAAAAACAATTAATGTATTTGTACATACTGTAATGTAACTGTTTATATATATACAGCCCCAAAAATGTGCTTTAATTGAAAATGAAATGATGGAAAATTGATTGAAAACGAATACCCAATTACTGGTAAACAAGTTATGATAATCTGCTTGACATAAAAAAGTTACCATAGCAACAGTATAAACCACCCTTACTTTTAGCTTTAAGTGCTTTCGTGTATAACTAAAAAATGAGCACGGTGACCCCCCATGATCAGCATGCTATGATACAACTTTCTACATTGTACATGTACATGTATATCTGTCCTGATTCAACAAAACATACCTAAGAGATTGGCCAAACCCACCAAACAGGTTTTGGTCCCCCATCCCTCCCCCAGCGGGGAAATGACAGACCCTTACAGACCTGCATGAGGTCCACAGCTCAGATAAGCAGCAAAACAGGACAAGCCACACCATACAATAAAAAGCTAAGTAATCAGGTCACTTGAGATTCAGCAAAAATTCTCCCTTAACCTCTCCCCTAGCAAGACAACAATTCAAACCCCCCCCCCCCCCCCCCCCTTCCCAAACTGGTTGGGGGAAGGGGTTGAATGGCGTATACATATGTACCCTCGGTCATACAAACCTCTCTACATTTTCCAGTTTTCAACTTCCGTTTTCTCTAACCAAACAAAACTTTATATGATTAACAAATAAGAGGTGGTCTGTTAGGATTTTTACTCACGTTATATTTCTTAGATGACCTTGACCCTGAAAAGCATGTAGAATGCTTGTCCGCACTTCCTGAGGCGTCATTCCACTTCTAAAAGAAACCCTTGTTTCCCGATGGTCATCTCGTAGCATCTGTCTTTCCCTTCCTCTTGGCACATCTTCTGCTGTTGGCCCTGACAATAACACCACGAGTCTCCCAAACACATGGCCAGGGCTGCTATATGGAGAGTTTCTAGTGCGTCCACCACGGCCACGGCTCCTTCCCCGGGCCCCTCCTCGTGCGTTCACTGCCTGTGCGTTAAAAATTGGCCCGATGTTCCTTAAGATGGCAGCTGGAATGGGAGATGCTGAAATAGTGGACGCAGCACTCGCGGGAACAGCTGACGCGACACCAACAGTTGACGTAGCAATGACAGTTGACGCGGCACTCACAGGAAAAGTTGAGGCGGCACTCGCTGGAAAAGACGCGGCAGTCACGGGAACGGGAAAAGTTGAGGCGGCACTCGCTGGAAAAGACGCGGCAGTCACGGGAACGGGAAAAGTTGAGGCGGCACTCGCTGGAAAAGAGGCGGCAGTCACGGGAACGGGAAAGGTTGACGCGACACTCGCTGGAACAGTTGCCACAGCTGGAACAAATGACGCAGCAGTTGACACAGAACTGGCTGGAATCGGAACAGATTGCGTGGGTCTGAAAAGACGATTCACCTCGCTGTTAACTTGTGGTTGCGATAACAGAGCAAGTAGAGATCGAAGTTCTTGAAGAGCGCTAGCGTCTTGACTCATGGTCTCTCGTTGAATGAATGAATGAATGAATGAATGAATGAATGAATGAATGACTGGACGCACGCCACACTTTATTTAGGGTTGCCGGTATCTTTGAGAAGTGATTTCTTTTGTATTATGCGATTTGTTTTAGCTCGTGTTATGTTTCATAATGAGCGGGCCGCCTTAATTAGTTCGCTATTGTTTTGAAATATGTATCACCAATTCGCTCGGAATTTGCTTTGTTTTTTGGAATAAAGTAACACTTATCCAGTATAAAATGTCTGACAACATCAAGGCCACTTAGCCCCTTTTGGGCCAGTTTTATTCCCTCCGGGAATCTCGGAGCGTGAAGTGAAATTAATCAGAACATTGATATTTTATTTTAAAAAGAACCATATCGCGAACGAGCGAGTCTTCGTGATAAAAGTTGACATGACATTTTCGCGGGATCTAAAGTCAAATTAAATGGCATACAGGTTGTTATAGCAATACAAACATGATGCAAAAATTGTAATTTCAATTGATAAATGAAAGGAACACATTAAATTCAACAAAGGCAGTTTATTACCGCTTAGTTTTCAGTGATAATAAAAATGAAGCAATTTTCTGGACTTCACTGCTGCTGATCGCTTTCACGGGGTTTCCAACGATCCGCGAAAATTGGATAAACTCCGCAGGCTAACCAATATTAAAAACCCGCAAAAATTTACTCCGTTTATCATTAGGTTACTGAATTTAAATTAATCGACTGCAAACAATACGTATTTTGCAAGCACCATTCGTGAAAAACCAGACAGGAACTTGCCTGAGATCTGAAATCCAAATTCGAAACGCAAAACATAGCACGCGATCCAGTCTCCTTCCGTTATTGCGGGAAGAAGCGTTGCGTGACGACGCAAATAACGGCTGCGTAGGAGACTAGTAAAGAAACGGCTTTTTAAAAATTCGATGTTAAAACATTTAAAATTGGAAAAATAATTTACTAATCGTCAGAAACAACCGTAAGCCCGCGGAATACCGCGAATAATTTTTTTTCTACCGAACAAAACAATTACTACAATGAAAAACCGTATACCGTCAGGCTGGTTGCCACACTTTTATGAAAAGAGATTAAAATTTCCAAATGAAAAATAGTTGGAGTGTGTTATGGCCAGCAATCAAAACATCAAATCATACGTTTGCGTTGACAAAATCCTTGGCAGCGAGGTAAAGCGAAATGCCATGGTTCGGACAAGGCAGCAATGATTGTACGAGGGCCTCCAACTGAGTACGCTGAACATCAGAAATGGGACACATGACATCTCTGACCTGAACGTCGTTGTTCGATCGGCTCTCTGGAGTTGAGACATCGAGATCGACTCCGTATTGTGTTTCGTCGACGGAGTCTCTGTCGAAGACATCTCTGACAGCCGGGTCATTTGTACCAAATCGCTGAAACATTCCTCGAACGTACAGCTGCTGCGGCGTAAAATTGCCCTCTGATGAAAGATTGTGGTTGTTCCACGAACGCTTAAACGATTCTAGCGCCCGATTGATCAAAGGAGTAAAAACAAAATGCAAACAAAACATGTCAGTGTCATTGTCAGGATTGAGAATTCCAGTGTTTTCCATAAAATAAAATAAATTATAGAAGATGGTTCCAACACAGCGAAAGTAGTCACGCCATAACCGCTCAATGCGTTGGTTGTGGACAGAGCTACCAGTGATGTGACTCCCCCTTCCCGTTCCTCGATGAGAGATCATGAGCCTTGCAACTTCAACGTTTTCCATGCCATGATCAGATCTCACTCGGGAAGGCCAACCGAATTCTACCGTAGCAGACAAAAAATTATCTCTTACGGTACTAGCGCGGTTGTTCGTAGCGCAGGCCAAATAAACACAAAGGCGCGTGAAACCGTCGATTCCACCGTGGACGACGAACTTCCAGTGAATAAGTTTGTGGTTTCCATCCACGTGCCACAGCGAGTTTGGGCCAGGAACTCTGTAGCGCCGTCTTTCTATCACGTGGCTAAATCTTGCACGGATGTTTAAAGGGTCAACACGATGCAATGATGCCCTGATCCTCTCTCTCTGGACATGGATTCCCTGGCTCTCTACTTCACCTTGCACCATGCGGATTCCGCTAAAAGGCGTTCTTCTCGCAATGTCCCGCACCAAAACATCTAGCTCAGCGTCTGCAATGGCCGCAAATCTGGGCATAGTGTCACTGCCTAGTCCAAGCGATACACGGTGGCGGTTCAGAGTGCTGATCGAGACGCCTAATAAATCGGCTATCTCCGTCCACTTGAAGGAAAATTCCCTCAGATATACGATTTGCTGGCGGGTAATGATATAGCGAGGTCGTCCAACGTTTCCTTCTTCCCTCTGACATCGATACTCTTCAGAATCAATGGATCTTATTTTGTTAAAAATCTGCAACTGAAGGGCTTCCAACGACCCTTTTATTTGCGCCAGTTGGTCACTAAAATTCCTGGACTCGCCTTCGAGAATCGCTTCACTTAGTACCAACAACATCCAACGCAAACGACCATTCGCCTCCTCGAGCCTTGAACTGTAGGTCTCCAAGAGTTGTCGTTCAACTTGAATAGGAAGAACGCGGTTAATCTCTTCCACCAAATTTAGTAATCCGGTCACAAACTCCCGAACGATTTCAGACATAGTATCACAGGGAGCAGAGGAGCTTTATACGTGACCTTCGCGAGTTTCGATTGATTTGCTTTATACGCGTTACAGTTGCGTTATTCGATCTTGTGTTTTCCCTTAGGGTAACCGCAGCTGACTCGTCCCCAGTCGTCTCTCTTGTCTCCTATTAATATTTTACAGCTTTCTTCCTTCCCAGCATCCCCGCGTCTTGCGACTCCAAACAAAGGAGACAAGAGAGACGACTGGGGACGAGTCAGTAACCGCAGACTACTGACTACTGGACAATTCGTGCCTCCCTCGGAACGCACATAGCGCACTGACACCGCGCGCGTATAAGCAAATAGATCGAAACTCGCAAAAGTTACCGTACCCGTTACCCGTATCGTTGTAACATTTTTCTTACTTTTGCACTCGGTTCGAATAATAAAGCGCCGTTCTACAGCTCAAGTGACAGCTACGAATGAACGCAGCGTTGTTGTAGAGAAGTGCGGCGCGTACATTTTTTTGTTATAATCTTTTTTATAAGAATATTGAGGCAGTTCGCGAAATATTTTTTGCAAGTTGATTTAAATTATGTTTCATTTAAATGTGGTAAACATGTAACATGTGTACCTCTTTTCTTTCAAAACCGGATAAAAACGGATCACTTTGTAATCTAGGAATGTATTAAGAATATTTTCAGCCTAAAATCGACGGAAAAATAAGAATATTCAGCTTGGGCGTGAAAAATATACATTCTTATCAAAAAGAGTGTATATAAACTCGCAAAAAAACAACGAGACCAATATTTCCCAATACGGACCGAACAAACGAAACTTGTGACGTAGGCAGAGTGCATTATTTAATAAATAAAGAAGCCAAAACCATGTATTATACTGTCATAAAACACGACGGGAATTTGAGAACACGAGAGAAATTTAGAAAACACGAGCCGCAGGCGAGTGTTTTCTATATTTCTCAAGTGTTCTCAAATAATACATGGTTTTGGCTTCTTTATCTGCTTCAAAATATAGATTTTACGCGCGCGAAACGATAAAACACGCTTTTCTATGTTTTATACTCTGATAAAACATGGTTTTTAACCAATCAGAGCGCGCGCATTTTTCAGCTATGTTTTAAAACTCGATAAAGCACGCGTAGGGCGCGTGCTTTATCGAGTTTTATAAAATTTTGGTCATATAACGCGCGCTCTGATTGGTCAATTCGAGTTCATTACAACTCGATAAAAAACGCGCCCTACGTCACACGCGTGCTTTGTCGAGTTTTATAAAATAACTGACATACTACGCTCGCTCAGATTGGTCGAAAACCTATGGACTATTGAACCGGTAAACCCGCATAGATAACGAGAGCAACTGACCAAACTTTATTTGAAAATATGGCTGCACTCCGCGGGAAGACGAAGGATTGTCACTGCCTCAGGTGCTGATATCAATAAATCAATAGGAAAACATTTTCATTTAATTACTTGAAAACCTTATTTGCAAGGAAAAAAAGAAGACTAAACTTTCAGAACTTTCGCCAAAGCTTCAACTGAATTTTACAATTGCACCCACAAATCCTATAAGAAGTAATACATTTGTAATTCAGTTAAATCTGTAGAGTGGAGAAAATTAAAGGTATCGTTTTGACTTTGGGTCAATCCACTGTGGTCAATCGAAATCTCGAGCTCGTGTGACAATATTTTACGCCGACTCCTTTTACGCTAGAGTATAGGTAGAAAGGTATAGACTTATTGAGGATTTTGATTTCCATAGTTGATCGGCGAGCGCGAGGCAGGATTTTCTCCTGGCTTCCTGTATGGAAAATGTCTTCAATAAAATGTAGACAAAGGTAAATTGTTTATTTGAGCGTTAGTAGCAAAAAACGTAGCAGTTTCTTAGCAGTTTAGTTTTGGAAAACTTCCCTCGCCCTCGCAATTGTACTCGCAATCACATTCGATTCAGTATAAGGATAATTTCACTATTGAGAATTTTGAGCCGCGTATAAAAGTTGTCTTAACATAGATCCTTTGCATTTTTATCCTGTAGCAATTTCATAAAATGAATAAAACCTCCTTTTCTATGTCTTAATACTCTGATAAAGATCTTTATCAAAGTATAAAATTGTAATAATATCTTTCCTAAAATATAGGCTTTCAACAGTGTTTTCCTTAGCGCGCGGTCAGGGGGACTAAGACCCGTTGAATACGTACGGTCTCTTATTATATGGCAAACTGGTCCACGACGAAAAGGAGCATTCTTATGAGCGGTCCGAATTTTGCAATACGGACCGCTAGGATGGACCGCTAACGAACTCATTTCGCCGAATTCCTTTCATGAAACATTGAACAAAGGAAAACTGTTTTCTATTAAGGTGATTCCTTGGTATTGCATTGCGCATCCTTACTGCGCATAATTTCTTGCGTCATTTGCGCGCGCCACGCGTCATTTAGCGCGAGTACGAGCGCGCGCACATACTTTTTCTTCTAAACAAGCACGGTGACCCCCATTTTTTATTTCATAATTTTAATAAGAACAGTAACTACATTACACAAGAAAAAAATGGGCAGAAATCTATGATCAGTTTTTTTGCAATTTAACTAAATTCTCCGGAGGGAGCCACTACGGTCCCACAGCGCATATCCAATTTGAATCTCCTTTGAAGTGTAAAGTAAATACAAAGGTAATCGAAGACATTTTTCTGGAACGTCGGTGAATAAACAATGGAATAGAGTCAAACTCTGTGCGATATCACGGGCTGCATTGAAAATATCGAGCTTATTTGCTGCGCACGGTTTTTGCCAAAAGGGGCCAAAATGACCGCACTCGTCAGCATTGTGGCGTGGAAACGAGCACGGTGACCCCCTCTTTTTATCACGTTTTTATTATCTCCTTGACTTGTTACAAAAGTGTACCAAGTTTCATCGGAAATCTATGTTTGGTTCTATTACCAGGGAATTACCTTAAGTAGAAACATTTTTCCTTATGTCTGGCGGACAATTTTGGGCTTTTTTGGCTAAACTTTTCGCAAAGTGATCTGAAAAAAAAAGAGTATGCTTAGCTTTGGCGCGCGCGCGTTAGCCGAGAATGATTGCATTAAGTATCAACAAATTTTTAAAAAAGCCATTATAATAAAAACTTTATTGAACTAACATCTATATATTTGCTCTCGTCTTTGTGCGTATTCGCACTCTAAGGGGGTGATTACATGGCGAATTCCAGCCCGGGCTGAAATTCCAGCAGGGTTTCTCCCGGGCTGGAATTTTCAGCCCGGCTAAACGGGCTGAAAAAACCCATGTAATCGGAATGGAATTTAAGCCCGGGCTGAAAAGAGAACTTGGGCATGCGTGATTGTGTTTTGGCTAAATTGTAGAATGCCCGGCAACGTATTTGCATGTCATTGAATGAGAATGGTCCTTTTGTTTTTATACACACGTGCAGCCGGTATGTAAATAAGTTGCCGGGTATTGTAAAATCGCTCCTGTGTTTTTAAACAAGATGGCAACAGCAAAGGAAAAAAGGTTCCAGTGGAATACACGGTAACATATTTGCACGACATTGAATGAGAATGGATCCTTTTGGGGTTTTTTTATGCTTCGTTCTACAAACGTTCAGCCGATATGTAAATAAGTTGCAGGTTATTCAAATCGCCCCTGATTCGCTGATGACTCTTCCCACGCAATTTCAAATTTGGTGCCCGGGCTTCATGTCATCGCAACAAAATTCCAGCCCCCTAACCGGGCTGAAATTCGCCATGTAATCACCCGGGTTTTATCGACTTTTGATAGTTGGCTCAGGGCAGCTTAGCCCTCGCAAATTATCAGCCGATATAACTCTCTAGCTCGATAGATATCTGGGCCTTATTAATAAAACAATTTCATTTGCAGGAGTTTTTGGATAATATTTATAAACGTTTGTTTTACTAATAGGCTGGGAGTCAGAGAGACGGCGATTCCCATAGTTATAGTCACCCTCCATGTTCACTCTCCATACAAGCGAAATTCGGTCGACCGGCAATTCGCTTTCCAAGCGGTTGACCTGTCACTGTACTTGACCAGCTCCGAGGTGCTTACCAATTGTGGCCTGGAAATGAGCGGGTTCGATTCCTCTCTGGAGTTGATCGTATACACATGTATGACCGGCTACATGTAATGAAGAATGCAAAAAGGCTCGTTGCTCAGTCCATTATAGTTGATTAATTTTTTAAGCCAAATCGTATAATCTCTTGTTACAAGAAGAGGTATACAAGCTACATTAGGAGATTTGGACAATTTCGTGAACACACTTACCATGTGTGGATAATTATGGAATGTCTAAGAGGCCTTATTTCATGGCTATTTGCGTGTCAAATTTTTTGTATAGGACAAATCAAAAGAAAATACGAGCTAAATGAAAATGAATTTTAACGAAAGTATCAACAATTCCAGGAGATAACTAAACTCAGTAAAAACTTGACAATACTGAAAAAACCCGCGTATAAGAACCAGCATTTTTCCAAGTTAGACAAACATACATACCCCGATACATACGCTTTATTGAGACTCCCTTATGTAGGGCTATTCTGTCACAATGTGTTTAAAGGGACACTGTCCCGGCGTATTTGCTAAAACTGTTATAAATGCATGAAATGGTACCCAAATCTATGAAATAAGAACTTAATAAACTCTAACTAAATGATAAAAAGCAATTTCTTCAAGAAATTCCATACTGCAACAAAATCTGTGAATTGCGTTCTCTAACATAACAACTACAAGGAGCTACAATCGAATACAGAAGTAGTTGGGAAGGTTGTAAAATATAGTCTTTTCCGAGTGAGACTTTTAGACTTAAACTCAGTTAAAACCGTCAACAAAATGTTTTACAGCCCCTCTCCCCTCTATCAGAATGTTGGAGCCTAGTAATTCAATCCCGTGAGAATATCAAAGGTCGTGAGAACCTCAACATTGAGGGGGGGAGGAACAAAATTATTTACCAACACTTTTGACATGGGCTGCACATCTTGAAAATTGGCCAATTTTTTCAAGTTTGTCGTTCGCAATCAATCTTTCCCAATCTTAAACTTCTCCATGCTCAACCATCTTTGTTCCTGTATGGTTTATTATTACCTCTGGTGTTTTTCAAATTTAGTAAACTATTATTTTGAGGCTTTCTTCAATTCGAAGGTGCAAAAATAACTTAAAATATCGTGACATAGCCCCTTTAATCAGTTTATAGTGTACTTTGCCGAATCCCCAGGTGGCCGACCAGTGGGAAGAAATGTGATATTCCGTTCTCAAGTGACAACCATACCTCGTGCTATGTATATGTCTATCGGCGAGGATTGCGGTACCTTATCAAGCTTTCTTGCTCGCTCCCGTCAGCGTTATTTACTTACTGTGTCTTACTGTGAACTTACTCCCGGGACTTACTGTGTCGGCGTACTACAATTTGTTTGTTTTTGAGACAAGGCCGACCTGGAACCGGTATACCAACCCGATACTCTCTTCGATATGTTTGTGTCACTACCATATCAAGCTCGCCGATCAACTGAGCTACCAATGTCCGATTTGGTGAGTATCCTAGGCCTCGTTAATCAAGGTTCGCTACACACATTTACAAGTAATGTTTTCTTTCAGTTTCATGCAAATATGTACGCATTCGAAGTTTCTTTAGTTCTCCTGCTTCGTGATAATTGCATATATTTACTGGAACGGCTCCAGACATAAATTTGTAATGGGATCATCGAAAGCCAGTTGTCTGCTAACTGGCATGCAGGCTCTGTGCTTGTTGTGTTAGTAAGAGAATGACCTGGAAATGAAAACGGAAAATATTAGTACATGAATTATAAAAATGTTGCAAAATGCAAAACGCAAAATGTTGTTAATGGGTAACTATTAGTTGACGTTAAAAAGATGATCCAAAACAGATCAAGATCGCGTTAACTCAATTCCTACTGTTAACAACCTCCTCCCCCGGGTAACCCGGTCAACCCTTATGTCCCGAGCGTGGAGAATTTTGCATGGAGTTAGGGGTGGGATAATTAATGTATCTAGTCACGCAAGGAATTATGGGGCGAAAATTGGCGTCAAACCACATTGCCCCTGATGCCCCAGTTAGCGGACGTCATTGTTAAGCGATTGGTTGAAGGAAAACAGTTTGTCAAAGTTTATAAAACCTGAATTTGAAAAAAAAAAAACGCAAGAGAGAGCGTTAGAAGCCAGAGAAACGCAAGACATTATTTTGTAAAAAAAACGGCAGTCTGTTTTTAAGTGTCCCAGGGGTGGTGAATTGCCTCTTTCTTTGTGGCCGGGGGTGGGGAATGGGACGCCACAAGTGAAGAAAAAATGGTAAATACCCGGTGTGTCCGGGTGGGATGGTAACAGTATGAATTGAAACATGCATAAATCAATTCACTGCTGCCCGCTATATTCCGATCTGTTAACTTCCGACTCTTGCGGGGTAATCCCATATACAGTTATACACCCTATACGGGGATATTTTTGACCTAGAATCATAAACAAGGTATGGGCTTTTGACTCGACACTGCCATAGAAAATAAAACGATAGCAATGTCGATCACGTTCAGCGATCAATGCTCAAAATAAACACCTACTCCATAAATACATGTAGGGAAAGTGCGATTTTTATGGCCAATGTAATGGCTTTTAGAAAATGCTAATTAATTTTAGCGAATAAATTATCAAGCAAATGTGTTTTCTTTATTGCAGCCAATACGTTATACGAGAAGCAGTGGGCTGCAACCGGGGCCACCCTTTTTACAATGGCACGCCAACAAGACGAAACTTACTGCGTCACTCCGTTAATAATTTATTTCTAGAAGTAGAGGGTTTCACTGTATATTAGATGTAAATATAGATAAATTGATTGCATTTTTCTTCGATTTTTTAATGAATCATTCCATTTCTAATTAGTTTCTGAGGGCTAGAAATCGATAGTGAACAAAGGGCTTGCTGGATTAAAAAAATACATTGATTGATTGAACCATTGCTTCCTTTCTTTGACTGCAAAACAAGACTCATTTACCAGCGAAAATGCTTTTAATTGTACTTTTAAATAGCTTTAAATTCACTTTTTATTCATTTTTTAAGGCTTTGGCGTTAACTTATTAAACATTCTAAAAGTTAACCAATTAAGACTTCGACGTTAACTTATTAAACACTCTAAAAGTTAACTTATTATAAGACTTCGACGTTAACTTATTAAACATTCTAAAAGTTAATCCATTAAGACTTTCACTTAACTTATTAAATATTCTAAAAGTTAACCCATGGTTAACTTATTAAACATTCTAAAGGTTAACCCATTAAGACTTTCACTTAACTTATTAAACATTCTAAAAGTTAACTTACTTCAAAATGTTAGACGTAACATACGACGTTAACTTATTAAAAAAAATTACGTCGTACTTTTTACGGTCACCACGTTAACTTATTAAAACACTCGAGGAGGTTATCAACTTGACACTTTCAACTTAACTTATTAAGTTTACGTCGTAAATTTACGACGTAAATTTACAGCGTAATTTTACGCCGTAATAATTTACGTCGTACTAATTTACGCCGTAATTAATTACGAGGTAATTTACGCTGTAATTAATTACGAGGTAATTTACGCCGTAATAATTCACGCCGTAATCATTACGTGACAACGTAATGTTGACAACTTGTTGATGACATCCAGAAGACATTGAAGTCCCCATTGACTGCTGTGCATACTAATGTCTTGAATTTCACGTCGTAATGTTAAATGCGCTAGTATTACGTCGTAAATATCACGACGTGATATTTGTCATTTTACGACGTAATATGGTGTCTGTACGTCCAAAATGTGCTCAAAGTGTTTTGAGCAGTAATGAACGCCATAGAAATTACCTTATTCTCACTTATTTTCGCGGTTTGCGCGATGTAGTAAAACACGCGAAAAGAAAGACGATATTTTCGCAGAATTTTAAGCCTTTGAGCCCTGTTTTTCTTTGACATCACGAAAATAAAGTACGCGCGAAAATTAGTGCGATGAAGTCATGATAGTCAATCATGCGAATGAAAGGGTTTTAAAAAATTACACCTACCAACAATAAATCGTACTCACCTTCTTCGTAAGCTACATCCGTCGAAGACAACAAGACGACAATTATGCCAAAGACAGCGAAGGACTTCATGTCAAAAAATTGCATTAAACAAGTCTTGTTGCAGCGCCGTTCACCAGAAATGTAAAATGTCTACATCATTAGTTGCAAGTACTGGTTCGCGCGGACTGTGTTAGACGATCGAAGCAACAACTTGAAACAACGTCGATGTGACAATTGAAGTCAACGAGTTGGCGAGCTATTTTTGTACACGGAAAAAATTCAGTTTGAGCCAATAACGCTTTTGTTTTGACAGGCTTCTTGACACTTGCAGAGGCGTACAGTTACAGCCTCCGTTTTGTTATGTATTTTTAATGACGTTCGTTTTGCTATGTAAAATTTGTTTAAAACAGCCTCCCGCCTGGAGTCTGCATGGGTAATTAAGACGGGGAGACCAAATAAGCCCCGAAATAAACCTGCGATGGCGCTGGTTGCGAGGGAAATGATTGCAGAAGGGGGCAATTGCTGTAAACTGTAAGTAAAATATCAAACGCGAGATATAGTGTTTCATCACATTTCCAAACACCGAAAATACGACGAGCAAATTACCCGGAGCAAGCAACCGTAATAAATTCGTGTCACAATGTTTTTACAGACAGGTTTATTTTTAGATTCCTTTTCCTGCCAATAAATTATGAATTGGCATCACAGTGTCGCCGCATAACAAAGGCCACCTTTAAATGAAATGTCGGTCGTCAATTCTTTTTTTATTTCATTTCATTTTATTTTATTTTATTTCATATTACTCATAAGCATCGGAAACGCATCATTTCCCGGAAAAAATAATCTAAAAAAAAACCTGTTTGTGAAAACACTGTGAGATAGACATAGTTGAGAGTTGTTTGCTCCGGGTAATGGGCTCCTGGCATAGATGATGGCCAGAACGTCAATGGTTTGTTTCTCAAGCTGAGTACATTAAATAAATTAAATACAATGGATGTTTCAGTGAGGGTGATCGAATATGATGTTTGAAGAACTAGATTTCCAACTGGTTATTTGTAAAGGTGTTTTAGTTTTAGGTAAATATTACTGTTTACATTCACAACAACGAAATGATTCATTAGAAATCATGTTGCTCTGCTTTGTTTAAGTGGCCCTATCACAGGGATTTTTATGCCTTCTTGGTCAAAACGGTGCTAAAATTAGGACTAACTACCTCAACTCATACACGAAAAGCGCCTAGGACACCAATAGGAAGATATCAAGTGAATTGTTGAAGGAGAGGAAACCGTAATTAGTATTTAGCAATTTTTCCAAGACATGCACAAGGGCAGGACTTGAAAGAGTCTGCCCGACTATTTCAAGTTTAGATCAAAGTTCCCTCCATGGGGAACTAATTATAGCACCCTTTTTATAGATTCAGCATACTAGTATAGTAATTTTTACAAAACTGGATCATTATTTTTAGGTTTCCATTGATGTAAATAATTATGTCTTTTGGCTTTTGATTTTTCGAAGTGATACTCATGACAGTGCCCCTTTAATTTACGGCATTTCAGGAAATTTTCCCTTTAATAAAAAAATTAAAATTTGATATTTCGTAATCACACTGATGAAAGCTTTTCGTTCTTTTTAGCACGTCATGTTGACAACAAACAAACTGTTTCCGGTTTTAAGATGATTACGACTTCCTGGAGACGTCAAATTGCACTTTGTTGTTAGACTGAATTTGAGATTTCACTTCCTAAAGTTCTTTGTTGTTTCAAACTAATTTGTACTACCCTTTCTAAGATATATGATTATTAATATAAAAATACCCTCATTTTATTCAAACTACTTTTCATGAAAATTGCAATAGTTTTGATTAACTGCGGTAATAAATAGAGGTTATTCAGCGGAAAGTTGTGTAATACGGCTGGGTATTTTTACGAGTCTGTTTTTATTTTTCGAGCCTTTAGGCTTTAGTCAGTTTTTATTTTTTCGAGCCTTTAGGCTCGAAAAAATAAACACTGACGAGTAAAAATACCCAGCCGTATTACACAACTTTTCGCTGAATAAATTGTTTATTATACGACATAATTATTTCCAAAAATATAGGCTTTCAATAGCGTTTTCCGTAGCGCGCGGTCAGGGGGACTGAGACCCGTGTAATACGGTCTCATATTTGCTCTCGTCTTTGTGCGTATTCGCACTCTAAAATGCCATGTCGTATAATAAGACTTCGTATCGTCTGCGCAGTAGTCACTCGCATTTGTTAATCACTCGCTCGTGTGATCACGGATCGAATTGGACTCCATCTCCATTCTATTAGTTATATTATCTTCATTTATTAGAAGCTGATATCAAACTGACTATTTTCTTCATGTGATCAACCAAGCCGAGTACATGTATGTTAAATTGTTATTATTATATGCTGGTTGAGTATATGCTTCGGACAAGTCACTCGGCCAAACCGGTAAGACGAGAGCTGGATCAGAGTTTTGGTTTGCGTGACGCAGCATTTCAAGTCTTATGTCCAAAGAATGTCAGCTAGGTATATTAAATTTGCTGTAGTTATTTTGATTATACACGTTTGATGGACTTGGGTCTTACTTGGGTCGAAATTATGTGCTGTTTTTTTTTCTAATGAGAAATTAATTTCTTGTCACTTTTTAGTCGGAACGAAAAAATAATCTACAGCGCCAAACAACAAGAATTTAATTCAAGGTGAAGAGTAAGTGAATCGTTTATTTTAATATGCGATCAGACATCGTGTAACTAATGCTGTAATTCTCCACTGATAGCCGTGCTTTTTTTCGAGCAAGAACGAGGTTAAATTTCAAGGCCCAGTTGTAAGCTCGGCAGTCGTTAAATATCTTTCAACTTATGGGTAATTTTCCGATAATGGTGCTCTTTTTTAATGATAAATAAATAAATAAATAAATAAATAAATTATATGTTTATTTTTCTTAGGGAATAGAAATACATTATTTGCTGACAAATATGCCAGGGTGAGCACGATTGCGTCATTCGTGGAGGAATAATTACGGCTTTAACTGCTGCAAATCAAGGAAATCTTTGACATTAACGTATGTTTTTTATTTCTTTATGGTACAAAGAAATGTTAATGTTGTTGTTGTTGTTGATTCGCGTGACAGCTCAGTAACTGACAGCCGTATTTTTAGAGCAGGAAAAGCGGTGGAATTCAAGACCCAGGTGTAAGTTTGTTTATTTTAATCCCATGCATCACTTACAGCTAGACTTAACGTACCTTACATAATTTTGATTACAACACTTACATTATACTACGATCCCAAATATAATCCCATAATTACATAATCCCATCATATACAACGCTTTAACTCCAGTTGTTTATTGTAGTCATTTCACGACCCTTTTGGGCATCCGATCTTACGCTCTCATTTATAACTAACGTGGATTGATGTACCGCTCTTGTACAGCGAACTGGCTTTCTTGGAAATGAACAAGAACCGTGTAACCAGGTGGTTACACGAGATATTATACTTGGATTTGTGTCACTCACTTGCCACATATTTGTTAGTTAATTAGTGGACATGTCTGTCATCTAGTCTATTAAGCGCTTTTGTTTCTCTTCTACATATATACATTATTTTCAGTGATCTTACCAGTTACTTTGCAGTGCATGTAAACTATATACAGTCAAAGCTCTCTGAGCAGACACTCTCGTAAGCGGAAAGTTCTACTTACGGTAGCTTTGACAAAACCCCGTTTGAAAGCTTTTGAACTCTAGCTCATTCAAACTCTGACACATTCCCGTAAGCGACGAACTCCATGCCAGTTGCGGGCACTTTTTCTGCTTCCCGAGGGTATCCGCTTACGGGAGCTTGGACTAACTAAATTACCCAACATTGTCCATATTTCGAGCAACACGCCTTTAGTATAAACTTGATTGGATTTATCTTAGAAAAGTTTTTAAGTCGAGACTTTTTGGATGAATATAAATCCTATAAACGTCTTTTTTTATATACTAAACGCACAATCCTCCAATAAAAGCTATGAAAAAGCAATAAATGGAATGGCAGAATGAATATAATACCTCCTTCATTATCTAATCAGTTGATGTTTGTCCTCCGAATATCGTGATTGATTATACATTGAAAAAAATGATAATAATAATTTACCAAAAGTCTCATTGACTTCGGATTTTCTTGTAGATTTGTTATTAATCGGTCACCTGTTAAACGGCCAACCCCTATTAAACAGCCAGCTATCAAACTCTCAATATCAGTATAATACAGTAAATAAAACTCCAATAATATTAAGCGGTCAACCCCTATTAAGCAGCCATTTTCCGAGGGTGGCCACTTAATAGGGGTTCGACTGTATAACCACGCACTTCACGAGTACGGAAATTTACAAGTGACGCGACGCACGTGGTGAAGTTGTCGTATTTTTGGCGCAACATTTTCACTTTTTCTTTAACAATGCCTGGAAAGTGCTTTGTACACTTGCTTAAAATAAAGTATGAGCAGTGAGCGTGAATGCCCAGTTTCCTCTAAGAAATGCGCCTGGAATACATTATGTAATTATATTCAAAATGGCGGAGATTGGATTAAATCATTCGAGTGTACTTTCTGCAAATTCTTTGTCTCAGACCTCCTTTCACTCTGATAATACTTCTAGAATTGACCTGAATACAGTTCTTGTAGACAGTCGGCATTTTGAATTTTTAATGTTGAATACAACTACCACGATGAACTGCAGGCGCATTTCATAGAGGAAACTGGGTATTAAGAACGAATGTCGCTAAGGATGGAGCCAAATTGGAAATGGTCAAAATAAAGTTTCCTTCATACTTTGTGTGTAGTTAGGCCTTGGGGTGGAAACATTCATGATGATATTTGTTTTACTTCCTGCGCTAACCTAGACTTGGGATCAGGGGGGGGAGTTCATGCCCAAAAATGTATTTTTTGAGGTATTTTTAACCCTGAAAACTGAGATTTTGTTAACTAATTATCTCAAAATGCAAAAGACTGGTTAAAATTCTGCTGACATCCTGGTATAATATCGTCCTTCCGCTCCACAAAACTGGCACCGGATTTTCAGTTTGCCCCCTGGGGGCCCCCTGGCCACCTGTCCTTTGTAAGGGGGGGAACCGCCTTTTTAAAAAACTGAAAATGAGACATCTTTGGCTAAAATAAAATCAAACTGGTATTCATATTTTGATCAAATTTGAAGTTGCAAATGAATATTTCGTCCTTTGTGAATCTTTTGGTACTAAAAAAGTCCGCGGGCACTCAATTATTTTTTGCAGAACAAACAATTTACAATTCATACCCGCGACAAAATGTTAATTTTCCGTCATTTTCAATGCCCACTTTCTGGAAGGTACATAATGCTATTTGTAGCAACTTACCACTACACTGTTTCTCTATCATCGATAATTTGAAAATATTTCACTTTTACAGCTTACATGTAAGCAACTTCAGAAAAAAAAAATGTTTTGAATAGCACATCCACTGGTGAAACTGTTAATTTATGCAAATAATAACACTCAAGTTTCCGGCCAAAAAAATATAAAACTGAGTTGTGTAGTCAATTAAACCACATAAATAAAACTTATAATAAACAATTGATGTAATGCATACCATTTATTAAGTAGTAACTTCAAGAACCACTGATCTCAGAGGCAACGAGGAATCACGCCGAATATTATAATTCGTCGGTGCTTTCGTTATGTGCCACCGTGTTGAAACTATAGTTCTCATCCGTCGGAACAGCCCCAAATGGTTTCCTTTTCACTGGAAATATATTATCTGGAATTGGCTGCAGCTGCTAACTATCCACAAAATATTACAAACAGATCCACGATGGCGGATGCTCCACCGATATGATCGTTGCTGTCGCCGCCATGTTGGATCACTTCTTGTCAGGCCGTGATGAATGCTTTAAAGGCAACCTCCTTGTTCTTTTAGAAATGTCCGATCTCTTGAGCTCCACAATTCTCAGCTACAAATCCTGAGTTATAAATTCTTACTGAGCTATATAAATCCTTTTGAATTGTAAACTCCAAGCCGGGACACTTTAATTTGGTATGTTTATATTTTATGGTGTCCCGCTGACCGAAAAAGATAAACATTACAATCGTCCCGGCTTATTTATAGTTTACAACCAAACAGTGATACTTCAAAAGGATTTATATAGCTCAGTAAGAATTTATAACTCAGGATTTGTAGCTGAGAATTGTGAACCTCAAGAGATCGGACATTTCTAAAAGAACAAGGAGGTTGCCTTTTCAAGCATTCTTAAAAAAAGCATTCATCACGGCCTGACAAGAAGTGATCCAACATGGCGGCGACAGCATCGATCGGTGGAGCTTGTAATATTTTGTGGGTAGTTAGCAGCTGCAGCCAATTCCAGATAATATTTCCAGTGAAAAGGAAACCATTTGGGGCTGCTCCGACGGATGAGAACTATAGTTTCAACACGGTGGCACATAACGAAAGCACCGACGAATTATAATATTCGGCGTGATTCCTCGTTGCCTCTGAGATCAGTGGTTCTTGAAGTTACTACTTAATAAATGGTATGCATTACATCAATTGTTTATTATAAGTTTTATTTATGTGGTTTAATTGACTACACAACTCAGTTTTATATTTTTTTGGCCGGAAACTTGAGTGTTATTATTTGCATAAATTAACAGTTTCACCAGTGGATGTGCTATTCAAAACATTTTTTTTTTCTGAAGTTGCTTACATGTAAGCTGTAAAAGTGAAATATTTTCAAATTATCGATGATAGAGAAACAGTGTAGTGGTAAGTTGCTACAAATAGCATTATTTACCTTCCAGAAAGTGGGCATTGAAAATGACGGAAAATTAACATTTTGTCGTGGATATGAATTGTAAATTGTTTGTTCTGCAAAAAATAATTGAGTGCCCGCGGACTTTTCAGTACCAAAAGATTCACAAAGGACGAAATATTCATTTGCAACTTCAAATTTGATCAAAATATGAATACCAGTTTGATTTTATTTTAGCCAAAGATGTCTCATTTTCAGTTTTTTAAAAAGGCGGTTCCCCCCCTTACAAAGGACAGGGGGCCAGGGGGCCCCCAGGGGGCAAACTGAAAATCCGGTGCCAGTTTTGTGGAGCGGAAGGACGATATTATACCAGGATGTCAGCAGAATTTTAACCAGTCTTTTGCATTTTGAGATAATTAGTTAACAAAATCTCAGTTTTCAGGGTTAAAAATACCTCAAAAAATACATTTTTGGCATGAACTTCCCCCCCTGATCCCAAGTCTAGGTTAGTGCAGGAAGTGAAACAAATATCATCACGAATGTTTCCACCCCAAAGACTAACTACACACAAAGTATGAAGGAAACTTTATTTTGACCATTTCCAATTTGGCTCCATCCTTAGCGACATTCGTTCTTAAGGTCGCATGAGCTGTCCAATCAGATTTCTTTCTAACGTGTTGTTGTCAATTACTAAATAAGGACCTTAAGCAACCACGACGCCGACGCCATGGAAAACGTCACTTAAAAAGTGTATTCACGTTCCTATAAACTATTTCGCGATTATTCGGTTTCCAACACGTTAATTTTGTCCAATGTGGCAAAACTGTCCAGGAGCTGAATTCGTTAGGACAGAGTTCAAGTCCAGATAGAGAAATAGAAATTCACCATCGTGCGTTCATGTTCTCCATAATACCGTGAACTTGGTCATTTGACGTAGTGAGAATGTTGACACATGGTGTAACCGTTTGATCGGGCCTTAAAGGGACACTGTCCTGATTTTAGAATGATTTGGGGAAGCTCAGAAACATAGGAAGTTGAACAATAATGGTTTGATTCTGTAGAATAGCACTCGACAAATGACAGGAACCCATTAGGAAGTGAGGATGACAAACGACAGCGAGGATGGAAATGGATTACAATACGGATTTTTGAAAAAAACGTCAGGATGTCAGTTTTTCAAAGTTTCAAATTTTGCTCGGAAATCTTTGAAATTTTGCAAACATTTTGTTGCTGTATGGAATTTCTTGAAGAAATTTCTTTTTATCATTTAGTTAGAGTTTATTAAGTTGTTATTTCATAGATTTAGGGAACATTTCATGCATTTATAAACAGTTTGAGCAAATATGCCGGGACAGTGTCCCTTTAAGAGGCAGTCTCTGTAAAAGCGGTCCACTGATTTCGGTTCGGAAAATCAATTTCCTTTAAACTTTGCCCACGAATCTATCTTAATCCAAAAGTAAATGAAACGACCTTAGTTTTTGTAAATATCTCAAAAAAAAAATTTATGGCCCAAAATCGCTTGAACCACGAACGGCCTATTTTTAGCAATGGCGGGAGCAAAAATGGCGAATATTGGCGAGCTGAGCGCTTCAAATTGCTTCAATTGTAGGAACTTTTCTCACTTCCCTGGATTAAAGAGGGGGCATTGGGGTGCTCTGAATACCGCAACACCGCAAAAAAAATCGAAAAACACCGCATCACCGCACGAAAAGTTGACGAAACACCGACACCGCAATATATTAAGTTACTTATAAATGAAGACGGCTTGCGACTGGCTGCTGAAGCATAAAATATTAACTGGACAGTAGTAATTTGACTATACTGTGTTACAAATTAACAGGTTTAACAAAGGTACGTGCTTTTAATAAATAAACACGGGTTAAACGAAAATATAGAAGCTATCAATTTAGTTCTGACAAGGACGACAAGGGTTCGACGATTATTGTACAAGGGTCAATAAGAAACCGTAACATCGCAAATAATTTCGTTTCACCGTACACCGGAGGTTTAAAACACAAACAACGCACACCGCAGGATTTGAGATCACCGCAATACCGCAAAGTGGGATTTTATTCACCGAAATACCGCATAAAAAACTGAGCAACACCGCAACACCGCAAACCCCAATGTCCCCCTCATTAAATTGGTCCTTAATCCGTATAAAACACACAATGACGGGTCGTTTAATAGAAATTTGAAACAAAAAATATTTTTTGTTTGACACCTACTTCGCCATTAGCGCCAAACTGCTCAAAACTTCACATTTTCAACGGGGCATTGCGCAAAAGTCCCACTTCTTCATCGCAATATTTATATCCAGACCGACTAAAATGAAGTCAAAGGGCATGGAAATATAAAAATATGTTGTGGTTTAACGCGAACTTTTAGCACAGCCGATCGACAAATTTAGTACTTTTTCGAACATCATGGTGTACTTTGCAAGACAAACGATCCTCATGCAAAACGAATTTAACATCAATAACAAAATATTTCGAAAATATTTTGAGTCTACAAAACTTCTACTATTATGATAAAACATCATCTACGCAACGGAAGTTTAGCAAACTTGTGGAATGAATACTGCGCCTACCTGAGCGTCAGCTGGTGCAGTTTCACTTTCAGCCTGGCCTGGTCCTTTTGATCGATTTTGAGTATTCCTCTACTCAAAACGTCAGTGAAAGGGAGACTAACTAAGCGCTAAAAGCCACCAGTATGAAATATATTTTATATGTACATATGTAAACCGATTCCTTTCAAACATTTTTATAGGAGAATTATTTTACGATGAATAAATTTAATTAACGTTGTGGTAAACAAATTATCAGTGTAATAATGTATTCCGCATTCCTTTCTGGCGAACTATTTTTTTCCTAAATCGCCAAAAGTGAAAGATTACTGCTAAAACACAGTGAATAGACCAGATGACTTATTCTGTAAACTAAATTAGAAAAGGCGAAAAAACGAACAAGACAAAACATCGCTCTTTACCGTTCAGTTTGGAATGAACGTAATGTCACGCAATCTTATGGCACTATTCCAAGTACGGCGCCAACTGAAGATAATTCTACAAAATAATTTGTACTATACAAAAATACTTGCAGTTCATCTTTTGGGGGGTTCAGACTGGTGTGCTGTTCTCGTTTGTATCGATCTTGTGTACGAGGGGCCATTTGTTTTTCAAGTTTGCACATTGGGTTATGAACAATGTTATCTGATCTTCAACCACTTCCGGTGCATCTGCATCTTAATCTGATTTTCAAATTAGGAAACACACGTAGCTTAGTCTTATAGACGATACACTAGAAACTTGATAAATTACTCATTTGGTTAAATGATGATCACTTATTCATTTAATTTCATTTGGTTAAGTTAAAACAAAATCCAGAAAGTGAACAATTGGGAGCAGCGGCCATCATCGCAGCGCACATGTCAATCCTAGTTAAGTTTGTTGTTGTTTCGCGTGTAAACATACTTTAAGTTTCACGTTTTCCCACAAAATGGAGATGTCATGTTTTTTGTCATACACATCCAAATATAGAGGAACATGTGGTGATTCGAGGGGTGTATCAGAGCCCGCTCGCCTTGGAGATTGTAATGATTCTATTACAAGCCATTTGAACTCCTGCCATTTATCACGCGAAAGCCTGACGGAGTACGAACTCATTCTAGCCAGAGCAGGCGTTTTCGACCTACCTCTATCAAAGGTTAATGAAATGATGATATGCCCTAAGCATCGTGATACTTTGGGAAAATATTGGAAACAGCGGAGGCCATGCCAGTATCCCACGCACCATGGTGGCAAAAAAGCAGTCAAGAGTAGAGACGTAGTGAATGTAACAATGGCAAAGCAAATAATTAAACTACACGGAGTGATTGTCCCGATTGGATCAGGTTTGTAAACTACTTTTACCATAACTTCGTACATTTTAATAATGATAATAGCAGAGTTAAAATTCACCTAAGTCGAACGCCCACTTCTCTTTTTCGCAAAATAGGGCAAAAAATTTGCATCGAACGCGTTTTGCGAATACAAAACCGTAATACACGTTACATTATGTATAAATATTCATATATATATGCTAACTCATAAAGGAATTTTTTTTAATATCCTGACATTTCTGATGCAGTTTTATCTAGTTGTACTGCAGTGTTCTCGGTGGTGCGCGCGAGATACGCGTGCGTCACTCGCGCTTTTCCCTCGCCTCGCGATCTACCACGAAACTCGCAAAACCTAACCGAGTAGTGTTCCACATGCTAAGATGCTTTTCAAAACACGCTCAAGAATCCCAACTGGTGAGTGGCTCCACATGGAGAGCTTCAACCTGGGATTTCCATGTTACGTTATCAGCACCACAGTTAACCGCCATAACTTTTTTAATACATAAAAGTAGCAATAGCGTAATCTAACTTTTCTTTGGAGTGTCATACAAAGTAGGAGAAATGGAATCCCAAAAGACCTACAATAATAATATTTCCTTTATTCTAGTAATTTGCAGTGGTTGCCGCAAATTTCACAAGTCTACTGTCAATCAGTCGCCTTGGGTTCCAGATCAATCTGCAGAGCCTAAAAATAGCACAAGCACATTAACGGCAGAAATGAATGTCAGCAGGTATCTTACAACATTTCATATGTCTAGGGAGCTGCCATTATTATTTGTCAGAAATGCAAGTGCAATGGGTGGGTAGGAACAAAATTGTAATGTTCGTGTAACTGTAGACCATGCGCATTCGTAAATTTAACGTACCCCATAAATATACAGGTTCCCCTTCAACCACCCCCTCCCACACACACCCACACCAATGGAAACAAATTAAGCACTGGCTCGGTTGTTTGAAAGACGATTAACGCTAATCCAGAATTATATTTTAATTTTAAAGGGCTTCTAAAGTGGCTGCTTCAATTGCTTTTACTGCTTACCGCTCTCCATTAACACCACGTGTTTTGGGGCGTGCCCAGTCAGATATAGCATGGACGCCTAGTATGGGTGCAGAACCGGAATGTAGTGAATCTGAAGGCGAATCCGACGAGGCAACAAAGTGCAATCCTACAGTTGATGCTTTTAATTTATCAATGACAAACTTAGCAGAAGTGACGGGGAAGAAAGCCATTGATCCACTGAAGTATCAATTAGAAAGTTGGGATGATTGCAGTGATTCAGAGAAAGAAACATTTGTGCATAAAGCGAAAGAGGCATGCCAGTTAGTATGCGATGTTATAGCACCTCACGACGGAGAAAAGCTATTTCAAGTTATCCAGCAACAACACAACGTGGGCACTGCTAGTGACACTGGCTTGGAGGCACTTTTTGCTGCTTATAGGAGAGCGCCATCTAAAATGCTCAAAACGCAAATCCTGAGCATTTATTGCAATAGATTCACAGTAAACGAGCTTAAAGCCATTCATAAATCTTTCGAAAATCTCAGTAATAGGCAAATAAAGAAAGCAAGAGCTCATGCTACTTCACAAGGCCCTGGTATCCTAGTCACTAAGATGCCACACCATCGGATCCGATTAGACAAACGCCAGTTGGATCACTTTTTGCAATTTACATCTCGCCCCTATTTCTACCAGGACGTGGCATTTGGAAGTCGCACACTAAAACTTGACAGTGGTCAAGAGTTAGTGATGCCAAACATAGTGCGTACTGTTGCAAGATGTACCATCGTCACTCAGTATCTTGATTTTTGCAAAGAAGATAATTTCAATCCTATGAGTCGTGCCACTATGTGGAGAGTTCTTGAAGTTCAGGAGGCTTCTCAAAGAAAGTCCCTAAAAGGTCTTGACAACACGGCAGCTGATGGTGTGGATGGCTTTGAAGCACTGTACACGATTCTAGACGAATTGGAGGAAGTCGGGGCAGATAAGGAATGGTGTTCAAAAGCACGAAAAAGGCTGCATGAGGGTAAATTATACTTGAAGACGACTTACCGTGATCACTGCCAAGAAGAAAGTAAGTGTTCCGACCATTGTAGAGCATTTGCCTTGAGTGATGCGAATGATGCTGATTATCGTACAGTCTGCAACCATGGCCATGATCTCGCATGTCACAATTGTGAGGCACTGAAAGAAGTGATTCAAGAAATCCAGTTTGCCATTGCTAAGTATTCCTCCAAAATATGCGACAAAGAGAAAGAAGGCGATCTTAGATATGAAGCAGATGCTGCAGAAGTAAAAATCCAGGATTGGAAGGCACATATCATGCGGGCTCAAAACCAGGAGCAGAGCAAACAAAATACTCTACTGTCCCTACAGGAGGATGAGGCTTTTGTCATAGTAGACTGGGCAATGAAGTTTACGCAGATGAAGTTTCGTGAAAAGCAGTCGGAGTGGTTTGCAAAGAGGGGTATAAACTGGCATATATGCAGTGTCGTTACCAGGCAAGGAGAGAAGCTCAAAATCACGTCATATGCCCACTTGTTTAACAGCTGTAGCCAGGACTGGTTCGCCGTACTCTCCATTCTTGAGAATCTCATGTCCGGCATCAACCAAAGCAATCCAGGTATCACGAAGGCCTGCCTGAGATCAGACGAGGCTGGATGCTATCACAATAGTAACCTCATAGCATCCCTAAGAGACCTTGGAGCTCGTCAAGGAATTGAGGTTGTGAGATATGATCATTCTGAGCCGCAATATGGGAAAGACGTCTGCGACAGGATTTTGTGCCCAATGAAAGCCGCAATTAGACGTTACTGCAACGAAGGCCACGATATTGTCACCGCACAAGACATGCGGGTTGCTTTGATGGAAAGACCAGTTCAGGGAACGACGGCAGCAGTTTGTTGCATTAACGAACATACTACAACTTTGCAAATCAAGAAAATTGCCAACTGCAGTTCTCTGCATAATTTTGAGTTTACCCCTGATGGGCTTCGAATGTGGAAGGCTTTCAACATTGGAGTTGGAAAACTGATTGCATGGGATGGTATTATACTATGTCCCCAAGGAGCTACTTCCCTTGTAGAGGAAACACCGTTCTTTCCAACTACAGCAAGATAAATGAATAGAAAAACCAACCAAAAGGGACAAAATGAAATGGACGGTGACTCTCTTGAATGCCCGCATCCCCAATGTGCGGAGGAATTCCACAGTCGCTCAGAGCTGGAAATCCATCTCAACGTGATTGCGCATCACAGCCCAGTAGAACCAGTAAAGATCGGTCTGTATGATAAATTACGAATTGATTGGGTCCAACGCTTTCAGAACATTTCTCTTGACCCTAGAAGACAGCCTGGCCTTGGTAGTGAAGTCGAAGCTACCGCAACTGAAAGTAACTCGATGCAAATGGGATGGGCACTTCACAAGTCCAGAACTGGGCAAACGCGCTTTTCTGAGAAAGTCCGCGAGTATCTCCAAAGAAAGTTTGACATTGGGCAAGAAACTGGGAGAAAAGAAGACCCTGCACAAGTGGCAAACGATATGCGAAAAGCTCGCAACACAGATGGCACGCGAATGTTCAACAGAACGGAATGGCTTTCAAAGGCACAAATTCAGGGATTTTTCTCGCGAATTTCTGCTAAAATGAAGCATTCGAGTGCGAAAGAAGTCTCGAGAGGTCACGACAGTGATGAATTGGATGATGACATCGACGAAGAGTATGCTGACAAAATAGATGAACAACGGCTCGAGGAAACCAGTGAAGCTGTAGTAGCAGTAGTTGGTGTCAAGCATCCTGTCATGTTTGATGTGTACAACCTTTGTGAGATGGCTTATGAAAAGAAACTTTCCTTGTTCAAAGTCAAGATGTTGAGAGAAATGTGCAATCACTTTGAGATTCCATCAAAGACAAGAGACTTTAAATCTGATCTTGTTCAAAAGCTATCTGAAATGGTGTCAGACTGTAGTTGTATGAGCGGCTGAGCTGTCATTGCCCAGGCCACTACGCGGGGAGGACTCCCATATAAAAGTGTGATGGGGTGATCGTCAGACATTTTGAAAGAAACCCCTAAACGGTACCCCCGGGGCGGTACCAGAATCTCGCTTAGTGGGTGTGGCTCTCACTCATTTTCACCCCTAAGAACTAGTTCCAATCCCATTTTTCCGAATACCCTATAAGGTACCGAGATAATCGGTGATTACCCCAAGCGTTAACTAAACCACGAATTTTAACCCCTAAAAGGTACGACGATCACCCCCGTAAACTTTATATGGACCCCCCCCCCCCCCCCCCCACGAGGGCCAAGGGTTAGACTGCGAGCAGTTTATTATATTCTTTCTCCCTCCAATCCCTCCTCTTTTTTACATTTCCGTTCGCGCCAAGGTTCTAAGGAAAAAAGATCAACTGCTCGCAGGGTATGCTGGCAAAATAGATGGTAAACCGCTCAGTCGTGGAACCCTTTCCTGGTACAGAAATATTACGCAGCCGAAATACGATGTTTGCAAGACTTTGCCTTAGTTCATAGCCCCCTATGTTGGCATAGTCGAAATCAATGTTTTATTCAGTATTATTTTTTGGGAAATTTATTCCGAGGTTTGGATGAGTGAACAAGGAAACGTTCTAATTAAACTAATACGACTGTTTTGATTGTTCAAAACCTACATGGTGTAAAAAATTCCCCTTGTGTATAAAACAGTATTTGGTAACAAACTAATTTTATAACTTTAGGGACAGCAGAATTCGTTTCTTGGTCAAATACAGTAACTCTAGATCTCACGCGGCTGACCGGTTGTGACTGAGCTGATTGGATGTAATGCGAATGATCACGAATGATCACTACATCTACAGTATATCTAAACTTTCTCAGGAGTTTTCAAATTTTCAGGTACCGTCAAAGGATCTCAAAGATTTAAGAACAGCGAGCAGCCTCTATTCCGAAATAAAACACGCTGTACTTGTTTGATATAAAGTTGAAGAATATGCTGTGTAAATAGGGTGGCGGAACATTCCGTGAACTTCAAAATGTCTGTCTGGTTCCTGAAAGTGAAAACTAAAAACTGTACTGATCAAATATAAGCTTGTTTATAAGTGAAACATTGTTCATAAGAATTGTTAGGCGATCTGTACTTTTAAAAGAATTGTGCCATATTAGATTGCGTGACACTTGCTGACGGCTATGTTTAAAATTTCATTTCATAAAGCAAACAGTTATCAACGTCCAGCGATGTTTTCTCCAATTTGTTTTGCTTTCTCTTGTTCACAATTTCTAATCAACTTACTATAATGTGGATTGTTCACTGGGTTTTAACAGTTATCTTTCACCCTTGAGGAAATTTAATATTTTTCAAAACCAGAAAGGGTCCAGAATAGCCTGTGTACATCCGCCTCTTCCCCTCCTGGAGGGGAGAGATGACGGATGTGACACAGGCTAGGTCCAGAAAGGAATGTGGAATAAATTAACACTCGTGATAATAATTTGTTCCTGAGATAGGTGGCGGTAATATTCATTCGACCATCTTGCAATACTTTCATCGCCTAAATGATGTTTTACGTGTCGACTTCTATTTAGAAGTCTTGCAGACACAAAATCAAATTGCGAAATATTGTTTTATTTATGATTAATTCGTTTCGCATGAGGGCCTTTCTTCTTGCAATAAACATACATTTTCGAAAAAGTACTAAATTTGTCGATCGGCTGTGCTAAAAGTTCGCTTAAACCACAACATATTTTTATATTTCCTTGCTCAATGACTTCATTTTAGTCGGTCTGGATATAAATATTGCGTGGAAGAAGTGGGACTTTTGCGTAATGCCCCGTTGAAAATGTGCATTTTCGAGCCGTTGGCGATAATGGCGAAGTAGGTTTCAAAGAAAAAATATTTTCTTATTGTAAATGTATTTAAAACGACCCCAAATTGTGTGCTTTATATTGATAAAGAACCAATTTAATCCAGGGATGTAAAAAAAGTTCCTGTAATTTGAGCATTTTGAAGCGCTGAGCTCGCCAATATTTGCTATTTTTGCTCCCCGCCATTGCTAAAAATAGGCCGTTCGCGGTTCAAACGATTTTGGGCCATAACATTTTTTTTTGAGATATTTGCAAAAACTAAGGTCGTTTCATTTACTTTTGGATTAAGATAGATTCGTGGGCAAAGTTTAAAGGAAATTGATTTTCCGAACCGAAATCAGTGGACCGCTTTTACAGAGACTGGCTCTTAACACTGTCTCGACAAAGGTTCAAAAACAGCTCGAAATATTCAGCGCACGAGTCAGACATACAAACCGTACACCTCAGCGCATGTCTTAGCCAGTCCGTTATCATGCTCACTGCAGTCTGCTAAGTCCTCGACAAACCAGACTTGGAATTCCTGGTCAGTTGTCACGAGCAACGGAGCAGATAAATTATCAAAGATGAGCTCTGGAGCATCGAGTGTAGCCCCTGGCAATGTGTAGAAATTATTTCCACAACCCCCTCCTCCAATCAAGTGCTCGCTTTTTGGTAGAATACGATTTTTGCTGGAATCGGTGATGAGTGTCCCAATGGGGTGTGAAGAGATGCCCGGCCACTTACAGCCCCACCTGGCATTATAGTTGGGGTTATATTCGTCACATGTCACGTGACCGTACAAGTATGTTAATTTGAAGGTTATGATGCTACCGGAGCGTGAATCTTGAAGAGTCCGTAAGTGTTACCTCTGGCTCCAAAGCAAACTGTAGATGGCGTCATCTGAATCCAGTTTTCTAGAATTATACAAACACAAACGTTCGTCAGGAGACCATGGCCTCCTGCGTTCGTTTATTTTAATTACATTTAATTCTACAACTACTTCCGTAGATGACAGATTCTTTACGTAGGCGAATAACCTATAGAAAACGCGTGGTCAGCTGGTTGGCTGAAAGTCGAAACTCAAATTTGGTGTTTTTAAGCTTAGTTTTCAGAGAGATTTTCGCTTTTTACGAAAGTTTCTTCCAAAATATTTACAGTTATCTTAACCTTATATGATGAAACGACGTAATAGGGGAATAATAAGACGTAAAAATTGAGCCTTAGCTTGAATTCAACTTTGAAGAAAAAATATAAAACTGTTTGCCATAGTTTGATGGCGAAATACACAAATTACGGGAATTAATCGTCTTGAAACGCACTCGCATTTATTTCCGATTAATTTCCAAATGTTATAAGGGTTAATTGAATAATAAAACAGTGAAAAATGATTAAATGCAAAACATGTTTCTAAAATAAACAGGATATTACACGCGCTCTGATTGGCTACAAACCATTTGCCATAAATATATGGAAACATAGAAAAATTGATTCGTGCTTTTATTTCATAAAAACACAAGAAAATGTTTTCCCTGTGTTTCCATAGAGTTATGGTAACACTCGTCGTGAAAGTTTGGGAGAACTCGAAATTGCTGTGGAAATACTCGCCTGCGGCTCGTGGTTCCACAACATTTCTGGTTCTCCAAAACTTCACTCGTGTTACCATAAACTCTATGGAAACACGGAAAACGTCAGTCTTCTATTTGGTTTTTATTATAATTTTAAGCATTTAAACTGGGGTTAACGAGCTCTGTGGTCTACGTCGAAACCATTGTTGGCTTGTCACTGGCTAAGTGATCTCGCTGCAGTTGGTCATTGAGCAATAGACTGGGAGGTCAATGTCTAGCAGAAAGTAATTGTTGTCTGGAAACGTATGACAAAGCTCTCAGTGATTTTTCACTCATGCTCTCATGTGATATCAGCGCGCTTCGCCCCTCCCCCAACTCTGTGCCAATACTCACTTAGTAAAATCCCTTTGATTTCTGACCCTGTCACAATTGTGAGCTGTGGGGACTAGCATTGGCTCCCCTTAGCGCAGCTTTGCTTCTTCCTCGTATGGGTGGGTTTGATAACCTCTTGAAGTACGGAACAGCAGGGTCTCATTAATTAAAGTTGTAAGCAATTTTCGACTAACATCTGATGATGACTGTCGGAATTTATAGTACAAACAATGACATATATTCCATTGTGCTAAGCTCGGTATAGATATGGTAAACAACACGTCCAAATGTGGCGTGACGTGACGTCACCTGTGACGTCATCTATTACTGAAGAGAACCAACAGTGAAATGAAGTAGGAAAATAGTTTTAAAAAGTTGTACTTACTAGTTTCACAGTGAGCTCCTGTGTACCCAGCATCACAGTTGCACACATATCCGTTAACCTGGTCAAGACACGTCCCCCCGTTGAAACAGGGATTACTGGAACATTCGTTCATATCTGGGTGAAAATATTTATTGAGACTCTTTTGAAAGATGTTCTTAACGTCATGGTTGAAACGTTCAATAAGCTATGGAATATTACTGTAAAACTGTTGAATTATTTTGTAATTAAGGTGTCCCAAATTAGCAGAGGGTTTCAACTTTCTCTCTCTGTTTTCATGGTATAGAAACAATAAATTCAAGTGTTTTAGATTCTATGGCAGTTTGAAAACTCACAAAGCCACATGTTGCACAGGTTTGTAAATTCACGTCCTTTAGAACAAAATTCCTGTTCACCATTTATCTTATACATCTCGTACTCGGTTGCTAAATGTCACAGCGTTACTGAGTCATAAAGGCATTTACAATATTTAACAATGCTTAAAAGCATTGTTACATGTAAATACATCGGCACTTTACTAAATTAAAGTTGATATTTATTTCGTTAATTTATTCAATGTTTTCTTTGTCATGCTAATGAGAAAAATATATTGTTTCTGAGCGTTAGACCAGGAAAGAAGCCAAAATCAAAGAAAGCAAACTTAAAAAATAGCTTCGAACACATAACCAGAACCAGCTCTACTGACGGACCTGCGAGAGGAAAACTGAGGTAAAAAGACATCATTCTTACCATCCATGCAATCTTCACCCTTGAATCCAGGAACACACACACATCGATAACCTCTGTTTGTAAATCCCGTCTGACAGGTCGCATTATTATAACACGGATTATTCCCACAGGCGTTCTAACATTAAAAATAAAATAAAAAGCGCGTGTTTAATTTTGAAGATGCTAACTGGTGAAAATGTTAGTGCGCAAAAAACTTCTACGTTTGGTTTACATGGCAAATAATAAAGCAGCCAACCAACCACCCACCCAACCGACCGACCGACCGACCGACCAACCGACCAAACGACCAACCGACCAACCGACCACCTGAGAAACCGAGGAACCGAGGAACCGAGAAAGTGAGGAACTAGGAAATAGGGAACTAAGGAACTAAGGATACGTGGAACTGAAGAAGTAAGGAACGTGCTTGCACTACAATACCATTGTTCCCTGGTAAATGTAATTTTCCCACGGCTTGAGGTCATCAGGATGTTCCTTGTGAGTAGAATTATTCAGTTCACATTTTGTGATTGAAGGCGATCCACTGCTTACTTCCATATTATAACTGACACAGTTGGGTTCCATGTAGCATAGCGCTCCGCAGAAGTCAATTGCAACGAAGTTCATGGTTCGTATCACATGGTTTATAAGTCGGCTGCCATCGAAAGTGAGAGCGGCTCTGAATTGCAGTTGACGACATGGATCTGTAAGAGAGTCAGGGTTATTGCCAATAAGCAAATTTGATTTTCGTGTAACACACGCGGTCGAAACTCAACATAACCGTAGTGACGGTGTCTTAATGTCCCATTCATGGGAGTTTTCCCCTTGCTGGTTACAAACGTAATGTTAATGTGCTGCAAGGACTACAATAAAAAGTCCGATTATGTCCGATTATGGGAAGTGCCCCACTTCTGGACGTTACAAATGTATAGTAGCGATTGTATGTAGCCAGGATCATGACTCAGTGTCTCCATATGGGAGGTATCCCCTCTCTGGATGTTAATGTAGTGTTCGTGTATTGCAAAGACCACGGCGCAATGTCCCCTTATTGAAAGTGTCCCCTTATAGGCGTTACAAATGTATAGTAGTGAATTGTGTGTGGATAGTATCATGAATGTCGGTGTCTCCATATGGGAGGTGTCCCATCTCTGAAAGTTACAAATGCAGTTTTCAAGTGTGTTACAAAGACTATACAATGCATGGAAAGTATCCCCCTTCTGGTCGTGATTGTGTGTGGCGGCCAGGATAGTGTTTACTTATGGGGTCAAGTGCCCATGATCGTGACACATTTTCCCTATATTAATGTTCAAATGAAAAATGGTTCAACGTTTCGGTTCTTCTCGGCATAGAGTAGTGAAAAATTGAAGAAACCTTTTTGGGTTAACAACTACAGAGTGTTTTTTAATTCGTGGAATGGCCGAAGATAAATATACTTGACGGTGTAAGTCTGTTCCAATCCAAAGGATCAGTTGAGTCAGGTAGCTCACCAGTGCCGGAGCTTATCCTGGTTTCAGTATCATAAAGCCGTGGCCACTATAAGCTGATTATTGCTACTCCCCTCATCGCAGGTATCCCCGCCGGTATCCACTTATACTCCTGGGCGGAGAGGTGAGGCACTAAGTGCATGATTAAAGAGTATTAGGCCAGCGCGTCTCCCACGATGCATATGTGTCGAACGGAACAGGATAAAGAGGTACGTACTGATTAAAATGCATGTTTCTGGTGGCCATACTTATTAACTTCTGAGAAACTTAATTAAAGTTCGAAAGAAATTAACATTTACGCTCAATCCATGTAATTCTTAAGGTTAAGAAAATTACCACCAAGTTATCTCACTCGCGTTACTTGGTATATGTTCTGACCTTTCTTTAGTAATGTTTTGAACTGTTAAGGTTTAATTTTTTAACATACCGATTATTTCTTCGAAATTGAGTTTCTAATATCGTAAATGCACCTGTCGAACTTCCTATACAATGATTAACTTTTATTATCAACAAAGGGATTACCATTAGTCTGTTTTGCCGCGAATGAGCAAAATTCCGCATTTCTATGTGAAAGTGAGTTTACGTTTCACGTTTGATGTGGGCACACAATGTTTTTCTGATGGTAAATAATTCGAGGAAAAATAAACAGAATTAACGGCGTCTGATTGATGTTTGCAGTTTGTTGCAAACAAATAAAATAAAACAAGAATGTAGTGCTTAATGTTTAGTGACTCAGATGTCCAGAAAGCGTCGGTGAACTGGAAATCGATTGTAATTAAGCCTTAAGGCTGTTACATTGTAAAATGTTGAAATAAAGTGTGCAGAACTGAGACAGTTATTGTTTCCTGGGTGTCAAATATTTCTGAACAGGATCCAGAATTTGAGGTTATAATAATGGAAATTAATAAGGTCGTGGAAATTAACGCTCACAAAAATTAACGCGACTTCAATTAACGCGAATTTTAAAAAAATCGCGTTAATATCATGGAGCGTTAATTTCCTATAATAAGGTAGCTAGGAAAAACAAATGAATATAATCAGTTGCAAAAATGAAACGTCAATTATCCTCATTAAAACTACCAGAAGGAATTTCTATATATATTCATGTTAGCCATAAAATAATATAAATAAATAAAAAAACACGATATAAGACATGTTTTTGCATGAATTATGTCATTTTCAGTTTATTGAGAATAATTGAGATTACACCCCATGGGCGGATCAAGGATTTTTTGATAGGGGAGGTCCCAGGGTTTTCCCGAAAATGTGAAGTAGATTGAAGGATAATTTTTGGAAGTAGACGTCAGTAGTAAAGGCGCAGAGGGGTGTTTGGGGCCTCCCCCAGAAAAAAATTGAGATTTCAGGCTCTGAAAAGTGCATTTTGGTGGCCTGGAGTTGGTTTTGCTATGGTTAATGGAGAATGCAAAAAAACCCTAAGGTCTGATAGGGGGGTCCGGACCCCCCGACCCTTCCCCTGGATCCGCCACTGCATCCTATACATAGGAAGCTTACAAAAACAAAAATATAATTGTTGAACACAAGCTACCTTTATAGGGTGTTATCTCAATTATTCTCAATAAACTGAAGATTGCATTAGTCATGCCGAAACATGTCTTTAAAAAGTTGTATCGTGTTTGTATTAATTTTCTAGCAAGGCTTTGCTTTTATGTTCATTCTAAAAAAAAAATAGTTGGCATATATTAAGACAGTATTCCTTAGGCCCGGTTCAAACGTCGCGCTATCGTCGTATCGAACTCACTTGATCAATTAAGTTCGACGTTAGCGCGACTGTAGCGCGACTGTAGCTCGACGTTTGAATTCGAAGTCGCGCCACAGTCGCGCTAATGTCGAACTTAATAGGATCCCTTTATATAATATAAGTTCGACATTAGGCACGATGTGACTCAACGTTTGAATCAACGTCGCGCCAGGGTCGCGTAGCCTGACAAGGCTTGTCGCGCTACGCTCGTTGATTCAAACGTCGAGCCGTGCCTAATGTCGAACTTAGCGCGACTGTGGCGCGACGTCGATTCAAACGTCGAGTAGAGTCGCGTAGCACTTCTCTGGCGCGACTATTAATCTGATCAATTGAGTTCAACACGACGATAGCGCGGCGTATGAACCGGGCCTTAGGCGTCCGTGCAAGGTCTTGTTTTCTTGAAAATGTATTGAACGCTGGTAAAATCAATCAGAGAAACCTACTAACAAACTTAAATTGAACTCACCTTCAAAACATGTGACATCAGTTATCGGAAAACACAACAAGATGACAACTCCAAAGAAGGGAGAAGATTCCATGTTGAAAAAAGTATTACATTCTTGGTAAGGAGGTAAGGGCTGAATCCCGCGCGGACAGCGCTAAAGGATTAAATTACTTAGCTTGAAACAGCGTCAAGACCAATAATTCACAGTTGAAGTCAATGAGTTGGCGATCTTTTATTTATACGTAGTAAAATTAATTCCGTTGATTTTGAAAAGCATCTTACGTCTTGCAGAGAAGTTCATTCAAATGACTCATTTAAGTGATGCATATTTAATGACGCTTAAGTTTGTTTTGCTAGTGTGTAACTTAATTGGCTCTTAATTAAATAAGATCTTTGCTGTAATGACCTTCATGCATTTCACTCGATAGAGATTATGGGTGAATTGCTATGTAGTCGAGCTCGGTTTGTGGGGTACAAAAAAAAACAGTACTACAAGGATTGAGATTTTTTTTAAGCGTTTGCCACGGTTTGATAATCAATTACTTATGTATATCAGAAATGTAAAACAAAAAACAAAAAAACAATTGGGGGGTCACCGATTTCGATTCGGAGATATGATAATTTTTGAATAATTGGTCTTCGTAACTCGATATCGCCTCAGTCTGAAAATATTGCAAATGATTCGCTGGAGACAAACTTTCTTTGCCAAATGTTACAAAGCGGGATATATTGAACATATATATTCAGTTGGCGACGTCCCTTAAAGTAAACCTAATCTTTAAGGTCGACATTTGAGACGCCTGACACCCGCAATGTTGGCAGGATTCGATGGCGCAGGGGTAGAAAACTCGAAAAAACATTAACCTCCAACATTGATTTTTTTCTCGTTTCTTCAAAATCTGCAGAAGATTGGCCAAGAAAGTGATCTACCGAAAACTGTATGTGTCACCGACCATTTATGCAAAGTTACCGCGAGCCACCAAGCACTATAGCTACAGAGTATTATATTTGTCCAGTTTCTTCCTCAGCGCGCGCGCCAACCTCGTTCCCAGAGTCCTCGTTACCCTTGTTCAGCGGTGGAGCGGCCAACAAGGACCTATGGGGAGAAGCGATCCGCCATGACAGGATTCTTGGACTTCCAGTTCTACTGCGCATGTGTTCGACTCCATGTTTCAACTAACGGACGCCAAGATGATTGGACTTCCGGTCTTACTGCGCCTAAGCTGGAAAGAGCAGGTCACCCACGTCAGCAAAAATATCTCGTCGAGACTAGGCATGTTGCGCCGCGCACGTAAAATCCTACCTACATCCTCATGCCTAATGGAGTATTCAATGCAATGGTCCTACCGCTTTTTGACTATTGCGCGGTTGTATGGGACAGCTGTGGGGTAGGCTCCAAAAACTATCTGGATAAACCTTACCGTCGCACAGCGTGTATTATTGAGGGCTGGCCAGTTGATGTCTCAGAGCTCCATGCCCCACACCATTCTCGGTTGGCCCAACCTACAGGCGCGCCGAAACTATCTTAAGTGCACCATGGTGTTTAAATCCATTCACGGCATAGCACCATCATATACCTCCTATCAGAGTTTTGGCACGGGGACCAAATTCATGCCTACAACACCAGGCAACGTGACCAACTTCGCTTAAGATCAAAGTCAAGCGCCACTTCAAGCGCTAACTACCGTGAACACAGCGCAATTCTCTGCTTATTATTACTGTATATCTAGTGTGTCTTATTGTCTGTATTAATTTCATGTTTATTAGTTATTAGCTATTAATTGTTAAATTATTATTGTTATAGTCAAGGAGGGCTCTATTTAAGGTATCAGCCACCCTTCAAAATTGCCATTTTGTGAAATTTTCAATTTTTTAAAATTCTGTTAGATCTTGCAAATAGCTTTTATTTCCAAAAAATTCTACCTCAAAATGTTATTTCTGTGGAAAGTTATTGAACATGAAAGATTTCCTTCATTATTTTTCTGTAATTAGCTGTTGACATTTCAGTCATATCTTCAATTATCCAATTACATACAATAATTGTCTGCGGTGGGTGGCCGATTGCATAGCGAGCGACAAAGGTTTCTCCTACCACTTCCAGAGTCAAAGCAAAGTGACTTCTATCAAATCCATTAAAAGCAAAAATGAAGTCGCCCTGTACAAATACTACCTAAAGTTTATTTTAGGTTGAATTGAT